>JAODKM010000032.1:19109880-19123528 GCA_026780845.1 Petrocephalus sullivani
AATTCTCTGCTGTGAAAATCGCCCAAGGCCATTGGTTTTAGTGCTGCATGATCACATACTACGAGAATGCTTTTTTTTTTGGGGGGGGGGGGGGGGGGGCAGCTGAGGGCTCATTCCTCACATCTTCATGGCTTTTTGAAAGCAGAGCACAGCCTGACTTCCATACTCCTGAGTGCCCAGTGGCCGTTGTGATTAGGGCCTCTGTTTGACTACATGACATTCATGACGGCCGCCTTTAGCGGTTCTAGGCGGTTCTGGATAAGCGACCCGGGGAACCTCCCGTGGCCCTTGTCTCCTGCAGAAATCCTGCGATGCCTTCCTTTGCAGTCAGTGTCGCGCCTTCCCCCTCGACCAGTTTAAAACCTTTAATTACAATCCAGCGGAAAGCCCTTGGGGACCCCCTGCCGTTACCTGTCGTCTGTTTCCAGTGCCTCGCTCCATCGAGCACCCGAGCTGGGACTGGGGGGGGCGTCCCGAGAGCCGCGACTTTGACGAGCTGAACCACATCCTGCAGGAGAGCCGCAAGCTGGGAAAAGCCTTGGAGAACCTGTCTCGCAGTAAGGCCCCCTGACGCCGGAGCTGCCCGGGATTCGAACCCGCAACCCTGGGGGTGTGTGGGCGGCTGCGCTGCCTGTCTGAGAGTGGCTCTCTGTGTCTCAGCACACCTCTGCTTTCTTTTGCAGGTATTGCAGTTTCTGTTGAGCTGGATCAGGTAATATCTGTCTTCTTTGTGATGGTTCCGGGGCGGGGGGGGGCGGGGGTTGTTGTTGGGTCGGGCCCGATGAGAGCCTCCCTCTTCGGCTCTGCTCTGAGCTTGTGGGGGACTTGTAGCAGACTTCCCAGGAAATTGTCACAGAATAGCTTCTCTGAATAAGTAAATGTGGCCCATATTCATAAAGTCTAATAACTGTTCATTGTAACACATTCATAAAGTATTATAAACAACCCTATAAATATTTATAAAGAAGCATACCACATTTTTGCCATGCTTCCCCTGCATATGAATGCTGCATCTGAATGCTCTTTGAATGTATAATAATTCATAATTCATATTATTGGTCACTGTAAGGATTAAGGATGCTTTGTGTTGCATTATGAATGTGTTTATAGTGCATTTTAGATGAGAGCTTCATAGAGCATTCATAATGCATAATACACATAGCTACAACATCTTATGCCTTTTTATTAATAGTTATGACCAGGTTTATAATACTTTATGAGTGCATTATAATGCATTATGAAGGTATGTGGGAGCTGGGAACACTTTTTGTGACTGTAATATAATACCGTGCGTGGTTAAGTTAAGTTAAAAAAAAAAAAAAACCCAGAAACTCTTCAAATGGGTTTGAGCTTCAGAGGGAGCCTCCCTCGGGGCGTCTGTCTGTGCCTGTCTGTGTCACGCTCCGAGTTACAGTCTGCAGTCTGACTGTAGCTCTGTCTGTCCCTTGGGCTGCCCAGCTCCGAGTGAATAACACCAGCTACATAATAGCCCCATCCTCTCCTTCACTTCTCCCCCGACCAAGGGCTCTCCTCCGAGGACGGGGCTCACTGTCAGACCTCCAGTAAGAAGGACCCCTGTTGCCATGGTGACAGCGATGGGATGCACATTGTGCTGCGTCGGCTAAATGAGTCTGACGGACAGAGCTGAGCGTTTTATTGCTGTGGTGAAGGCCTGCCGCGTGTCCGCGCCTTGGCCCGACACCATGCTCAGACTGCCCATTTGCTTTCTACCAAGTCAGGAATCGCATGAATTTAACCATCAAGGTTAAAGTGTAAATTCCATTCAGGCACTGATAAGACGCCCACCTGGGGGGGCTGTCTAAATGATTAAGGGGCACAGGCTGTGGCCTGAAGAGAATGGGGACACTTCTTTTTTTTTTCCACATTTAACACGTACCTATGATTGGTGATGTTAAAACACAGTAGCACAAACCTCTGGTTCTGTAGGACCACCCCCTTGTAGGACCACCCCCTTGTAGGACCACCTCCTTGTAGTACCGCCCACACAGAAGGACCTCCTTAAAGACCACACCCTCGGTAGGACCGCCTTAGAAAAACCTCCCCCACAAAAACGTCCGCCTCCCCTGGCTTCCTTGAATATTATGCCCCCCATTAGAGGGTGACCCTGCTGACCCCTCCCATCATCTCCCCCCCTCCCCCAGCAAGACTCTGGGACGTTCAGCGGCTCTCTCGTGCGCCCGCGGGTGGTGGGCCAGTGGGCGGGCCGTGAGGACGAGGATGCCGACCCCCTGGCTGCAGAGATGCTGCAGCCTCCGGTTCCCCGCGCCAAGACGGAGGGCTGGCAGGGCGAGGACGGCAGCCCCGCGGGAAGGTGGGCGTTACACTGTCTGCATCTGTGCGAGTGCATCTGCCTCTGCACTAGCGTGACTGCGTCTGCGCGAGTGTGTGTGCAGACCGTCTGCGTGTAATCTGGGGAGTGTGATCTAACGAGAATTACTGCCAGAATTAATTGGACTGCGGAGAATGAAGGGGCTCTTTCTGCTACACTGATTCTGATTAAACCGGGACTGCGTGGGTGGATGTCGGTGCACGTTTTCACCGGCGCCCCGGAATAAGGCCTTTTCAGGCCCTGTGTGTGGCTTTTCACCCAGCATCACAGATGAACAGGGACAGAGAGACTCCATGGGAGCAGATGATTTGGGGAGGGAGGTAGAGCTGAAAGGAGGCGGTTCCTCTGCCCTCAGTCAGCTGCCGTTCTTTGGGGATTACCGAGAAGGGAAGCTGTGTTTTTTATACCAGTTCTCCATCTGTGCGTGAACCACCTGGCCGTGACCAAGCCAGCATCGTGCTTGTTTATGGGATGGGAAGATGGAAGCTACAGCAATTTCTGGAAATTAGGGAGACAGAGCTCTTCAGTTTGGGAAAGACCAAATTGTGTGCAGGCTTGAGAAGTATATCTAGCACTCTGGGTTAGTGCCTGTGATCAGAGGGTTGTGGTTCGAATCCTGTTTTGGGCAGAATGATCATATCATCGTTGGGCCCTTGAGCAAGGCTCTTAACCCCAAAAAACTGCTTCTGAGGATGGGATAGGACACTGCTTGTGAGTCGCTGGTTCAAATCCCAGTGTCAACAGAGTGATGTCATTGCTGGTCCTCTGGGCAAGGCCCTTTAACCGCCCATTTCTCCGGGGACTGACTGACCCTGCTTTCTCTAAAATAAAGCCCATTGTGCTGGATGAAGCGTCTGTTAAAAAGCAAATATAATGTGATGTATGTCAGTTGACCCTATGCCCTGACCCCAAGCTTCGCCCTCACCTCAGCCAGGGTCTCCTCGGAGAGTAACCTGTGAGTGGTACAGAAAGCCTGTGTGCCTTCAAAGACATTATTGTTGTTAGTGGTACCCCTTTTTCATATTGGGGGTTTTCCTTGACATTTGTAGAGCTGTCCCTGTTTTCATTAGGAAAATAAGTGGATTTTTTTTTTAATTAGCAATCTTTGGCTGCTTTAATAATTACAGTTTAAAGAACCTTACTAGGAATTGTATAAACAGCAGTGTAGTAATGTATTTGATAGGGCGTGTCCTCTGCTGGATGTTTAGGCTCTGATTGGTGGAAACCCCTTGATGTAACCAAGCCTACTTTTCCTCTGTCGCATAGTTACTGTGCCACAGTTTCATTGGCCCCTTCATTGGTCTCTTATGTTTGGGTCTTAATTATAATAAGGTCCTCACACTGGTCCTGAGTGCTGTGCACCAACTCAGGGCAAGCCCACATCAAATTGCTCACAACTACTTTTTGGGTATAAAAATATTACATTATTATTAGTATTACAGCTCCAGTGAGATGGTCCACATTTTGTTTGGGAGATCTGCAATTGCTGAATAATTAAACCTTCTTATATTTATGACTGATACTTTGATGATTTCTGTCGCAAAAATAGGCATGCTAAATAATTCAGATAAAATCCATTTTTAATCTCTGTTACTCTGCTTAATACAGGGATAAAAATCTGGGATTTAGAGTCCAGGATCGCATGCGTAAGCTGCGGTCCACTGTGTTTGAACATGCTAGCTGAACACGCTAGTTGGACATGCCATCATGTTAATGTAATGTCTGCCTGCCTTAACACACTTGGGGCTGTATTCGGACGGGGTCACCAAAAGATCTTTGTAACAAACAGGACTCCATAGCAACCTCTGTATACATAGTGGTTTCCATGGCGATGATAGTTGAAGGTTCCATGTTTGGGGTCACAGATCAGCCGTGGAGAGCATGGATGATCAAGGTGCTTCAAAAATACTACATGGACATAAGTATTGGGACACGCCTCTTAATCGCTGAATTCAGGTATTTCAACCAGACCCTTTGCCACAGGTGTATAAAATACCAAGCGCCTAGCCATGCACTCAGGTTTACAAACATTTGTGAAAGAATGGGTCATTCTGAAGTGCTCAGTCAACTCAATGTACTGTAACAGGGTTCCACCTTTGCAATAAATCAATTTATGAAATATGTCCCTGTTAGATATTCCATGGTCAGTTGTAAGTGGTATTATTGCAAAGTGGAAGCACGTAGGAATAACTGAAACTTATGCACGAAGAGGCAGACCAAGTAAAGTAACAGTGGGATTGCTGAGTGCTGAGACTCAATAACTGTAGAGTTCCAAATTTCCTCTGGCCTTAAACAGCACAAAAACTGTTCAACGTGAGCTTCGTGGAATGGGCTTCCATGGCTGAGCAGCTGCATTCAAGCCTCACATCTTCAAGCGCAAAGCCAAGCATAGGATGGAGTGACTCTGTGGAATGATGATTCTCGCTTCTCTGTTTGGATGAGTCTGGCTTTGGTGGATGCCAGGAGAATGTTACCTAATTGACTGCATTGTGCCAACTGTAAAGTTTGGTGAAGGAGGGATGGGGTTGTTTTTCAGGGGTTTGGCTAGGCCCCTTAGTTATAGTGAAGGGAACATTTTAATGCTTTTTGTGACTGTAATATAATACCGTGCTTGGTTAAGTTATGTTAAAAAACTCTCCAAATGGGTTTGATACCAAGACATTTCCAACTTTGTGGGAACTGTTTGGGGAAGGCCCTTTTCTGTTCCAGCATGACTGTGCCCCAGTGCATAAAGCAAGGTCCATAAAGACATGGTTGGGTGAGTTTGTGGAAGAACTTGACTTGATCAAACACTTTTGGGATGAACTAGAATGGAAATTGCGAGCCAAAGGCCTCTGTGTCCTTGATGTCCGCGCTGTGGTTCAGTGGACCTGAAATACAGCAATGTGGCGGCCCCAGGGCTGCGGGTTTAAGGCCAGCACTTCTGAACTAGGCTCCTGTTAGGTTTGTTTATTTTTTTTTGTAGAAGGTGTTTGGGTTGAAGGCCGTGACAGAGGTCAGAGAAGTGGGGTTCTCCTGGGGCCATGAAGCACCAGCCTTCTGCTTCACTGTCCTTCACTCTCATGCATTCTGCCTAGTGTGGCCTGTGTGAGACTGATTATCTGCACCAAAGCCCTGCAGGGTTCCTGGGGGGTTCTCCACCGAGGTGGGTAATCCAGGTCAAAAGAGTAAAAATCCAGACCAGGATTTTGTTTCAACCAGCCAGTTAAGTATAAAGAGTCTCAGTCACACAGTCGCTCAGTTAATTGGTTGAAACAAAATCCGGGTCTGGATTGTTACTCTTTGGACCTGGATTACCCACCTCTGGTCCCCCATACCATACCCTGTCAAGTTCCTCACATCATGCCAGGGTTCTTCCAGTTCCTCCTGTTCACGCCCGTATGGGTCCTTTCAGCTGGCTGGCCCCCACTATTTGGGATATCACTCTTGGCTGCATTAGTGAGACCCTGCAGGACCGCTGGCTCTGTCAGACGTGTGCTATGGGCTGATCCGGGCCCCAGTCAGTTATCTATGACCATCCTGGAGTGGTTGTCAAGCAAATATCTGTCTGTTTTGCTGTATAATACTGTGTCAGGTATAAGAAGGCTAAATGATCTTTTTCCGCATGTTTAAAACATGAGCAGCACTGTGGGATGATGATGTGAGTGCAGCTTATTTGTTTTGCTAGCAGAAGCAGGGCTGAGCATCTGGTGAATATGTATCTACTGATTATTGTTGCAAGAACTTAAGTAGATTTTATGAGCGATAATAATCATGGGAAACGCGGTGACATAGGACCACTCAAAACCCAGGCATTAGATGGAAGTTTAAAATGCGTGGTTTTGTGTGCATTATTGCTGATATGTGAGGGGCAACCGGACTTGTGAGCTGGCTAATTAAAGTTGCCAGTATCTGAGTTATTAACATAAAGCTCACAGGACCCCCTGACCAGATATGCAGCTATGCATGCGGCGGGTGTATGGGGAAGGCTTGTGGGGTAATTTATGGGTAACGCGCTTCTGCTGAGCGTGTTTTATTTCTAGGTACCCAAACACCATCCTCAGCACTTAAAGCCGGCTTCCTGGCGCCGTCGCAGTCTGTACATGAGCTCCGAGGCAGGCTCAGGTGCACGCCTTGACATTCCCACAGACCACGCAGACTTTCTGCTGACTTGTTATCTGCCGATTTGCTGAGCCGGCTGGCAGGCCTCCGCTTCGTTAGCGAGGACCCCCCGCTCCTCGGCTGTGGGAGGGGGCTCAGGAGGACCTCGTAGCTTCACCTCCAGGCTTCCTCCTTCTTCTCCTCTAATGAGCTCCTCTCCAGCCTGATACGCTGGTGTGTCTATGTCAATCTAAAGCAAGTGGATGTTCTGTTCCCTCCTACCATCCCTGGCAGGGACAGCTTGTCCAGGTCCTCCTTGTGGATTCCTAAGGCTCACCCAGAGAGCAAGGTTATGCGCATTTGAATCTGCCTTACTCTGATGGAAGCCTTCGAGATTTCAGCTACACTGAGTACCTCCTACCATAAAGGGTCAGATAGAGTTAAGAGCCATTTGTGTTTCAACTATTATTTATGTGCAGTGAGAATAAGCTGCACGCTTTAAATGACCTCCTGCATTAATGTGCACCCAGCGTGTACATGACCGCTGCCAGTCCGCACACTGCGTCTGCATGTCTTGCATTTCCTTAGGTGTGGTTAAAAACCACAGCCTCCCAGGGACACTGGAGAAGGCAGAGGACTTTTGGTCATTGTGCCCTTGTGGAGATATTCTGGGCATTTTGCTGAGGTCACAAGTGATGTCATAAGTGTAGCTTGCATAAACATTCCTGGGGTTAACCAGAGCAACTCTTGATATAGTATGAAATTTCAGGTCTCATAATGTTTTTTTCTGTGACAGTTTTATGCCCGCAGCCAAAGCATAAAACATAGAGATCTGTCTCCCTGGTGGGTACAGAGGAAGACGGAGCTTCTGGAAGGTACATTTATTTGTTTTGCCTGCACTTTTAACCATGTGTATATCTGAATATTTACTTATTTACAGCTCTGCTTCTGTACTGCCCAACAGGCACAGGGTTTTACACTGCTAGCATCTGCTAATATTGCCGTTATACTTGCAAGGCTACTGCTTTGCTCTAGAGAGGTATTGTTGAGCTCAAGGATCTGGTTGAAAGGAACAAAGCATCTTCCTTTATTGTGCTCTGGTGCTGCTACAGCATGATGTGAGAGTTCCGGCTGCTTCAGGGTTCCGTGGGTGGAAAGATCCCTCAGGGTTGACACAGGACAGCCTGCTTTACCCATTCAGATCCCTCAAAAACCAGAAGCCATTCTTTGTGGGTCAACAGCAGATGACTGGTTGTCAGTCTCCATCATTCAGTGGTTGTAGTATTTCTGTGAGCAAACTTGTGAAACCTATTTCAAAATACAATTTGTGATCTTTATATCGCGCTGCAGTTTCAACATTTTGTAGTGATTCTTTTTAAATATAATCTGTGTTGTCGAGAATTTGGAATGATGGGTTTTCTGTCCATCATCAGTTCGTGTTCCATAACAGCTGATCCTGCTGGGGGCTTGGAACCTTCCCCTGGAAGTCTGATCCTGTTGATGGCTTTGAACCTTCCCCCGGAAGTCTGATCCTGTTGAGGGCTTTGAACCTTCCCCCAGAAGTCTGATCCTGTTGAGGGCCTGGAACCTTCCCCCGGAAGTCTGATCCTGTTGAGGGCTTGGAACCTTCCCCCGGAAGTCTGATCCTGTTGAGGGCTTTGAACCTTCCCCCGGAAGTCTGATCCTGTTGAGGGCTTGGAACCTTCTCCCGGAAGTCTGTCTCACAAGCCTGAGGATGCTGCTGCTTTTTAGGGTTTTTTTATTGGGTTTTTATCTGCAGAGCTTCTGATATGGCAGCTACATCCCTGCCCCCTACCTGCTCTGTTCTCTTTCTGATCTGCAAGTGTCTCTCCCCCTACCCACTCCCCTCTTCATGACCCCTTAGTGCCTTTCTCCCTTTCTTGGTGCCCTTGCCCTGATCTCTTACTGTCAGTCTCCCCTGCCCGGTCCCCTTATCCAGCGAGACGTCAGATCAGTCACTACGTCGTGTGAACGCTGGCGAGACCCTAAGTCAAGCGGACAGCTGCCTGACAGTTCTGCAGTGCATCCCCATTAATTCCCTGTTTCTCTACCAGTGTCTGCGGGGGAGGGGGTGCTGTGGGGCAGGCAGAGCTGTTTGTTAGACAGAGAGGCTGGTTCCTGACATACCACACAGAGTCTGAAGCACTAGTCTATCACCAGACTAGAGGAGGGGTAAGATCTTTATTTACCTCTGTTTGTGGTGTAATATCAGCTCAGATGTGGCATGTCCTAGCCGTGTATAAGTTCTGGAGCTGTATGACGGAGCATGTTTGGGGATCTGCAGCATGTACTATTCTTCTTACCATTACCTTGGTTCTTGAGTCTCCCTCCATGTCTAAGTAAGAATGAATGGGATTTAGCCGTTGACAACTCTGCCATCCGGCCTGCTGGGCGCGCCGATACTCTCCTGGGGTGTTTGAATAAACAGGCAGAGCGTCTCCGCACTCGCGTGCAAACAGACCGGAAATCTGCCCCCCTCCCCAAGCCAGTCCAAGCAGTACTGCCAGGAGATGGCGGCCCGCCGAACCACCAGCAGGCTCCGGCTCACCGCCAGAACACCGCAGTGAGCCGCGTGGTGGACGGCAGAGCATGACGCTCGATCATAAGTGCAAAGTCGACATACCATCAGGGATATTGCGCTGCTCCGCTCTTGGTCTGTATGATTTATGCTTCCTGTCTCGGGGACCGCATTGCCTGAGGGCCTTTTGTGGGTGGATGACAGTGTGATGTGACGAGCGCTCGCCTGAGATGTCGCGTTCTATTTGGTGTCTCTCCGGCATACGATGTTCACGGAGTCCCTGACTGTGTCCGATTCATGGCGGAAGTGAGGGGTGGCTGATGCTAAACAAACCAACCATTTCTTCTGACGGGGAGACCTGAGGTGTAAGCCTGCACTGTAACTGTAATTAGAGCTGCTAAACTTGGCCTCTGGTTACCATGTTGAGGGCTTAGAGTCTCCTTCCAAAAGGTGTATTTAGCACATCATACACTGAGGCCCGTAGAGAGGCTCTGAGAGGGCTGCACACCGCCTGCGAAGTATCCCGTGTCAGGCGACAGCGCCCCCTTCGATCAGAATGTGCCCTGTTTGACCCCGTTTAGCATCTCCAGGCTAATTGGCTCGCCCTACATGGGAACCTCATAAATCTACCTCTCCATTCCACACTACAACCCCAGGGAGTCCCCACCCCACATGGCTAACGCCCCTCTTCCTGTTACCTGCAGCCTGAAGGTGGAGCCAAAGAGCAAAGGCCTGAAGCAACAGCAGCAACATCACAAGAAGCTGCTGGCCGCCATGTTGTCCCAGGAGTCCTTCGAATCGGCCCCAGACTCCCCTGCCTGCATCGTAGAGGAGGACATCGAAGACGAGGATGAAGCCATGGAGTTACTTGGTAAACTCTCGAGTCTGAATGTGGTCCTACAGCACTTGCTTAGGATTTTTGGCTATTTAGCAGCTCCACCTGACACACCACTGCTGTCATGTGACAGCGAGCGCTGGATCAGTGGTCGTCGGCATATGGGCGTCAACTGCTTTCTCTCTGGTGCCTTGGGGCAGCACCTATGGTGATGCCGGCAGGGAAGTCTGAGGAAAGACATTCGTTAGTTACCAGGATATGGGGCCAGGTCTCTATGAAACCCTTAACTCCTGATGTTAATGTGAAGTGTGCTGGATGTTTCATCCTAGAGAAGTGTCTTATGGTCCGTGATCTCAGTGAATAAATTGCTTATTACTTCAAAGGAAGCCCTTTTGTACTGTATGTAGTACATGACCAGTGCTCAGCAGAGTAATGGAAATGTCACATGTTCAGATGAGTCATCCTTCAGCCCATTCCTAACAAGCTGAAGCCTGCATGTGCGGCCAATGGCAGAAGCCCACAGCCTTGAGTGCTACATTCCCACTGTGAAGGTTCTGGCAGCTCTGCTCTGGTGTCAGGTGCCTTTTCCTGTCATGGTTTAGGTCCACTCAGCCCCTTAGGGGGAATCGTCGTCCTGATAGCTTCAGGCCCACTGTGAGTCATCGCGTTCATCCCGCGGTGAAGCATTTCTGTCCTGATGGGAGTGCGATCTTGCAAGTTGGCGGGGCCAACACTGGAGGGCGGTATGGGAGCGCTATCGTCCAGGACCAGCACTAAGTGCAAGGCATGAGTGCTTGTATGATGGCTTGATGAGCATGAAAACTAAGCAAACCACTCGACTGACTTCAAATTTCAACCCAGCTAAACACTGGCGGGTCTGGAAGGACCCTGATGGTGTTTTCCATCATCATCAGCAGTGTTTGCTGTGCAGATCCTTCCCGGTTTTTTCAGAAACCTGGAGGATCCATATCAATGTGTCCGGCCGCTGTTCTACTGACTTGTGCTGCTTAAAACCCCTCATATAAAATGGAGCCATATTACGCTGGTGTTTATTTTGGCTGTTAGTAAGTGTGTACAATCCTCTAGTACACAGTCTCTCCAGTCGATAAATAATGTTCCTTCCAGCGTCTCTGTTCCTGCTTCATCTTCAAGGGTTCCTTAGAAGCATGGGTGTTTTTACTGTCGCCAGTCAGAGATGCAGGTGGACGGCAGGTACGCGGTTTCCGAAGCCCCCTGGGAGATGAGCGTTGCAGATTATGAGCTCTCCCGGGATGGTCTATGTGCTTACGGAACACCGCCTCGCTATACGTCGCGTTTTGCCGGGGATCGGTTTCGCTTGCCAGTTCCCAGCCCCGTTGCGGAGCTGTGTCCGCTGAGAAGTGCGCCAGTGCATCCCCCGGCTGTCCAGCTGGCAGGGACCCGTGCCCTCAGAAGCTGCAGCCTGGCGGCCCGGCCCAGCACCGACGTGGGATGGGCATGATTGAGGTGGTGCTGGTGTGACAGCTCGTTAGATTGTGTCAGAGGGAGATCTCTGTGCTACTCTGTGTCACACTGGACGTACTCCGGGGGGCGGTTGGGGTGGATGTCAGAAATGTGATCTCACTCCACAGGCTTGGCTGGGTGGGGGACATTTTTTCCAGACACTCCCTTTGACCATAGTGGTGTACCTGTAATGCTGTGGCGCCCCCTACAGTGTGTGTGCAGACTGCTGTTCTTTTACCATTTACTGAGTGGAGGGATGAATGCCGCTTCCTTACGAAGGCTTCACACCTTGTGGCCACCTGAGTGACTGAAGTGTGATCGCCCCCAGGTGACCTGGAGTGCATGAATGGGGTTTATGAGGCACCTGAGTGCAGTGTTGCACTTATAAGATATTCCGCAGAGCATAAGCATGGTCACGGCAGTGGAGCCAAGCGGAGTGGTGTCTCTGTATTTGTTGGGTTACGGTGCCATCTAGAGGTCTGGGTGACTTAAGCAATTTTTTTCCCTTCAAATCAGGTTAGTAGAGGGATTAGAAAAGCTGGTTCTGTCTTTGTTTCATCTTCCACTTCAGTCCAGAAGGAAGTCCAAGTACATTCTGTTAAAGTAGATCGGCAATCAGAGTCAAGAGCAGGACAGGCTGGGGTCTGGTCCCTGAGGCGGGGGTGTGGAGAGTCCTTCAGCGCTGTTTTTTCTCTTCCAGTGGATTGCTGTCACAGACTGAGTCACGACTCCCCTTGGCCAGTGATGGACTCAGACCTCAGGGTGGCTTGGTGTCTGCTGCCAGGGATAGAGCAGGATCGGGACCCTCTGCCGTGCTGCCGTGTTGGTTTGCTCAGCATTGTTCCAGGAAGACACCAGCGTCCAGGCTTGGTGTGCCAGTCATCCTTAACTGTACTGCACTAATCCCTCTGTATTTCAGACAGACCAGTATGTCCTTGTGCATGGTGGGATTGATCAGGCAGAGACGGCATCGTGAGATATAGCCTCTTTAATGTCAGAAAATGCCTTGTCATGCCTTGTTTTCTCAGGATTGGTCGTGTTTACAGAGTACTTTCCGATAGGTCCCCAGGAGGCAGCTTGATTGGCATTGCAGTAAGAACAGACCAATCAGGACTGGATTCACTGTCCCCACTGCCTGACTTATACAACTCTGCTCATTATTGGGCCTCTTTGGGATGGGACTGGGGTCATGATCTCTTGTTGTTAATGTGCAGTGTCATAATTCAAATGGAAAACTCATCTTCGCGAAGTAGCTATATGTGTTTTGAATAACTACTCCATACTATTCTGGAAAAATTCTGATCTTACATACTTCAGGACTTAGCTATCAAATTTAATATTGCACATGGATTTCCGCACTTTCTTGAAAAACAAATGCATTTTACCTTTTCTCCACTAGGGGCTGCAATCTCCAGTGGGTTTTTTGCGTTAGAGCTACAAATTAATAGTCTTATGATCGCAGCATGGTTTTGGCATTGTTCCTGTGTGTTTGTCCTCTTCGAGCCAGACTGTAGCAGGCTGCCACTGCTCTCGTTGCCACGTTTAGAAAGTTGCAGAGCTGGAGAGTGGCTTCCCAGGTTTTGGTACCAGCCCGTCGTTGTCTGGTCAGTGGCACACAGCTGCACGCACCAAACCGGAATTAGGCTGCAGACTGCGGGCTTGCCGAATCTCGTCAGCCTTCGTGTGCCTTAAAGAAGTCTGCCTTTAGATAATAAACCATTAAATAAGCAGGTGTCTCTATTTGCGAGTTCACGTCGTACCTTACTGTCACTTGCGTCGTCAATTGCACCAGGTTTTAACGAGCAATTTCTTATATTTTCCGCTGCGGTCAAACGGGGCCACGCAGGCCAGCAGCGAAAGCGAGTTAATCAGAAGTTCAGCGTGTTCCTGAGTTTCAGGGCGAGCCGGTGAGTCAGAGGAGCCGTCCTCGAGATAGGCCAGAAAGCGAGCGAGCGGCCAGCCCATCGCCGAAAAGGCCAAGTCCGGCCAGCTGGGACTGCGGGCAGGTTAACTTTCAGTCAGGCCTGTCATTAAGAGCAGTGAGAATCCATAAAATAGCCTGTGTGTGTCCTGCTGCGGAAGGCAGCTGACAGGCATGGAGCATCAGTGGACCGCATCGCGCAGACAGACAGACAGGCCGCGTGTAGCGGGTTCTGGTTAATGGCCACTCCTGCTGTACCTGCCCTGTCACTCTGCCCTCCGGAGCTTGGAGAACGAACCCAGCATCACTGCTCTTATCCGGGAGCTTCCCCCCCCAGCCTCCTGTCTCCTTAGAGGATTCCCACCCCCCATCCTTTTGATACATCTGTCATCATGCAAGACAGATCATATGGGAGGTATTAGCCCCCAACCCCCACCCTGT
>JAODKM010000032.1:19156738-19171672 GCA_026780845.1 Petrocephalus sullivani
GGGGTACCCCCCCTTGGGCGGCCGGGTTTGTTTGTGAACCAGGGCCAAGCCCGCCGCCCCACATGTACACAAATAAATATTTATAAAATGTGTTTGTTTTGGGAAGGGGTAGAATTTTATTGAAGCCCCCCCCCCCCCCGGCTTTTTCATTATTTGTTCATACAGGAATCTTCCGAATCGTCTACCCCAAACCCTACCGGTTTCCCCATGTTCCCCCCACCCCCTGTATTTCCCGTTTGCTGTTCTCCATTTAATGAGAGTTATGAAGCCAGACCGTGTCAGGAACACCACAGTCCCCCATCTCAGCATTAGCATCTGCAGATGTTTCCTGTAAATATGTCTCACATTTGATTTGAGCCAGAAGGCGGAGTTTCGCGAGGATCTGCGATCCTGCGTCTGAGATATTCGTGGAGGTTATGCTCACCTACTCATGGCAGAAGGAGGATAATTCTTCATCGGCGCTGGCCACGCTGACGGTCTCTGCGTATTAATCTTTCTGAAATACTGCAGTAAAATACAAACGAGAACCGTAAAGTCACACTCAGTCTATAAAGGTCTTTCGCAAGCAGTGCTTTCATCACCCTGATTAATTCATTTTTTTAGGTTTACGCGCTGTACATGTATATTTCATTTCCTGATGCATTGAGTGGGGGATCAGCATCCTCAGGCGCTCACATCTGTTTAAAATGTGCCTTTTCTGCAGGGATTCCTTCATCCCTGTTTATTGAGCGAGGGCCCGAACCCGAGTCCCCGCCGGAGCGATCTGGGGTTCCTCTGAAGTGTGCCGGACCTGTCTCGAAGGATGATTTGAGTTGTAATTATTTCTCCCTCTCCCGTGTGTACAGGCACCCCAAGTGTGACTTCCAGTGTTCCCAGTGCTCCCAGTAAGCGATCTCTGCTGTCAGGTGGGTGTCTGCTTCGCATAGTGCCTCTGAGGGTACAGCGGGTGCTCGGTACGGGCAGGAGACGGGGGTGAATCCTCCGCTTATTCCCCGCGGCCTGAGTTCCTCGGCCTGACTTCTAAATGGGCTCGGCTTTTTGACCTAAGCTGACCTCAGATCAGTTACAATAATTGTCACCGGTAATTTTCCCTCTTGAAATGAAGCGCGCTCAGCGGCTTGCTTTCGCGAGGGATGCCGCAACGTGGTTGTGGTACCACGATGCATGAACGACTTCGTAACGTCTATGGCGATATAAACATTTGCATTTTGCCTGAACTATTCCTTAAATCTGTTTATATGCATGGTTTGATGCATGGCTTAGAACTCCAGTTCCCTCTGCTTTCCTCATATTGATACCTCTACAGTATTCCAGGGCTGGGCAGTCTTATCCACAAAGGGCTGGTGTGTGTGCAGGTTTTCAGGATAATCAGTCCTCCAATTAGTAACCTAATAAGGGAAAGCAGTGGAAACCCGCACACCAGCGGTGGGTAATCCAGGTCCAAACAATTCAGACCAGGATTTTGTTTCAACCAACTAGTTGAGCACTGACTGAGACTCTTAATAATTAACTGGTTGGCTGAAACATTGGATTACCCATCTCTGCCGCTCACACCACGGCCCTTTCCACCCCCCCCCCCCATCTGTTCTCTCTCTCTGCTTCATTCATCTCCAACTCCACGTTCTCCAAAGTTCTGTATCACTCATTGCTGTGCATTTGCTGTAACTCCTTCCATATCTGTTACTTTGTGCTGTATAAATCTTCTGTATTATTATTATTATTATTATGTCTAAAAAAAATGTTTGCCCGGCCCGATTCAGACCTGGAGGCCAGAGCCGCCCAGGGGCCTCAGTGCCCGTTATTTCCGGTGTAATAACAGGCGGGCTGCGCGGTGGTGCCGCACGACGGTGCCAGTCGTAACAGAGCTCTGTGGAAAGTGTGATGCGTCCGGAGTCGCCGTGACAACAGGCTGACACGCTCCAGGGTGAACTCAGGGAAAAATCTGTGCGGTCGCTCCGTCTGCGGTCTGTGCTTGTCAAAGACGAGGAGCGCGCGCCCGGGAGGCCTGCAGTTACCCAGGGAGAGTGAGGCCGCCAAATCGGAGCTGGCATGGTGGCAGCAGCCCCTGGAGCCGCTGCAAACCGCCGCTGTGATGGTTCATTAAAGGCCTGATTACACCGAGCGGCCGCTCAGAGTGTGGCGCGTGTCATGTGACATCTGCGCAGACCTTCCGTGATTGGTTAAATGTGTTCATCCTCATCTCCACAGGCCTGTAACCCTGAGGACCTGGAACAGGGATGTGACCCCATCCTTATGCAACTCTCCAAATGGCTTCAAGACTGTGTGAAGGGGAAAATGACCATAAGGGGTTATTTTTGTACGGCATGTGACTCTGGTAGCAGTGAATTGTTTCTTTAAAGCCATATTCAACAGCAGAGTGTGGGTTATAGAGGCTTTGGCTCTGCCATGGTTCCAGTTGGAAGCTCCTGAGGTCTCCAGCAGGGCCTGATGTGACTCCTGTGAGAAGCTCCTGAGGTCTCCAGTAGGGTCTCCTGTGAGAAGCTCCTGAGGTCTCCAGCAGGGCCTGATGTCGCTCCTGTGAGAAGCTCCTGAGGTCTCCAGCAGGGTCTCCTGTGAGAAGCTCCTGAGGTCTCCAGCAGGGTCTGACGTGGCTCCTGTGAGAAGCTCCTGAGATCTCCAGCAGGGTCTCCTGTGAGAAGCTCCTGAGATCTCCAGGAGGGTTTGATGTGGCTCCTGTGAGAAGCTCCTGAGATCTCCAGCAGGGTCTCCTGTGAGAAGCTCCTGAGATCTCCAGCAGGGTCTGCCATGGTTCCAGTCAGCTTGTGCATATGCTCCCGCTCCCACAATTTTGTAGCAGATAAACATAATGAATAATATTATGATTATTATTATTTTTATTATTATAAAAACTATTATTAGTGGGGTGGCAGTGCCACTTCCCTCTGCACAGTCAAGACTTTGGTCCCCCCACCCCCCCGCTCGATATGGACTTTGCATGTTCTCCCTTAGATTTGCATGGTTCTCCTCTGGAACCATCTAGGTTCCTCCCACAGTGCTAAATGGCGTCTTCAACTGCAGGCACGTGCCCAGCGATGGCCTGGAATTCCGCCTCCTCCCTGTGCCCAGTGCATTCTGGGATAACCTCCCAACCATTACCGTGACCCTGTGTGGTATTAGCACTTATGGAAGATGGATGGATAGCTGTTAATATTTATTATCATTATAATATTAGTATTATAATGTAATATAACACAATATTACTTACTATGCAAAATGGAAAACCAATGTCTAGACTTTAGTTCATGCATTTAATGAACATATGAATGTTACTTCCTGCTTTAACAATCTCCCGCCCAGTGATGCCATCAGCCGGGTGCTGTGACCTGGGAAGCGTTTTTCGGGGGCTTTGTTCTACAGTGACACTGTCGGCCCCCACTGAACACGTACTGCACCGTCTCGCCTGGTATCTTAACATTAAAAACCCTGCATCCATCCAACACCATTCCTCACCGGAAGAATTACATATCAAAGTATGGAAATCGACACAGCAGATTAAGTCTGGCCAAAGTATACTTTGTGCTGTATATCAAAGTCAGTGGCTGCTACTTTTTTTTTGCCTGTCCTACCCTTGGTTATATATTGTAAAATATCAATATGGTCTGACAGCATTAATACAAAGCATATGGAGGGTGCCTGAGAATGTGATATAATTCCAAAGAACAGCCAAGACCATTCTCATTGCGTAAGTATGGAAAACTGTGTGTCAGATATATCAAATCTGCAATTCCACTCTTGTTTATCTAATTAACAAATATTCCTTTATTTATTCTTGTGGAATTGACTCCCTTAATCTGGAAGACTGTACGAGTTGTAAAGCTGGAATTCGGAATGCAGTTATATTCAGAGGAATGTGGTAATTTTGGTGATGGGCGTGGCCGTCCGGCCAGCGCCGCTTGGCGCCCAGGCAGTGCTATGGCGGACTGCCGGCCAGGGGGGCCTCCCCAGATGGATGCCCTGCTCCCATCACAGGGGCTCCCGACCGCCGTCGCCCTGTACAAACACTCTGGGCTCAGAGCTCATTTCCGCTCACGAGCGAGAGGATATTAAACTGAGCCTGCGAGATTGTTTTAAGAAAATGAAAATGTCCCGAATTACACTGCGGCCAGAGAATTTCGCGCCCGTGGGAGTCGTGGCTTTAATAAACGTGTTTCTGTGCAGACGTGCGAAAAAGGGGTGGTGGGGGCAGAAATGGGCCTTGGAGCCCCGGGGGGGAAGGGGGGGTTTAGCTGATTTTCTGTGCATGAAAACAGAAAAGCTATTTAGCACGCCGGAAAGGAGAGCAGCTTTGTCTGTGACACAGCGAAATCACAGGCCCCGGCCCACGGCATTCTGGGACGGCACGGAAGAGCGGGTGGGAAGCAGAAGTGGGCCCAAAGGGTTTTCGTACCAGTCCAGACTTAAAAGAGCTTGTGTGTGTTTCCAGTTGTACACAAATCTGTGTGTTTTGAATTCATTCTTTTATCGTAATTTTTTTCAAATTCATGTTTATAAACGCAGACATCTGATAATTCCTATACAAAATTCCAAATATCGCTGTATAATAAAGGCTTATACTTATTAAAACATTGCTACTTTAATGTTTTTAAAACAAATTTATTTAGGATTACAATAAAGTATTCCATTTCACTGACTGCTGTCTGCAATTTTCACCGACAACAAATGTCGTATTCCTGTGTGCATACTAAGGAGAGTAAATAAACAAATTCATGATAATCAGCGTTGGAGAAATTTTGGAGAACAGTGTCGTCTTTGTTCCAACATGCAAGCCAGGAGACACAAATCTAATCCATCTGAATGTTCTTCCCCCGAATCCAGCTTAGCGCATCGATTAAATCTCCTTCGGCCTTCTCCTGTTTTCAGACGCATCGATGGGCTGGCAGCGCGTGAGCTGAGACGATTAATTTCTTACACGTTTATGTATCATAGGGGATGACGATTTGAGAGATGGGACTCGATAGGTGAGTGAGGATGAGGGATCAGCTTTCCCCAAACTTCATGCCCTGGCCTGATAGTATCCGATCGCCATCTCTGCCTCTCCTGCAATCACATCCCAAGACGGGCCCCGTCTGAAAGTTTGAACCGCAGTCGCGAATCGAGCTCTTAGAAAGTCAAATGCATGACTAGGTTCAGTACTCAGTACATTTTTTTAACATGCTATTTATTTAGCAGATGCTCTTATCCAAAGTGACGTGAACGCAGAGTCAAGCAGAGCCTGCATGTATGAAATCGGGGGTTAAGGGCCTTGCTTAGGGTTCTAGCGGTGACATCACTCTGCCGAGCTGGGATTTGAACCAGTAATCTTCTGATCACAGGCCCGGTGTCCTCATCCCCTCGATGGGCATTTTTCAGGTACATCCAGGAGAGAGAGAGGTGCTGTGTATGAGGCCAAATACAGCACGATTTGGCGCACACTGGTTCTTCTACAGATGTGATGGAACTGTCCAATGCCACGCAGTTTATTGGCTTATTTGAGGAGCCCATCCAGCCTGCTGGTCATATGCATTCATTTGGACCCTTACCGATTCTGGCAGAAGGACGTTTTTAGGACTCGCTTTGTGAGCCTGTGCTGTGTCGCCTTAACAGAGTCTGTAGCCGAATCTCACACGCGGACACCCCCGGAAGGTGCTGGGTGCGGGTCCAGCCCGTCCGGTGTGAGTGGAAAAGCTTACAAGCCCATGTCTGTAGTCGTGAGGGTGTGGGGGGAGGTGTCCGTGGCTCCAGGAGACAGTGCTGCGGTGTCCTGCAAAGTGGACGGGTCTCGCTGTCAGCTTTTATGCACGGTTTTTGACATCGCATATCAAATTTAATTTCACCCAGTAGGCAGGGGACATTGGCTGCTGAATAGCTGGGTAATAGTGCAATAAAATGTCATTCATTCGACATGGTTGTCTGTAAAGGCCCTTCTAAGTGTAACCATGACTTTGGATGGCGGTAAAGGGCCATCGTGTGTATATATACCCACTCTTCCGCCGTAAATGTGAAAGTTTGCCCTCAGAGGTCCCATCCCGAGAGAGCAATTAGAGCCGATCAATCACCTTTATTTAATTCTGCTACCATGCTGACTCCAAACCATCCGGGCACTTCATCCACACCGTCCTCCCAGCCTACCCCCGTGCCTCTCGAATTTTCACACAGTGGGTGTCTGTGTGTGTCTCATCCCAGGACATTGTCTGCAAAGTTTTTGCTTCTCAAATATCTGCGTGGTATTAGCTGCCATCTCCCACGATGTGGAGTTTCAGGAAGAAATCCTTCTGGGCTGTGTTCGTCATTTTAATCATGTAGCGATTTTCATGGTAATATCGTTTTCTAATGGTGATAAATGGGGCTGCTGATTTCTGTTTGTGATTAGAGGCGGCTGTGAAACCGAGTACAGAAGGCTGCGCTCTGTGTTGGGACTTTCTGAAGGGCTTTCTCTGGTGTTTAGGCCGTAGGACATTCTGGAGGCCCTTTACAAGGTGTGCGGTCGTGTTAGCAAAGCGTGTAGCGTAGCATAGAGAGAGGTCAGCAGATGTTGGCGTTTCAGGTTCCTCCCGCAGATGTGGAGGAGAAGGGCCCATCTGCCGTCCTGGGGAGCCAATCAGCAGCTCTGCGCTGAAGGTGCTGGCCCTTCCCATCCAGCCGTGCTGTCCTCTGCTTTCACTGCCATCCGCGCTCGTAATTTTGGGGGGTGATTGTTGGGTTTGCAGCCGGGTCGCTGGCCGTGTTGTGGTTTGAGGTCCAGACGATGAAAGCTCCTCCCTGGGGTGTGGGGTTGAGGTCTGCGTGTCCGCGCCGTGGCCACAGAGCTGGGCGGCCGCCCCCCCCTTCCGGCGTTCTCTGAGCCGGAGAACTCTGTCAATATTAGCTTAAAGGAAAAGATCTAAGGCGCTTCTGGCCACATAACTGGCTGATGAAATTGTGTTATTTTATCCTTTTTTTAAGCTAGAGAATTTCAAACACAATATTATGGCTGGGAATGCAGTGATATTTATACCTGTCGTAAAACGTTAACGATAGATTACTATAGATCACGGTACAAAAACCTGCCCTAATGTTTAATATTAAACACACTCTGCTAATTCATCATTGACCAGCAGACATTGCCCAGTCCATAGTTCTGTTCCGGTGAATCAAGCCGCCGATTTGTGACCTCTTCAGCCTCAACTGCAGCCTCAACTGCAGCCTCAACTGAGTTTTATTTCCAAAATGCCATCCGCGTATCCGCATTTATATATATGTTCCAGTGGTCTAATAGCATCGACATGCGTGTTTTCGCGCAGCTGTCATGCATTACATCTGTCGCCCCATACATGTGTTCGCCGTTTTAGCCAGAACGAGGACTGTTGTGCTTTGCATGTTTCTCTTTGAAGATGCTCGCCATTCAAAGGAGAGAAATGAAAACAGTAACTACCGCAAAGATCCAGAGCCTTCCCTGGCCTGCTGTTTAGGGCAGCATGTTTATTTTTAAATTCGGGTTTATATCTGAGTAAATATTTTATCCCGACTTAAATTTATCTCACAGCTGCCATGCACAAGGTCTACATGCAAAACATGTTATTTTAGTGACCTGAATTGGCTTGCTGAGAACGTTTCTGCATAAGGAAACAGAGACTATGAAGAACCTGGACTGGTGAATCCTTGATAACAAGCCATAACAAGGTCCCATCGTCATTGCGGTACCTAAAATCACAGATTATTCTTCTAAGATGGATCTTCTTAATCCTTGGAGACCTTGTGTTTCACATATACAAACTACCATGACACATACCATGATAATGCAAATGATAACAAGGGTACAACACATTCACTGGAAAATATACAGAATTACAGAAACGCAGTAAAGAACAAATTGAACAGAAATGCAGCAGCAAACAAGACACACTCTCACTGCAAGCTTAAAGGGGAATGCACCTTAAATGCAGTCATAACAAGTGAGAGTGCCACCTGGCTGTTGGAGGGTGTATCACACATCTCTAAGTGGCCTGACTTGTGAAGCACATCGTGGCGTGCACTATCCTTCACCTGCGCGGGGTGTGTCTCTTGTGAGCTCATAAAGGAAAGGGCTGCTTTGGTAAGCTGTTATCTCTGTTTCCTTCAGGATGGCATGGATACAAACTATAAACACAAACAATCCTAATCTGGCCTCTGTCTTCAGGTATGTCATTGCGTAATCTGCCTCCCATTGGTCGATCTGATGCTAGAGCAGCCCCCACTCTGATTGCAGGTAGTTTTACAAACTTTATGTTTGAATGTGGAGTATCGCTACACTGCGGTTAAATTGCTGTTGTAGCTAGTAACTCTCAGGCTCCCTGCCTCATCACTGCGGTCGTGATGTACTGTAGATCCGAGCCTGAAGCAGCATGAAGAACATTCATTTTGCAGCTGTACAGATGTTTCTGCAGGTGTGCCTCCATGTTTATTCCGTCTGTCGCGAAACCTTGTCGTGTCACGTTGCCTGTGGGCGCGATTCAACGTGACATATAAACATGCGCTGACTTCTGGGGAACTGGAATACTCCTCGGAGATCCATCGGCTTGTAGCTTGGGCTCTGCGCTGAGCCGGGGCAGGTCACAATAGGTACAGCGGCATACCCAGCGGCCTGAAGATGGACTGGTGCCCCTCTGTAGCCAAGAGCGTTTACTAATTATGGCAACGTTTGTGTGCTCTAATAGGGATGATATTTCACTTAAAAAAAGTTGTGCTGGGTGATGTGTAATATAACACATCGAGCAGCTGGATGTGTGTGTCCCAACATAAATACAGTACATTACACATTCAAGCATGTGATGTCAACGGAAGCAGAGCCAGAATCCATGTCAGGGGCTTTCAAGTAGGACCCCTTTATTATCGCTGGGGTCAGCAGGGGTACACGCAACACTCTCCCATTCAGTCTGGACCCTAAACACCTGTGACGATAAACTCCCTCACCCCGATGCTGAACACCTGTGATGATTTTTTGGACATCAGCACCTTGAGGGTGGAAGGGTCAGCTGTTCTGAGGGAAACCGGGGGGGGGAAATGGGTGTGGACAGGGACCACTCCCATCGCTGGGCTCCAGCACTGCCAAAGGTCTGCTCTCAGCCCTCCCTGGAGCTGATGTGAAGCTGGGTCGGGCCTTTTCAGCACCCAGGCAGTGATGGAGCTGGGGGAGGGCAGTAGAGAGTTTAGGCGTCTTGTGCGTGTTTGTAAGCGATCACGTTTCACCACGTCGGGGTGAAAGCCGGCATCCATTACACAGACTCTCTGAAACCTAAAACAAATGAAAAGTGAGTCGGAGAGTTTCTGCCCTGGCTCTCCTCGTGCTTTCCGGTTCCCTGGGCTCACACTTTTTATTTCCTTCTCGACTGGAACAGACTGGATGTGAAAAACAGCTGCTTCCACTGTCTTCTGTAGCCCCATCAAGAAGAGCGCGGTCTGTGCCGGCCGCCTCGCGCCTGGATCGCCGCGAACGGCAGATGGGGGGGTCGCTTCAGTCTGATGGAGAAAAGGTTCTTTCATAGGAGTCAGAACTATCACAAAGCACTTCTGTAGTGGCCCTGGACCTAATGCAAGGCAGCACCCCAGTCAGGGAGCCAATTAGTGGATGGATGAGAGAGTTAACGAGCTGTTCTCAGCTGCAGTTCATAATGCTTTTGGGGTGGAGCTATACCTCTGATGGAGACCAAAGCAGACTGAGCCAGTCAGGCTCTGGGAGGGGAGGTTAGACTGATGATCGCGGTGGGCCGCCTGGGGTGAGTTCACAGGGGACACAGGGGTGGGGTGGGGAGGAATGCGGATCCCAGCCAGGGGTACCAGAAGCACCAGGGCATGTGGAGGAGTGTCAGCTATCAGGTGCCATCTCAGCGCAGGCACAAGCTGGGACAGGAGGGCCGGGGGCTGGGAGGGGTGGGGGCACTTCCTGCAGGCCACGCTGCGGCAGGCCCGGGCGCCGTCTGTTTGGAAACGCCGGCCGAGCGCGTCAAAAACAGCGGCCTGTTTATTTACACGCTGCATTGTTCCGGTATCTCCTGCGCTTTCGTATCAAACGTTATTTCCTCAAAATGAGAATAAACTATTTCAAACAAGTGAGCCTGAAATGTTGGGCTCAGATTTCGGCAAGCCAGCGGTGCTGCTGGGACGGCCTTCGGAGATGAGGGCTTGGGAGAACCGGGCCTGTGTGTTTCTGCCCTGAAAATCGAGGTGCCATCCAGATTCCGTCATCCTCTCTCCACTTCGTGTCCCTCAATGATCCGGCTCCATCTTAAGTTGTACGGCTCCGAATAATTTGTCACGGCACTATTGCCTGTCGTTAAAGCTGGTGCCACCTCATAAACGGCCACATCCACTGTGCCAGAGCCCGGACTCTTCTTCAGCATTTCCCATGTTTTTGTGTGTGGTAGCAACAGACATAAACATCCAGCCATTCTTGGAGGAGGCCCGTTCATTCCGACATGGTAATAACCCACGGCACTTCCATTTCCCACATCAGAGCATACTATTAAAATATTAATTGAGTTATTCGGCGCTGGCGAGCGATGCAGCCAATAAACGATATTAGTCAGAGGGTTTCGGTAATTTGCGGCGTCACTCGCCATCGCCGGCTGCCGGCACATGTTTCCGATTAGGTTCCCGACACATCCGGATGGACCCTGTGTGTGGGGACGGTTACACAGGCCGGCGGGGGTCACCACACGGCCCGTCCGCGTGTCCTTGGTTGGTGGCGTGCAGCTGGGAATCGCAGTTCCACGCGCCGCCACTTTCTCCGTGATGTCACGGGAACTTCAGCGCGCAGAACCTTCACCGCTGGAAGCAGATTTATGGCTACCTGAGGTTGAAAGACCATTAAAGAGCAGTCAAAACATCGGGGTGGGGGGGGGGTGATACTATTTCATGCGAGGGCTCTTGTGTATGTGCCAGGGGAAGGGGGGGATGGAGTGTGGCATGGAGTGTGCAGGGCTGGGGTGCCCTGTGGTGGAGCCAGCTGATTCACCCTGACTGCTGCTTTGTCCTGTCAGGCCTCCACCCGGTATTTTCCCATAGAAACACTTAGAGGTGCTTAGAGGTGGGACAAAAGAGACACAATGAGAAGCGCACTCTGGCCTGAAAGATCGGGGTCTATTAGCTAAATGAGATGGAGACAGTCAGCCGGCACGCGGATGGCAGGACCCATCACTGCTGGTTTTAAATTGCTGCTTTCAGCAGGTGGGTTATTACTAGGGTCGGATACTCCATGACAGTGGGGACACTCTGAGCCAGGACAGGATTTGCCATTTCAACTAACAGGACCTGGAGTTCTTGCTGCGTGCTGATTGGTCAGTCTCCTGTAACCATGCGTGTGTCATTAATGTTAATGGGAAGCAGCTGGATGAGTCTTTCAATCGAAGGAACAAACCAATCAAAGTGCAAGAAGAGCTGCACATAGCCAGGCACAGGAGGCTTTCGGTAGCTGGAAGTGTCCTGCTGACATGGATTATCTGCTCACCCAGGCTACCATGTCCCTCAGGTTTAATTGTCCGCGAAGATCCCATCATCCCTACGCCAGTGCGATGGATGTTCGCGTTCCCTGCATCTGTGAAGTGTGGCCGCCATTCTGAAGTACCCCTTTTCAGAGGAAGACCCAGAAACACGCTTATTTCTACGTGGGTAACAGAAGACCACCACTGTAATTAGGGTGTAGTTAGCAGCTGGCACAGGGACTCCCCCCATCCATCCATCCTTTACCTACCTGCTTATTCCGGTCAGGGTTGCCGGACTAGTATTGTGACAGCCATTATTATTTAATCATTCTGTGGCTCGTGTTTCTAGTGCCGGCCATTTCTATTTGGCAGGTGAAACGTTCGGCAGTGCTTGGGGACGTGGGCCTGTCCCCACTAGCCTGTGGTTAGGGGTCCATGTCGGTGCACAGCCATCACCTCATGCCTGTAAGCCGACATGAAGCACTAAACATGTTGTTTAATTTGTACTCCAGAAGGTTAATGCCCATCCCGTTCATAGGTTCTGGCTCAGTGCCCTTCATGTTACTCCTTAATGGAGGTTCGGAAGGCGTTTCGAGGTGTTCCTCAGTCTTCTTAAACTGCGGCACTTTCCTGTTACAGAAAAAGCTGACACTCTATCTGCCACGGGCCCTGTAACAATATGAAGCCATCGCTAATGACCGCTGTAAGACCTGAGGACACCATGTGACCTTTAACCTCCAGCACAAGAGGTCGGCCTCAAACCGCTCCCAGCTTGACTGACAGTGACACGTGGGTTCATGGGACTGGAGACGGCTCTGGGTGACTTTTGAAGTGCCACTGAGGCCCGCCGATGCCCCAGAGCTCCGTCGAGATGCGGCGTGGGGGGCGAAAGGACGCTCGCTGGAAAGACATCACAGTCCTGCAGCTGTTACATCCCGCGTCTCACTGTAAAATGCAGCGGCCATCGCGGCATGTGGACACAGCATCTACCCCGCCTGTTAATCTGACCAGCAGCGATGTCTCTTAGGAGACTGACCCCGGCCACAGTCATATGGGACAGCTGTCCGAAGGCCTAGGGGCTGTGAAAACAGGACCGGGGAAGGGGGTGGGGGGGGCAGAGGAAGGCAACAGAGTAAATGTTTGCCCAGTGCTTCCAGAACGGAGACTACACTTTCCCATCGCCAGACGTGTGGTGTGCGGAGGGAGGGGGCGCGTGGGGGTGTCGAGGCGTGTGAGCCTGCGGGGGAAACCCACCGCAGTCTTGCTGGTTTGTTTACTCGCCCCCTGCTCAGTGTAGGTACATACTACACTACCTCTCACCTTTTTGCTAAGGCTACCTTCAGGTATTCACTGAAAGGCAAGTCCTGCGTCCACCAAGCTTTATTTTATCGGTCATTTAACAAAATATGTTCTTGTAATAAACACATTACGGTTCACAAGTACAGAGTACTTGTAGAGTAAGTAATTACAAGTACTTTGTAAGTGATATTACAAGTGCTTTGTAATTACAAGTACTTTGTAAGTTATTACAAATATTTGTAATATAAGATATTACAAGTGCTTTGTAATTACAAGTACTTTGTAAGTTATTACAAATATTTGTAATATAAGATATTACAAGTGCTTTGTAATTACAAGTACAACTGAAAGAATGACCGCGTGGCTGAATGTAGCATTTGATCTCGGTGCACGATGGTATTGGCTGGGAACGCAGAAGTTTCATTTTAAACTACGGAACATTTTATCCCTCTGTGACCCTGACCAAGATCAGAGGTTAGAGGATGGATGGATGGATGGATGGATGGACATTTTATTACTCCAAAAGTGCATTTTTCTGCTCATTTTATACAGTGAACAATTGCATTTGTTTTCCCACTCCATCAGGTTATTGGTCTGTTCTGTATCTGTGATATCTACATATTTCCCTTAGCACTGTTTTTCATATGCTTTGAAATCATTTGCACGTGGTTCTCTTAAGCAGACTTGTTCTAAGAAGTTCCCGCTCCGTGTTTCCTGTAAATGTGTAATTCCTATTATGTTCTGCAGTTTTGTGTAGTGAAGTGTTTCTTGTAGTGAAGTGTGTCTTGCTTCCTGTTTAGCGCAAAACCGCAGCCGATCCTGGCGTGTTTGCACATACTGCCAATAACGTGTGCGAGTTCTGATCCCTCCATGTTCTGGTGTTAGCGTTGCTGTGTACTTCATTAGAAGTCGACTTCAGCGTGGCTCTGAGCCTTAGGGTGGGTCATTTTACCAGCCCGGTGCATCACGCTCATAAGTCAGTCCTGGGGTGGCGTGGGTAGTTCCCCAGAATCCTCCGCAGATTTGGGGACTGTAAGTCAAACAGGCCCTCGGATGTACCGTGTGTGATAACAAATATCCCATTCTCCTGCATTCATGTGGAGATGGGGCCCCCAGCTGCCCCGGAAGCGGGCCCCTGGGCCCCAGCAGTTGCTAGGCTCTGAATGCGGCTTGTTTGCTGACGTCTGAGATGGAGCGAGGGCTGAGAAAGGGGGTCCATCAGTCGCTGCTGTCTGTGTTTGGATAGACATGGCAACCCCTGGCCAAATGGGGAGGAATCTACCCACTTTTAGGGTTTATGGGATCAGGGGGCCGGCTGTGAATAGACCATAAGGGCCTTGGATGACTTTAAACTCAGCTTTTGTCCCGTACAAACAGACTGCGGGTAGGGGAGGGAGCTGTTTTATTTTATTTACTACAGTTTGGTAGCAGTAACCAGGAGCTTTCATTTAGAGTCGTTTAGGCTCAGATCACTGATGATTTCGTTGTCAGCCTTTTGGGTTATAAGGTTCATGGAGCCTCTCAGGGCTGATTCCTCTTTAATGGATCCAACACGGGGCCCCTGGGACTGGAACCAATAAGCCTTTGAAGCTTTGTTCTCGGATCCATGTTTGTACCCTCCCCCCCAGTGGGCAGTGAATGATGAGTGTTAGATAATGCAGGTGGAACTGGCCCCCAGACCCCACAAGATGGGTGGGGGGGGGGAGGGAGGCTGATGGATCTGCATGGGATTAGCAAACAGCCCAGAAGGACGACTTCAAAAGTTTGGGCAAAGCAGATGCTAGGAGCACAGCTTGTGCGACCAATTCTCTGGCCTAAAGTGATATTGCCTGCTGATCTGGTTCCCTTATCTAATGGCGCTTTTCCACTGCTACCAGGAACCGCCATACCACCAGCAGATGGTTTTCCTTTGCATACCCAACCTGTACCCCTGCCAAAAGCATGACCAGATGTGTCACCACCATCTAATTGGTTGAAATACATGGGGACAGGAAAGAACCAGTGATTTGCATCGATATGCACAGATTATGTGAAGAGAGAAGGGACATATTGTGCGTTCCATTATCCTCGGAGGTCGGAGGTCGGAACTCGGAATAACATCACAGCCACACAGCACAAAACCTGGGGAAAACCGAGTCGGATGCATTCCACTTGCCGAACTCGGATCCAAGATGGAAGCCTCCAAGAAAGTGGCTCTTGC
>JAODKM010000032.1:19174913-19191072 GCA_026780845.1 Petrocephalus sullivani
GCTCACAGCAGGCACAGGGATCATGCCGGTCATCAGCTCACAGCAGTTACAGGGATCATGCCGGTCATCAGCTCACAACAGGCCCTGGACTGAAGGAACGCAGCCAGTATGGACCCTTTGCCATGGACCTGCATGAAACACGCACACGTCTGCACGTGTGTAACAGGTATGGTGGGTCCTGAATGTGAGGCTTGTTCTACGTCATCCTCTATTTGAGCCCTGGGACGGCTTCGCTTCCTCCAGCAGCTGGTCAGAGGCTTCCAGCGCCCCCTTTCTGAACGTCATCTTTGGTCCTCTGTATGGATCTCCTGGGAGGAGCCATGTAGCCTGAAATACCGGCTCTCAAAGGACTGCTCTGTGTGTCAGGAGCTCCACCCCCCCACCTCAAGACATAAATGAAAAGCGATAAATCGATACTTAAGTACACCATGTGAGTGCTGTTTGTTTGCCTGAGATAAGGCTCATTTGTTACTTCTTCTCTAATGTGGTCCCCTGCACCCCTCAAGCCCCTTCTCGGCGGCTGTACTGAGCATAAACAGCAGAAGCGGCCCGTGTCCCTGCTGGAGACGAGGTAAATGAACGTGCAGAACAGGCGCGGAGGGAGAATAACCTTCATCTCTGCAGCCTAATCCCGGGGGGCGATGGACGGCGCTCCCGGAACGAGGCAGATGGTGGAACGCTCCCCTCAGAGCAGCTTCTCTGCCAGGAGCACAGGCTGAAGGAGCTGCTGACCTCTCAGGGGACACGTGGAGGAGGCCGGGTGCTTCCACATGTCTGATCACCGGCTGACTTTCTCCATATGCATCTCAGCTTTAGAGCCACAATAAACAGGCATTTATGAACCTGCTGGGGGTCCAACCTCGGGATGTTTCAATCACTGCTTCCCTGACAGGTTAACTGCCGCCAAATCACCCCCCCACAAATGACGGGCTTGAGACGAGCAGGAAGCCGATGCCTGAAGTGCTCATCTCAAAGCTTCTAGATGTGCACAGTGTTTGGATGAGGGGCCGGAGCTTTTTGGCCGACTCAGAACAGTTTGGGGCGAGAGTTAAACATGCCCAGAGCGACTCGATTTCACAGACAAACGCGAACAAGCCGACACTGTGTCATTTAAGACCCCGCAGCTACGGCTGGCATCGAAGCCGCAGAAACAGGATGTGCTGAGATTGCAGTCATGTGAGGACCCGGAGTCCTTGGGAGACCCCAGCTTATCCTCAGTTAGAGGGGGCTACAGGTTGGGCAGATGTGGATATCAGCAGGCTGTCATACACAGTGGCTCCTTCTCACCACTCAAACCAGGCATTTGTATAGGGCCCCTGAAGTTCCCGCCCCCTGATGGCCACAAACAGTCACTACACTAATGTTAAATAGGCGCATTCATTATTTAGGAGATGTAGTAGCTAGCTAGCTAAAAATTTCTGTCTCTACTTGCTAGCTATTTATTTAGTTTTTGAAGCATTTTGCGGGGCAAAGTACCTCCTTGAGAGCCACCCCAGAAACAACAAATTGGCCCCTGGGCATTGACCCCTGACTGTGTCAGGCACCTGTCAGTACAGCATCCCCAAACAAATCTAGTTGTGTACTGCCAAGGGAGAGAAGTATGCTGGAAATGTAGACGATGTGAGACGTGACCTGCGCGGCCCCCGGCTGCGGGTGCTGGAGCTGCGGCTTGGCTTGTGCGGCAGAGACAGCCTGCATGCTGGTGTGTTTGCATCGGGAAGTGCTCCAGCGTGCTGCTCTTTAAGGGAGCCCGCTGTTCAGCGCCAGCTTCCCTAACAGGCTGCAGAACCCTGGGGGTTTGGGGAAAGGGCTGGTTAGTTTCCAATAAGTATATATCTTCATGACACGCCTCTTTTCTGCGACCCCTGATGGTGGCATGTCCTGGCTGCCTCTAAAAAAAGGAGATGGTCAAACTTGTTAAACCTGGCCTGCTGATCGACTCGCCCAGGTGTCATGTCTTGCCCGTCAGTGATTTGTTGCAGTGATTATCCGTTTAGAGGGCCCTAAATCACTGAGCCACGTGATTGCTGACATTCTCTTATCAGGGAACATTTTGCCCAATGGGCCTTGCTAATCATTGGGCCGTTAGTGAAGAGCACCAAAGGTGGGCCGTCTCTTTCAACAGCATCGTGGCCTCGTCCTGATTTGTGAAGGTGACACCCTGACGGGCAGCTGAGGTAAATGACACTCTCCCGACCCCTGCCTGCTCAGGTGATGTTCAGGGCCCTAGGAAATGGCTGAGCACTGAGCCACACACTCTGGCTGTAATATGGCTGTTAAGTGTGTGGTGGGTTAAGAAGCTCATCTGGATGCCATGTTTGGCTGCTACCACATGGATAAACCGAACAACACAAACACATTTTCCCTCCCATTTGCAGTTTTCCCCACATATTTAATGTTACTGCTTCCGACTGGCTCCTTCCTGAGGGCAGGGTATGCTGTGCCCCACTAACTCTAACCTTATTGGCTCCTTCCTCAGGGCAGGGTATGCTGTGCCCCCCTAATCATAACCCTATTGGCTCCTTCCTGAGGGCAGGGTATGCTGTGCCCCACTAACTCTAACCTTATTGGCTTCTTCCTGAGGGCAGGGTATGCTGTGCCCCCCTAATCATAACCCTATTGGCTCCTCCCGCCTCCCCCTCCCTTGTCAGGGACCTCCACATCCAGCCACTCATTGGTGATTCAGTTCTTGTGCTAGGTGTCTTTTGCAAGGCTGTGTGCACACATTAAAAAATGCTTTGAGCATGGTTTCTTATAAAGAGCTTTAGCATGTGTGGAGGGCCCATCAGGGATTAACAGTGCCCCCTGGATGCTGATGTGTCAGCCCTGACACCTGATGGGGGTCCATGTGAGGTCAGGAATCCCTGATCCATACTTCAGCTCAGTCTATTTACCAGGATGATGGTGAAGCTCCTGTCTTCTGAAAGGCTGGCATCTGCCCTCACTCCTGATTGGTGGAAAGTCTGGAGGGCGTCTCACCTTTGGCAAGGCCGCCCAAAATAAAGCCTGCTATCCCCGGGTGTAAACCTCAAGCGGCAGCTGTCGGCAGCTTCCGCCAATGTGATGCGATCGGTGAATTCTGGTTCAGAAGTTCCCTGACGCTCGACATAGAAATATAAATAAATGATATCAATAAATAAATCAGTGCAATGAAGCCAAACATTTATAAAGGTCGTCCCACAGTAGCCTGTTTCATAGGTGTCCAAGCGGCTCTCACAGTCCTCAGAGTGTCAGGCTTTCTCCACACAAGTCCACCAACTAAACAAATAACTCCCCACATTAGGACCCTGCAGCCAAAAGTTTCTCTAGTAATGTCGTTTTTTCAGGTCTTGCACTACATCAGATCTTGTTGGTGAAGACTTTAGCTATTTGGCTTTTAGAGTGCCCAGTACTGACAGAAACACGACGATCAGAACCTGGATAGGGGAATGGTGGACTCATTTTTTAGATAATTAGCATCATTTCTGAAATTAAACACACTGAGAGATAGAGGGTAATTATGGAGTCTTTTTCAAGTGTTCATAATTTGTAAATTTTGCTGTCCAGGACAGGAAGAAAAGTTCATCCCAGAGAAATTGGAGGAGAAGGGGTCTTTCCGCAGCATTAATGACCCGCCAAATGGTGATGCATGTTAGTCCAGGTGACCTGAGGCCTGACCTCTTTAATGGGCAGGAGACCTGAGGCCTGACCTCTTTACTGGGCAGGCGACATGCGGCCTGACCTCTTTACTGGGCAGATGACCTGAAGCCTGACCTCTTTACTAGGCAGGCACTCTGAGGCCTGACCTCTTTACTGAGCAGGCGACCTGAGGCCTGAACCCTTTACTGGGCAGGCGACCTGCGACCTGACCTCTTTACTGGGCATGTGACCTGAGGCCTGACCTGTTTACTGGTTATGCAATCTGAGGCCTGACCTCTTTAATGGGCATCTGACCTGAGGCCTGATCTTTTTATTGGCCATGCAATCTGAGGCCTGACCTCTTTACAGGGCAGGAGACCTGAGGCCTGACCTCTTTACAGGGCAGATGACTTGTGGCCTGTCCTCTTTACTGGGCAGGCACTCTGAGGCCTGACCTCTTTAATGGGCATCTGACCTGAGGCCTGATCTTTTTATTGGTCATGCAATCTGAGGCCTGACCTCTTTACAGGGCAGGAGACCTGAGGCCTGACCTCTTTACAGGGCAGATGACTTGTGGCCTGCCCTCTTTACTGGGCAGGCACTCTGAGGCCTGACCTCTTTACTGGGCAGGCACTCTGAGGCCTGACCTCTTTACAGGGCAGACGACTTGTGGCCTGACCTCTTTACTGGGCAGGCACTCTGAGGCCTGACCTCTTTACTGGGCAGGTGACCTGAGGCCTGACCTCTTTACAGGGCAGACGACTTGTGGCCTGACCTCTTTACTGGTCAGGCACTCTGAGGCCTGACCTCTTTATGGGGCAGGTGACCTGCGGCCTGTCCTCTTTATGGGGCAGGTGACCTGCGGCCTGACCTCTTTACTGGGCAGGTGACCTGCGGCCTGACCTCTTTACTGGGCAGGCGACCTGCGGCCTGACCTCTTTAGTGGTCAGGTGACCTGCGGCCTGACCTCTTTATGGGGCAGGTGACCTGCGGCCTGACCTCTTTACTGGGCAGGCTGTACCTGCTTCCCAGGGTCTCTCTCTTTTCCAAGTTTCTGATGCATTTATTTCACTCATGTTTATCACCAGTCACCTGCCAACACACCCTGAGTGTGTAACCTACTCATTTATCCGAAGGGGCTCCGTTCCACAGGTCAGGAAGCAAGTTTTCAACATCAACACTTTCTTTCCTGTGTCTGTAGCAGATTATTTATGTGGAAACGCTTCAGGGTTCGGCAAAAGTAGAATAAATGCTATCAGAGATTTAGGACACAGACGGAAACAGCTTATCTGACCCCCTATAGCTTCAGCTGAGACATGTCAGCATGGTCAGCTACGTAATTCAGAATGAGAATCAGTATACTTTTATTGAAATTGTTTAATTGCCTGTAATCTTCCCAAAGGGTTTTCATGCTGTGAAGTAAGGTTTGGTGCTCTGCGTGAGAAAGGCAGTGCAGGAATTTCTGTCTGTGGATTCCAGCACAGAAACAGTCCGTTGACAGCAAACTCATTTAGCAAATTCATTTGGGAGGTAAGCAGGAGTGTTGAACGGTGGAGGGGAGCGTTGAGAGATCTCACAGCCTCCATAGCTGGTGCTCAGGAGCTTCAGGCCACTTAGAAAGGCGGAGCTGAAGCAGGCAGGGTGGCCTGCTTCCATAGTAACATCTCCCACCATCGATCTGGTCTGTACTGGTCCTGAGGTGGAGAGAATCCTCCCAAAGGGTGACTGCAAATATGAATTTCAGGTGGGGGAGGGGGGCAGTCTGGTATGTGCTCATGGCTGATACATACCCCCCCCCCCAAACCCCATTGTCCTCCTGTTATCAGGGATGGGCTTGTGGTTCATTCACTTTTCAAACTGTTAAGAGCCCATTAATCATGGGATGGTTGGGGTCTAATCATGACTGATTCACTGTGTCGTAAAAACATTAGAAGGCACTTTATGTGTCTAGACCTTAGAGCCGGGTTCTGTGTTTAAGTCTTTTAGATGTTATATGGCTGCCACACGTCACTGCACAGTTTTAGCTATTTAACGTCATATATAGACGAGTGACAGCCATCTGCCCGTTACTCTATTTTCAATAAATGGCGGTTGGGACCCTCTAATTACAGACGTGAGCTGCCTCTCTCGCGGAGTACATGAGAGCTTTGCTGACGACAGTCTACTAGAGCAGCGAGGGGCCCCTGGGTCGGCACGTGCCATCTGTGTGGGCACCAGGCCTTCACGCTGCAGGGGAGTAACAACTGGGATCAGCGATTAGGCGGAACCACAAAGCCACGGACAGGGGCAGCCAAGGCCGGGAGTTAGCTTGTGGCAGGGCCTTATGGGTCCCCCATAAAACAGCATGGGGCCTCCATGCAGTCCGGCCGGGCCCCAGGCAGCAGATGAGGGTGGAGTAGCTTGGTGGACCTTTAAAAGGGCGTTTATGACAAAAGGCACCGCGATAACAACCTTTGTGTGGACACGACAAAACAGGGAGCCCCCCCCATCTGTTTGTGGGGGGGGGGGGGGAGCTGTTCACTGTAATACATTACAGGAGACAGGAGGGTTTGTGTCCCCACACGAACATAAATACAGAGGGAAACACTCACATGCGGTTTGAGGTCTGGACATGGAGACCCAGTAGTCTGGAGGCTCCCGCCAGGTCTTCTCATCGCGATCCGAGGAACTGTCATCAGCCGCCGTGTTCACACAGTGTCACAGGGGTGAGCTGGGGGAGTCACATGACTGTATGTGTGTGTGTCACACACCAGCCCAGGGCTTAGGAGAAGAGTCAGAACCATGAGGAGAAGGAGTGCTGGCTCGACTTTTTGCATGAGTCTGTGGGTGAGCCTCGGTGTATTTATGTGTATGCCTATGAGTCTCTGTGTGAGTCTGTGCATGGACCTTTGTGTGAGACTGTGCTTGAGTCTGAGCATGAACCTTTGTGTGAGGCTGTGCATGCGTCTGTGCATGAGGCTATGTGTATGGCTGTGCATGAGTCTGTGCATGAGCCTGTGTGAATCTGTGCATGAGCCACTGTGAGACTGTGCATGAGTCTGTGCATGAGCCTATGTGTGAATCTGCACATGAGCCATTGTGTGAGGCTGTGCATGAGTCTGTGTATGGGCCTTTGTGTGAGCCTGTGCTTGACTCTTTGTGTGACTTTATGCATGAGTCTGTGCATGAACCTTTGTGTGAGTCTGTGCGTCAGCCTTTGTGTGAGGCTGTACATGGATCTGTGCATGAACCTTTGTGTGAGTCTATGTGTGAGCCTTTGTATGAGTCTGTGCATGAGTCTGGGCATGAGCCTGAGTGTGAATCTGTGTCAGTCTATGTCTATCTGCATTATGTCTGCACTGACATGTGATAACAGCTTTTCTCGGTAGGAAGAGAGACATGTAGATCTGACGATGCTCTGATCTGAGTCGGAATGCCAAGGTTCCAGATGACATCAAGGTGACATCATGCAGCTTCCACTGTGAGTCACATCACGCAGAGAGAAAAGAGCCACCGTCTTCCAGAAGGTAGTGCTGGATAAACAAACACGACGACAGACACACAAGCGCACAAAAGGCCTCATTACCGCCTACTGGCTTACTTTACTGTTCAAATATTTATACGCCGCACGGCTTCCTGTTTACCGCGAACCAGCTTGCCGTTCCTGCAAAAAAGCAAAACGAAACCTGCTGTTTGCAAACAAAACCACTGCACTGTACTTCTGCTGCCTTTGGGGGCCAGGCAACCTGCACCACGTGTCCCGAAAGACGCTGACAGGCGAGACAGGAGGTGAACTCAGTGCTCCTGCGTGCTTGTTCCCCCGTGGGATACTGGTTTTCCTGGTGGCATCACACTTTTCCATCCTAGTCTCATCCTCTGCGTAAACACGCTGCCTTTACACGCATTTGCATAAGCGTAGAAAATCACCCTGAATCAAATGGTTAGCACAAAAAATGCTAACAGCAGCCTGTACACAAAATCTTAAATCACAGTTAATTTGTCTTACCATGCTAAGGCCCATTTTTCTATTCAAAATAACACGATCGTGACACAGTTATGGAGTTTTTGGACCCAGCACGCCGCCCCTTGGTGGGCCGGGAATGATCCGAATCCCTCTGGGTTGCGTGGGCCATACTGAATTACTGTCATTTGTTTCTTAACAGCAATTCGAACCCCCGACCCCGGAGCAGTGAAGCCTGAGCTCTATCCCATGATGGCTCAGCTGGCTGCACTGTTTGTATCCAAAAGGACATAGTCAGGTCACAGGTGCAAACTGTGCGCCCGTCCCTGGAACTGACATCAAGTTACTCTTGGTGAAATGCCAAGTTTCTCCACCAAAAGGCCACCGAATCATGTGTTGATTCGAGGGCTGATCATTTTTAATTATGATATAATGTCACCAAAGGCCCCTTTTCTCGTTACCAGACTCAAGGCCTCCAGGGTGAGGTTCTGAACGTCATAGAACGTCAGAACTGTAGCATGATTTATGGACCTGGCATCCTGCGTCCTCTTCACAGGAGCGATGCTTCAGAGAGAGCATGTCTGTGATTCGGCTATGTCTCCTCTAACAGCATCGTTATTCATCCCAAATGTGTGGAAAGCTGTGGAATGCTAATACTTGTAATTAATCCCTCTTGTTCCGTGGTTTGCCTGATCTGATTGGTGTGGACATGCTGTGTGCAGATCAGTGTGATTAAGCCAGGCTCTGCCGGGTGTCATTACCCCCAGGCAGAGCTGTGACTGGTGCAACTCGTTAATGCTCTCTGCTTTGCTGTGTCACCAGTGCTGGGCCAGTTAGGTTTTAGGCCATTTCTTACCATGACCCTGATCATGCGTTGCTATGCAGCACAAGCCTTACTCTAATTCACAGCTGATAGCTGTGATCACACGGTGATGTCATGCGGTAAACTTCATGGCCGTGTGCTGCGGTAACTGAGGCTCCCATGTGACTCTGCGCCCTCAGTGCGTCAGCCGCGCCTGATTAATGAGGCGGTCAGAGCCTCGCCGTAGCTCGGCCATGCCACGGTTCGGAATCACGAGCAGATCCAGGGCCAGCGGACACGGGTACAGAACTGGCGGGCAAGGATTCTAGAGACAGCGCCCCCCTCCTGCTTGTGTCAGGACAAAGCAAGGAGAGATGAGACGCGGGGGTCCCCTAGCGCTAACATCAGAGGCTGGCGTCGCTTACATGGCGGCGCGGCTCCTGCGACAGACCCGGCTGCCGTTATTTATGGGCGAGCAAGCCCGTGAGAAAAACCCACTCTGGTAAAGCCTTCAGGGAGCCAGACGACACTCCCCCCCAACATCAGTGAGTTTCCAATTATAACATAACATAACGTAACACATTACAGAGAGCAGCGACAGTCTGGCCTGTTCCCACACGCGCCTGCCGGCAGCGCTACCCAGCAAACTCTCACTGACACTAACCGCCTGCCTTGTCTCTTCTGTAACATCGTCGTCAAACACACAAAACGCTCCTCACATCTCTGAAATCAAAACTAATTTTTCACTAGAGGCAATATTCCTGTTATTCTCGAGATCCATCTGAAATTGAAATTATATCTCTTTAATCCAATTTAAAAGGAGTTTGAATCCCACCCTAGTCGCATGTGCGTGGAGTTGCATGTTCTCCCCGTGTGGTTATGGGGTTTCCTCCGGGTGCTCCAGTTTCCCCCAACGGTCCAAAAACACGCTTAGGCTAATTGGAGTTACTAGATTGCCCATGGTGAGCGTGTGTGAGTGCGCCTCGTGCCTGTGGCTTCCGGGGAAGGCTGCGGACCTCCGGAAAATGGATGGATGGATGCTTGGGGTCACACAAAAGTTACAAATGTACAAATAAACATGAGACACCATCCATCACAGCCAATTACATGCCCATCTCTTGGTGTTGGTAGCACCTTTTTTTAACATTAAAATGCTGCTCGGTGACTGGTTGACAGTGTAAACCTTATCTGAACACTCTGAAGTCAGTGAACGTTGCCAGCCACAAATACATCCAGTGAGACCTTAACTACCACCCCAAGCCTCACACCATTTGGTTTTATTAAACATACAGTTTGTCAAATGTTATTATAATAACAGGTTATGTTCCCCCTTACTTATATTCAGCTTCCGATATGGCAGACAGGAATAATATCCTTGCCACCGAGTCCCAAATGCCCCAGGATGGCCCAGTCCTTCTGCAAATCAGTGTTTCTGCGATGCTTTAAGCCATTTCACATTTGCCTGTAATTCTCACATACAAAATTGTTAGTCTGCACGCAGCAGATCTGGGCAGGTTTAATTACAGATTGTCTTATCACCCGTCACCCTGTGGAATAAACATATTATGACCTTCAGAAACACTTTGGAAAATTAAAAAGCGAGCGTGCACTTTTCTTAAGGAATGCGCGTTGTCTTAGAAACATCTTGATAAGCAGCTTCTGGAAAGGGGGGGGGGGTAAGAATGTGCTCCTGCTCAGAATGCACCTCAGACCTCCTCGCCTCCGGGGGGCTCCTTTCACAGCCCCTGGCCTCTAGCTGGCTTTCCGGCCCTCCTCTCCATCACCGCCGTCGAGGCGGCTCCTTAGGCTTCCGCTCACGGCGAGCGCAGCGTCCCGGAGCAGGCCGGTGACCCCCTCCTCTGGCTCGGGGACAGACCTCGTCTCTTTCAGGGCTGAGATGAAAGGGAGTGCAAGCAAACGAACTGTCCCACTTTCCTGAAAGAAACACAAAGATAACTGTCAGCCAGGGCTGTGTAAACAGACTGGGGGCAGGAATAACAGTGTGATGGACGGTCCGGCATGGATGTGTCAGTGGAGAGATTCCCCATTCAGCCAAAACTACCCCTCAGCTCTTCTAAAAGCCAGAACACTTTTTTTTTCCACATGGAGCAACATAGTCAGAAACTGCCAATGGGGGGTTGGATCAGCTGCCCTCGGGGGGCCTGGAAAGTCACAGAGTCTCCCTCCCGAAAACTGCCGGCTTCAGGTTGCAAAGTCCGGCCACCGTGATAATCTGGGGGCCTCTCTGAGGTCGTGTCCAGCAGGCCCCTGGGACCCAAGCCGAAGAAGATGTGTTTATTTGGGGGGGGGGGGGTACATAAGACAAAATGGTAGGCCGAGACCACAGCCTTGTGATTGGTGTTTTTGTGTTTGGTTATTTTTTTATTATGAGCATTAGATATCATGGGGACCATTAGAAATTCAGCATAAAGCTTCATAAACTTGGCCTTTATTTATTATTCTGTGGTGCTGATCCTTTAACAGTAAGAATGATGTTCCAAGCATCTGCTAATAATACCCCCCCGGGGGGTGTTACACGGGGCTCACTGGGGGGTGCCAAGTCTATCAGTTCATTTGAGCCCCAGGCTTGAAGTCCAGAGAAGCCTGTTGTTAGATGGGGGGGGGGGGGCTCTGACTATACCGCAAGTCATGTAACTCGCCAGAGCTGGGGGGGGGATTTATAGCACAGCCTTGGGTTTCGATGGCTGCTGGATAAGGGGCTGCTTGGCTGTGGGGGTGTCAGTTACAGCACTGGCTCTGGTAAGCGAGGGGCCCCCAGCTCACTAACATGCTGACACTCAGCGTAACTCATTCATGATCTACTCCACAGCATCTACATCTGAAATTGACTCTTTTAGCTCTGAAATCAGTTGACTCAGTTCTGACATAATGTTTCAACAAAGCCCCGGGGATATGAGGGTGACAGTGAGCGTGTGAACTCTCTCACACTGGAGAGCGCCTGGAATCAGACGGAGCTGTGATGTACGAGCTTCTCCCTGCTGCCCTTGCTCTTCTCCTGAAATACTCCTGCTTTCTCTGGCTCTGCCCCCAGCCCCTCGTCGACGTTCATGCGCAGGCAGCTCCACTCTTATTCTCAACCAGCAGCTGGGGAAGTCCTGATTTAAGATCATTTCTGAAAAGTGCGTAAGTGCGATTCAGAGAAAATGAACATACGCGCAAAAAAAAAACATGTGTATGCCACTATCCCAAATGTGCAATCTATAAATTGTAAATCATCAAGCTCTCGTGTGCAGCTGAATTATTTCACAGCTCCACCTTGGAAACACCCCCTAAGTAATATCATTAGCATATAAATGAGGCTGAATCAAAGCCCAAATCGTCTAATTGTTAACGACGAGATGCGAAAAGAAGAATGTTAGCAGGGCTGAAACGAAGGTCCTGTTGGCAGTGGTGAAAATGCACGCAGGGATGCCGCTTGGCAGCCTTCCCAATGGTGTTACTACCAGCGATGTCAAGCTACCAGAAATTTAGCAGTCAATTCCAGTGCCAGCAAAATTCCACAATTCTTGATACGCAGTCCATTACCATGACAAAAAAACTGAGCAATAAATCTTCAACATACTACCATTTATCAAAAACATTTGAACATTAGAAATTAACTTTTTATGGCACAGCATTACAATTGCAGTACCCGACCTGATATAATAAAAATAAAAAAGTAATAAATAGGTATGATAAATAAAATGAAACACCTATCAATATAAATAACACATGAGAACAGCATGGCGCCCCCGTGCAGAATTACTTCCTGAAAGTAGGCTCGTAATTAATCCAGAAATGGTAAGCAGAAGAAAAAGGGCCAATTAAACACAGGTACGCCATTAATTTACATATTTATTTACAGTTTTCAAGAAGGGCCATGGGAAAATCAAAGGCAACAAAGCCATTGCGCCCCCAGTGGCAACAAGCTTAAAAATACACGTAATGCAGATCAGTTTCTTTGGAAAAACTTTACAGTAATAGCATTTTTATCTGTAGCCTATAAGAAATCATTTTGTGACCTGATAACGTTTCTCCACTGTCATGATCAGCCCATGTTTGCGAATGTAAAAAGCATTTTATTTTGGGTATGCCCAACGTTTCTATATTTTTAAATGGGGAGGGGTTTCAGAGGGCAGACAACATGCTGCTCCCATCTGGTCTGGAAAAGTTGCATCTACGGCACATACGGTACGTACAGTTCCGTCATGTTTTCAGGATTTTGGCATAGTCTTTTCATGACATCCGTACTCCGGAAAATTGGGGCCATCTTTACGCAAAGCTCTGATAGCATAGCACTCGGTGGCCGGTACCTGGTTTTCAGCCATTCTTCATCAATGACTGCAGGAGTCTGCCTCATTTCTAAAAACCCATTCCCTTCCACTGCATGGGCAGTAGTTTCGACAAGTGCCAACTCCTGCCATTTCCTCTTGCATACTGCTGCATTTTCGGATGATCCAAAAATGTCCAAACTGGACCTTTGATAGCTGACAGATTGACCGGAATGATTCACACGTGTGGAACCATAACAAGTATCTTAAATAACTTCAAAGACATGCCAGTTATGCTAATAGGTTTTAGAAAATCAAACCAGCGTATATATTTGGTGTGCGTAAGAGGGTTTCTTTAACGTGACCCTGGGTGACAGCTCTCCCTGAAAGCCGCTAGACGCGATACCCGCCCGCCAGCTGCCCCCTGGCTGTATTTAGCACAGGTCTCTACCCATTTGTTCTTAGAAATTCTGCCGCATAGCATGAAGGCTGCGGTTCAGAAGCGCTCGGGAGATCAGGGTCACTGCTCCCAGGCCATAAAAGATCTGCTGCGACCGTCCTTCGTGGGAGACGCCGCAGGTGAGCGGCCCACAGCAGCCCAAATTACTGGGAGTGACAGATGGACGTAGGCAGAGTGTGTGTGGCGCTCGCATAAAGTCTCCCCTTGTTGGGAGTGACAGACGGACGTAGGCAGAGTGTGTGTGGCGCTCGCATAAAGTCTCCCCTTGTTGCATTTGTTGCACAGTCATGTAAAATGGGCAAAAAATACAAAGTATTGGACCAAGAATTAACATTCATTCAACGCAGAGCACAATGATAAACCTGATAAAGAAGCGAAGACACTTATATTAATTAACATATTTTCCTTTTGCTGAATGATTTCAATTACTTTAATGAAGCTATTTTCGGTATAATAAAGCTCTTTACCTTTGGGCTGGGGATGAAGGCGGGGTCCTTCTGGGGCTCCTTTTGGGGACAGAGCAGCCCTTTGAAGCTGCCTCTTGTTATTTTTATGGTTGACAGATCAGAGCGTATGGGGGAAATCAAAAGCGAAGCGTTTGAGGAACACCAGAAGAAGAGGGCCCCGCTGAGGCGTTTTCGGCAGGGGACCACCACCCCAGGCAGCATCAGGCTCCTTCTCCCAGCCGTCTGGGCTTCCAGGACCTCAGTAGGCCCACCTTCAGCCTGTCACTCTGCATTCAGCGTCCTGTCCTGAGTCGCTCAGACCGGGGGTTGCCTGTACATTAACTAGTAGCTCACAGGGAGTTAATGAGTAGCTTGCATAACACATAGAATCAAATAGAAATCAAATAGAAATCAAATTTATTTTACAGTTGCTACTCACCTGCCAGGCTACAAATTTGATCCTCACCCATCTCCCCTGGTCAACCACTTAGCTCCTCACATTGTTTTTCTGTTGAAGTAGATCCCACCGTAAATAAGGTCGGAGATCCCTGGACTCGACCAATATTGAACAAGAACTAGCAGATGAAAGAGATGAATGAGCAGGTTATTGGTCGAATTGCTGACATAGCAGAGACATTTCAGTGCATTTTAAATTAATATAAGTTGGCACATTTTTTACAGGACTGAGCTGTAAATCACTAACAAAGTTCCGTGTGATAGATTTAGTAATATTGTTCTCCCTCACCAATGACGTTAAATGCCACCGTTATTGTGTCAGCGCTCTTGATTTCAATGAATGTTCTCCACTGCCAAGGTTGGATTTTGAAGACTGTTCTCCACTGTCGGGACCTGGGTGGTTGGATTTTGAAGACTGTTCTCCACTGCCGGGACCAGGGTGGTTGGATTTTGAAGACTGTTCTCCACTGCCGGGACCAGGGTGGTTGGATTTTGAAGACTGTTCTCCACTGCTGGGACCTAGGTGGTTGGATTTTTAAACTCTTCTCCACTGCCGGGACCTGACTGATTAGATTAGAATCACTTTCTACACTGGATGTTTTGTGCCACTGGTAGATCTATGTCTCCCATTAGGTGGCTTTTGTTAGTCTCCGCTGAGAGACGAAACACGGACCATTTAGCTAAGCATACTGCAGCCGTCTCTCATGGAATGATGAGCACCCGAGTTGGGTGGCTCTGGGGCCACACCCACTTTGTCACCCTCCTGTACAGGAAAGTTGGTTGTCCTGGAGGAAAAGCCAGCCCGTCACACACTTACACTCTATGGGCAATTTAGAGACACCAATTAGCTTGGCTACATGTCAAAACCTGCATGACACGAGAAGAACATGCAAACAGAGTGGAGGCAAGATTCATACCAACAACCCAGAAGGTGTGAGACAAGAACCCTAACCCCCTGAGCTACCATGCCACCCATGAGTAAATATATTACACAAAAAAATGTGGGAGGTGGATAATTTTGTTCTTAAAGAGACATTACGACAGTGTCACGACAAGTCTGCTTGGAAACAACACACGCCTCCTGAATCAGGGACTTTTCTACCGCTCTTAAAGACCGTGCTTTTAATTTTAATTTCCATTCAAAGCTGGCGCCTATGATATTTTTCATCTCGGCCCAAAAATACAAAGAGCGGCACGGGATCCATATTACCATACATCTGTCCCTCATAGAAGGGATGAAAAAATTAACAACAGATTGAACGTGTCAGAGTCGCAGAGCGAATACCACACGCACCGTCAGCACCCCCCTTCCCCGGGGGGCAGTGTGGGCGAGTCTGCTCTCATTACGCCCCCGTGGCTCCAAGCCTTGTCTCCAGCAGTGATTTACGCTTGACGTCATCGCGGCTCAAAGCCGCTTGGGCCACGCAGCGCCGTCCCACGATGCATAGCGGTGCTACCATAGTGGGCCCATTCTTCTGAGAGCCAACTTCAGCGGCGCGGGACAGAAGGGATCTCGATTTTCTCTGATATCTCCTCCTGACTCTGGGGCGACCGCATGGACACGGGTGCCCCTAACCCCTGCCCCCCACCCAGCCCCTAGGACAGGACACTCACTGCAGGCCAACTCTGCAGCCCGACATCTGATCTGTGAGCAGATCTTGCGGAGCGCAGACATTGATGGATTGCAGAGGCGTGGACAGCGAGCCTCCGATGAGCGAAGGGACGCGGCCCCTTGGCTGCTCTCAGCTCTGTCGTAAATCCACACTAATCTTCGCCCTCGTGAAAGGAGGCCCACACACTCGGCTCGTTACGGTAACCGCCGCTCTGACACTCTAACCGTTTCTCGGGGGGCTTGGCTATGGCGCACACCTGCCCTACAGCTTCGCACTCCAGGTTATTTTCACACAGAATTAGGACTCTGTTAACCTGAGATCTGATTACCTTCTCCCAGACAAAGAGGGGCCGGAACAAACTTGTGAGTAATGACTGGTATGTGTTGATTTCTCTGTTGCCTTAGCTGATGATGGGAGGGTGCGGGGGGGGGCAGGAATTCTTGGGGGTTGTCCCCCCCCCCCCCCCCCTCCCCCCCCTCTTTCCCCATGACACCACGTTTCTTGTGAAGAGGGCCAGTTTAACCCATCCCTGCCCAGCTTTTTCCTCCCCCCC
>JAODKM010000032.1:19265804-19278958 GCA_026780845.1 Petrocephalus sullivani
TGCTGATGGTAATGCTGCTTTAAGACGAGTTCAGTGTGGTGTAAGGTGGCACTACCTTCGGGGGGGTGGACGTCAAGGTTTCGGAGGAGGAAAATGAGATGTGCACGTTTGAAGACAAAAAAATATAAAAGCCCGGTAAAACATTCAATTTTAGAAGAAAAACAAAAACCCTGCCAGTGTTTTCTTCCTGTGGTTGATTGAAACATCAGGAACCTGTTTGTTAGAAAAACACAATTATATTTTCTGTTTGGACTAAGGGACTACAGCGATTCAGCTCTGCACGCGGGCTCCCATCTGCTGCCGGAGCGGTGTACTTCCGAGAACCACCAGACAGCCGCACAACCTTGAGAAACTTCTTGTCTAAGCTTTGCAGAACATTCCATCTTGAGCTTTTGCGACTCTGTTTAGCTTCGTGGCTAATTAGCTCCATCTTATCACGTCGAGGTCCGAACAGCTAGCAAAACAGAGATGGGCTCTTTTTTCGTGCGTCAGTGGCATTACATCACTGCGGCCGAAGACATTTCGTGCCCCCTAATGTCTGTGCAAGTGAAAAAATAACTAATGAGAGGAATTTATTGCTCAGATAACTTTTATCACCATTTAGCCGTGTTAACATTTTGGTTCCTGTTTTACTTATAAAGTTGTTTTTAATCACAATCACTGAAAACAGTAAACATTACAAATATTCAGTACCGCTATACTTGAGGGCAGGGTGACCTCCCTCCCAATAAAGGGCTCCCACATGAAATTCAGAGACACCACTAACTGCTGGTCTTTAAACTGTGTAAAGATACCAGAGGAGACGCACAGGACACAGGAAGGACATATAAGCAGAGGTGGGATTCGAACCCATGACCAGTGAGGACACTGCCACCCATGTGCCCCCGTACCATCCTCTGTGATGTCATAGGTAAAAAAACATGGATGATATACAGAATTTCTCACCAGAAAATATGGCCGCTGTTCATTACCCCTTTTTCCAAGTCAGAATCACAGGCCCAATTTGTTCACACAAACAGGGAACTTGTCTCCTGTCGTTGATGCCACAGGATGTGAACTGGTGACCTTCCGATAGGCATAGAGTCCTAACCCACTGAGCGGCACACTGCCCCCATGTACAACACAGCACAATGAGGTAGTTACCTAAATAGCTTTTAAAATTAGCTTTGGAAACCTAACTGTTTAATTTTACATTATGTGCAGTTTTGGATGAGGAATTGAGTTAAGGGCTTATCTGGAATAAAGGTCACAGGCAAACATCTTTCTCCATTCACACCCCTTCACAAACTTCTCCCTCTGGGTTGTTTCTGTTAGGTATTAATGTCACCTGGTCTTCTTATTAAGCCAATCTAACATGGGGAAGTAAAAACTCACCTACAGGGATGGGTGGAGCCAGCTCAGATGACGTCCCCCAAAGGCACTCCCAGTACACAAGACCTGCTCATATCCTTTCCACCTTTCTGGCGTTTCCCTCTGTTTTGTGCTACCGATTCTGTAGTGTCCATGTTCACTTCTCAGTGTCGTTAAGTTACTCGTGGTCATGGTGGAGGTTAGGGGACCTCGGCTCTCCCAGAATGGACACAAGCTCCTCAGAAAGCCTCCCCTGAGACGTTTAGGGGAGCTCTAAAAAACTGTCCACTGTTGTGTTAGAGGTTATCTTTTATTTTCCGTACATTAAGGTTCCTAAAATAAAAACAGTAGTATAAATGTCAGTGTTCTGTGTTTATTCAGACATTATATTCCATTTTCCGAGCATCTGTCTCCACTAATTAACATAATTCTGTGTCTATTCCTGCTGTGGTCATCTTTCTGTGGCCTAGATTCACATAGCCTCCTGAACTCATTATTGAGTGGGTGCGGTATTTGAATGGAAATCGTCAATTAAGAAAACTGTGTTTTTATTCAGTATTTCGGGTAGGTTTATGAATAGTCAGAAACAGAAACGACCCTGCCAGCTCAGACAATTTGTATTTACTAAACAAACAAAGATGTTACCCGTGTCCCTCTGGCTTGTGATTTAGTTTTTTGTTTGCTCTGATTAGATTATTAAACTTCTTGCGTGATTCTTACATTGTTGTTATTGTGCCTGTATGAGATGTTACTGATGGTATTAACTGCCCGCAGTAGTAATAGGAGAATGTTTCTCCCAGTGACCCTGTTACTGTCCGCGCTGCCATGCACGTATATGTATGTGCGTGCATGTGACTTGGGAAGTCCTTGTGCATACCAGAAGATAGGGCTACCCCAAAAGCCAATGTGTAATATAAACCCTGTCTATAAAGACATGGTTGGGTGAATTTGGTGTGGATGAACTTGCCTGGCCTGCACACAGTCTTGTACTCAACCTCATCAAATGCCTTTGGGATGAGCTAGAATGGAGACTGCGAGCCGGGCCTTCACATCCAACACCAGTGCCTGACTTCACAAATGCTCTCCTGGATCAATGGGAAAAAATTCCCACAGACAAAGCCTTCCAAGAAGAGCTGTTATAGCTTCCAAGGGGGGCCAACTCCATATTGATGTCCCAATACTTCTATCTATGTAGTGTATGTTGTAAATACTGCAGAAAACCCAACTGTTCCTCCATGTTTTGGTCCTTTGGAACATTGCTTTGTTACTCCCTCTGGTGGCCATCTTTACTGACTGTTGGAGTTTCTGCTTGGTCTTTGCTACATTGTGCTTAAACATCCATCCATCCATCCATCCGATTATCCTTTCGGGCTGCAGGGGGTCCAGAGCCTACCCCGGAAGCTACAGGTATGGGGTGGGGAACAACCCAGGATGGGGGGGGCAGCCCATCGCAGGGCACATTCACTCACACACGCACACCTACGGGCAATTTGGTAACTCCAATTAACCTCAGCATGTTTTTGGACTGTGGGGGGAAACCGGAGCACCCGGAGGAAACCCCATAGCCACACGGGGAGAACATGCCACTCCACAGACACGGAACCTGGGCAGAGACCTGAGCCCTGGTCCCAGAGGTGTGTGAGAACAGTTCTAACCGCTGCACCACCATGCCGCCCCACCCCTCAAATCACTGTCATCCTTAATATACTTAAAAATAACTTCTGCCATCTTGCCTATTAGTCAAATCAATCCAAGATTTTCCCCGGGATCATTTTGAGAACAGCCGCTTTAATGAATACTAGCTGTACTCAATCATGATCACTAACAGGCAGTTTAGAGGCCTTGGCTAGATGTATGTATGTTTTTGATTGTATGCGTACTTTAGACTGTTTGGTTTCAGAAACCCTACAATAAATTCAAACTTGTGCACCAAATTTGCAATTTTTTGTTTATATAAAGTAGTGTGTTGTGAAGTAATTCTGTAACAGAAAAAGAACAGTTGTAGGACTCATTTGAAGCCAAAATCCGCCATGAGAAAAATGCTCGCGATAAGTGTAAGTAAACTTTTGCCCCCACAACTGTATGTTTCATTAATCAAAGTTTCATCGATGCCAGTCTCACAATTACTTTTTTTTTAAATCAATGGAGAGGCTGGGAAGATTAAGCTTCAGCCAAGGCTCTTCCGGTTAACGGCGGTGGCCTAACTCTCTCTCTCCCCCCACCTTTCCCTCCTGCCATGTCGTCCACATGGACACCTTCAGCACACTTCCCTTTGCAGCTGACATCTTGCCCGCTTGCCCACTTCCACATCGACCAGCTCTCCTGGTAATATGTCATCCAAAATTGTCCCCACTTTGAGAACATTACTCTCATACTCTTTGCCCACAGCTTATTCTGTTATGTTGATTATTTCCAAATCTATTGTTCTGATGGGTGTTTCTTTTTCAATGTGTTCCAGTTTGATTTGTTCAATTTGAACCTCATCCATCTCAAATTTGACATCACTTTCATTTAGATTTTCTAGCTCTGCCTCAGATGTCGGGCAGCAGAGATTCATTTCTGAGCCTGTTCTGATCAGCTGCAGACTTCATTGAAACTTTCTCTCCCTCCAAAGAAACCCCTGCTACGTCTTGCATGTTTACGCAGTGACAGCTCCCAACCGGGTTAGTTGGGGGTCTTGCTGAGGAGCATTCTTCATCATCTCCCCAATTGATGATCTTGTTCCACCTGACCCAGCGCCTCCCAGTATTCTTTAATCGAACTGTGTTTGCAGTTGGTTTTTGAGGTTGTGAAACACTGCGGCCGTCAGCCTGGTCAGAGGCCGGTCTTGCTGGGGGTCACCCCTCAGCCTCCTCTCCACACTCAATTACCTCTGCCCACCTCTCCCAGGCTGCCCAACATTCATCATCTGTCCAACTAACTGCTTTTGCCGTTGGATTGCGGGTTGATGAGACAGTGCAACAGTCAGCCGGGTCAGAAGGTGGTCTTGCTGGGGAGCTGCCCAGTGTTCGTCATTTGTCCAGCTTTCAGCTTCTAAGTTTGAGTTTGGTGTGGAAGAATGTGACTGACCTGCACAGAGCCCTGACCTCAACCACATCAAACACCTTTGGGATGAGCTAGAACGAAAATGGTGAGCCGGACCTTCATGTCCAACATCAGTGGCTGACCTCACTAATGCTGTTCTGCATGAAATGGGCAAAAATCCCCACAGACACACTCCAAACTTTTGTGGAAGCCTTCCCAGAAGAGTGGGAGCTGTTATAGCAGCAAAGGGAGGACCAGCTCCATATTGATGCCTGTGGATTTAGAATGGGATGTCGTAAAAGTTTGTCTAGGTGTAATTTCAAGTTAAAACTGAATGGGATGACCAATTCTAATTGTATCCATTTTTGGTACTCTGTTTATACAATTGTATATCTATGCTGTCTATGGTAGATGTGTCTTGAGTGCACATCGTGGGTGCAGTTGACACGCACTGGATCAGAGTGTGATGTTTTAAGGTTACCGCTACTTAGATGCCTTTATTCTATGAGGTCTCCGTTGGGTTCTTTTTGGCTGTTGCCTGACTGTGACAGTGTAAGCCTGCCGGTGTGATGCTCTTCTCAGGTGATCGCTTTTGTTTGATGCAGCGTCACATTTTCTTTGCCAAAATGATGTTATAGTCACTGATATTTAATAGTTTTATAGTTAATTGTTGTATCGTTTTGCGGAGTTGGGGCAGAGGAGGGCCCCCTGAGCTTGCTAGACCGCCGCTGAATGTAACCACTGCTCCTCTCTCACAGTCCTGCTGTGTAGTATCTCCACCTGCTTCCTCTGTAGATGACAACCCGTCACTAAGCGGAATCATGACGTTTAGTTCTGCCAGGAGTGCCTATCCACCCTCCTCTTCAAAGTGCTGCGCTGTATCCCCTGGTTTCCCGACTCCTGACTTCTTTGAAATTCCCATCTCTTAGACGCGTGCCCCGTGACCAGAGCATGCTTCAAATCAAGCCTGTGTGATTCTTCTGTTACCGAAACCGATGGCTCCTAAGCATCTTAAGCAGCTCTTAAACGTCTCCAGTCCCCCCAAAAGGGTTCAATTCCCCCCCGCGACCCTGACTAGGACAGGCAGTTTCAGAAAATGGGTGGAATTTAGGAATGGGTGTTCTTTATTCTATTCTCTGCCTGATATCAATGAACCTTGCGCCCTCTTGTGGTGAGATCCTACAGGGCTGTCAGGCAGGGTGCTGTGTTGTTTGACAGTACTGACACGTCATTCTCAGCAGACCGGTTCAGTCTCAGCCTGGACAGTTCCCGTTCTTAATGTTTGGATTCATCTTTCGATTAGTGACCAGCTTGCACATCAGAAACGCCAGAAACTCCAGTCATAGCACTGAGTGCACAGAGTGACGCCGTCAGTGTCTGGTAGGTTTTGACGTGCTGAAGTGGCATCAGACTGGCAATCAGACAGCTGTAAAGTACAGGGGAGACACCACAACACTGTGAAGCCTGGACGAGGTGGATATGTCTGAGGAGAGGCAGGTTTTTGGCTGAAACCTCTCCACTCATGTGTAACTGACAGATAGGGTGACCACCTAATCCATGCCAAGGGGGATATTTTGAGCCAGGACAGGATTTGTAAACTACCATTTCAATTAACAGGACCTGGATTTCACTTAAGCACTGAGTTCTTGCTGCGTGCGGATTGGTCAGCCTCCTATAATCGTGCATGTATCACTAATGTTATTGTGAAACAGCTGGATGAGTCTTTCAATCAAGGAAACAAACCAAAGCCAAAGTCAACGCGTAAGGAGAACTGAACTGTTTAGCCAGGTACAGGAGCCTTTCAGGTTTGAAGTGATTTGTAAAACCTGAAGTAGCTCGAAGTGTGTACTACTGAGAGCCTCGCAGAAAAGCCCGCTCGGGTATACCGGTTACGTAATGAGATTTCCATTTGCTGCAGTTGTAAAATTCGCCACTAGATGGCACGGATGCACGCCCTTACGTTGTCCGTGTTGCTCCCTATATCGTGATTGAATGCTAACCTTTTATGTACTCGCCAAGACGGATAAGGCTTTGGTGTACGGCGTCTTACATTTCAGCGGCAATATGTGGCCCACGTTCTGGATTTATAAATCTGTAACAGCACACTGCTCAGTTAGTCAGGATGTCTGTCATCAGGATGTCACAGATTCGAATGCTAGGGTTGACAGGCAGAAGGAACATAAAAAGTGTCATGACGTGTGATGACATCCTGCAGGTCTCCCTGTAACTCTTACGTAATCCCGATTTGTAGCTCTGATGACATTCTGCATCATCGGACCTGAACAACACCCCAACACTCTTAGAACCAGCAATGCTGCTCTGCCCCCCACCCCGGGCTCCAGCCTAGACACTCCATTATCCATTATCCGCTGAAAACATGAAGCATAGCCCTGTGAAGGAGCTTTCTGGAACACAGTCTGGGGCACTCTGTCATTCCTCAGTACAGTCACCATGGTCCTAGCCTTGCCAGACTAGACCCGGTCATTTTACTGCCAACGGGGGGCAGCCCCGTAGTGCATTTGGCCACTCAGTAGCTTTTTGCATGATTGATTGATCGACGGGTTGGGTGGCTCTGGTTTTCAGAATTAATTTTGTTTGTTAATGGGAGAGTCATGTACTTACTAGGGAGGGGGCCATGCCCACCCCTGACTGCCACATAGACCAGCCTCTAGTGGTCATGGCCCTTTTAAGGCAGTGTTTCACAAGAGTGCAGAAATAAAAACAAAATGAGCTGGTGAGACTGCGGTTTATCTTCCTGTTTGGGCTGAGCCTGGTGTTAGTTTAGTGTCTGCAGGCAGCATGGGGGGCATTAACACCTCACGGAGACTTAGAGGGGCTGAAATAAAGACCCCCAATCTCTGGCCACTAACCCCTCGCTGATGGTGAGCAGTAATTACAGTCACCCCCCCCCCCCTCCCCGCCACTGACAACCCCCAGCGCTGTGCTTATGCAGTCAGGACAAAAGGTGCAGATGCAGAGGAGCTTGAAGCGAGATGCACACACCACCCCCAACAAAGACCACATCTGGCCAAAGCCGGCCCAAAGGCTGCTGCTTTCTGATTGCAAAGCGGCTTTGGTTCTGTGGGACCTCTCTGCGGGGACTGCACTCATATGCAGATGGGCTGTGGACATCACAGACCACAATGTACCTCTCCGAGGCTCCTTTCATCTGCACAAGGTTCAGTCTGCGTGCAGTGCGACGGTAAGGTAAATAGCATCGGTGAAATAGCCCCTGCCAGATTTGCTGGCTGGAAAACCCACTTTAGACCTGGGCAGGAGGGGGGCTGAGGTTGGATGAGGCAGGGCTTTTTAGGCCTTGTGAAGCCCCCTCAGCATTGAGCCAAGTGTCCTCTAGTTTACTGTAAACACTGGCCCATTCGGCCCCTTCCTGGGTCTTTAAGCTGCAGGATATGAGCCAACACCTTCGGCCATTGTGTCCGTCCGAGGGAAACACACAGCTCTTTTTGCCTTGAAAGGGACCGGCAAACGTTTCATATTCATGACGGTCAGTTACCCCCACGTGAATGCTGTAATTACCAGGCCGGGCCAGAGGCATCCGCCTGTCACAGTGCTGCCCCGAAGGCCCCCGCTTGGGATCGTGGACGGGCACATCCTATCTCCAGGCAGGAAGAGCTGCAGAGGGCGTGGCATTAAGACGACGGCCTTTAAGAGCATGTTAGAGGAGAGGGGACTTCCTGCGTGTGATAGTCATATGGGACCACTGAGGCCTAAGTGCTCATCATAGATTCAGTGGGGGCTTTGAGGGAAACCCGCCCCCAGGTCAGTGGGAAAATGTCACCCGAAACCCGGGGACGTGTCAATCGCTGGCGGGACCTCACCATTTCTGTGGGTCAGTAAAGTTAGAGGGGCCTGCCGCCGGGAGTACACTGGTTCAAATCCCAGGGTCAGCAGAATGATTTCACCTTCGCAGCCCTAACAAGGTCCTTAACCCCCAACTGCTCCAGGGACTGTCTGACCCTGCTTCCTCAAAAATGTATATCACCTCGGATAAATACGTCCATTACATAAGTAACAATAAAATGTACTGCATTCTGGGAAACTAGCTTTACAGAGACACAGCGAAAATGACACATAGCCCCCTCTGAACATGGGAGTTAGGCCCTATTTGTGTGTGTGTGTGTGTGTGTGTGTGTGGGGGGGGGGGCAACACTGAATGCATAAATCAAAGCCATCAGTGGAATGAAAGATGCCACCTCAGGAAGGGACCCAACTTTTATGGGCACTGGACCACAAATGGATCGGGGACCCAAATAACCAGCAGTGTGCCGCCTACAGGTCAGGAGGTTTATCTGCATTTGAATTAAGGGCAGAGGGAGATTTGAACCCACACTGCTGTGGTCATATCCAGACTCTCAGGCGCCAGGAGTCCAGTATAGCCTTCTTCTGGTACCTGAGGGTCAAGGTGCCTGGATAGAGAAACTAATAAAATAAAATAATAAAATAAATAAATAAAATCAATATGCAGCCACTGTAGACTCTGTGCATCCTTCCTAATAAGGGAGATTTATAACATAAAAAAGGCTGATCATGATTTAAGCAATCTGCGCATTCCTGGGGTCACACAGAATGCTCATTGTGCCCGCAGCCATACCATCTACAGTTCAGACCAAGTAATCCATCTGAAGCTAAGCAGCTTTGGGCAGTATGTGCATGGGAGACCACCTAGGAAAGCTGGGTTGCTGCTGGGAGAGGTGTTGGTGTGGCCAACAGGTTATCCTATGGTCTGAGTGGATCCCAGTGCCCCAGTGCAGACATGGGGGCACTGTACTGTAAAAATAGCAATATCCTTCAGATGGGTCATAAATCAAGGCCCTGACCCTCTGAGGCCGTAAAAGATCTCTTGAAAGAATAGGGGTGGTACTCTGATGTCCTGGCTGAAATCGCCCCCCTATCATATCTGGCCTCCTAATTGTCCCTAATTGTATCTAACTGGTGAATTGCCTCCTGCCCCCTCCCCACCTTAGCACCTGTGTGGTGAGCGTACTGGTGCAGAATGGCTGCCGTCGCACCATCCAGGTGGGGGCTACACAGTGGTGCTGATTGAAATGTCTCCCCATTGCTTCTGTGAGGTGGGTGTCCTGAAAAGTGCTATATAAATGTGACATTTATTCATTCCACCCCAGGTTTTCCTTTTCAGAAAATGAATGAAATATCATTCCTGAGCTGTCCAATTGAGTATCAGCAGACAGCTCAGCCAGGTGTTAATGAATGGGTTCCTTGCAATGACGCTGTATTGGATCACATGCCCCGTGACACAGTCACATGACCACGGATGCACGGCGACCGCTGCGATGGGACCCCATGTGGTGGTGGGTGGGCTGAACAGAGGGCTTAAGTCCTTGGGTGATACAGTGGCAAAGACCTTAAGTCCACCCCATGGCTGGCCAATTACCGAGGCTCCCAGTAACTGGGTCGTCTCCCCTAATCAGCTTGAGCCCACTGGCTGGATATGAATGGGCTCCTTCTGCGTGGCCCCGCGCCCCTTTCTGGGGGCCGGGCGCCTGCCGTCCTCGCAGCAGGATCCTGGAGCATTCAGACCCACGAAACAAAAACGTAAGCGTAAAATGGCACAGGTTACTTTCTCCCTATTTTCACTTCCTCTGTTTTATGTTCCGTGTGTTTTTACGTTCCCAGTGTTTTTACGTTCCCAGTGTTTTAATCTTCCCCATGTCTTCATCTCCCTCGTGTTTTAAAAAAAACTCCCCATGTTTTTATATTCCATTTCACTTTTCCTGTGTTTTTATTTTCCCAGTATTTTACTGTCCCTGTGTTTTTACATCCCCTATGTTTTTCCATTTCCAGAATTTTAACGTTCCCCATGTTTCTGTGTTCTCTGTGTTTTTTGTGTTCCCCATTTTTTACATTCCTCATGTTTTTTACCTTTCTGTTGTTTTTACTTTCCCCATGTTTTAAATTCCCTGTTTTATGTTCCCTGCATTTTAAGTTCCCAGTGTTTTACAGTGCTTGTGTTTTTATGTTTTCTGTGTTATGTTCCCCATGTTTTAATGTTCTCCTTGTTTTTTATGTTCTCATTGTTTTTACATTTCTCCAAGTGTTTATGTTCCCCGTGTTATGTTGTCCATGTTTTTATGTTCCTGGTGTTTTTATGTTCTCCATGTTTTTACTTTTCCTGTATTTTTAGGTTCCCTGTGTTTTTACATTTTCAGTCTGTTTCTACACTCTGCCATTTTTCTGCATCAACAGATTTTGTACAGCAATGTCATATAGGGTATATAATTTAAACATAACATATAAACAACACTGAATAGAGTTGCTAAAGTATCCCGTCTGTCCTTAATGGCTTACATGCCTATTGCTGGAACCTGACAGTTAGTTGCTCTGCTTGGTGCCTTTCAAACCCCAGCCAGCAGGGGCGCTGTCTTGGGTATGAGACACACACTCGGACCACATTGAGCTCCTGTCACAAAACAGTGACCAGTCAGTGTTTGCACGGGGGGGGGGTGAATGGTGGGGCTGGGCCCATCCAAGAGGCACATGGCACCCCCCCCCCACCTCTTCTTACAGTAATCCTGAGCTCCAGACCCAGCTGTAAAGGAGCAGGCCAGCCCCTCTGCTCCACCCGAGGTCATTGTGGTGTAATTGTAGCACATCGCCTTTGTTTGGCCTTAGCTCTTGGGTTGATGTGGGGGGGGGGGGGGGCACACGTGCCCCTACTGGAAGATCCTCTGTCTTCATCGCATCCAGGACGTGGTTCCACAAAGGCCGAGAAGGTCGTAATTAGCGCAGTGACAGGCAGCAAGCAGGAAGCGGGTGTGCCAAAGCCCAGGCCCCGCCAGCCTCATTAGCTCCCGCGGGCGGCACAGTGCCCACAGCCCAGCCTCCTCCGGGGGGCCCTCTCTGCCGGCGCTGTAATCTGAGACCAGCTTCCCAGCAGATGACATCTCTCCGTGCAGATGACAGATGCGAGAGCTGGGTGCCGTGGAGAGGAAAGGCTGTCTGGCCTCATCGCGGGATCCGGGCACGCTGGCTGCGTGTGTGACGGAGCTGACGCATGGTGACGGAGATGATAAGAGAGTCAGTCAGCGGTGTCCATCAGAATCAAACCCGTTTCCCCTGTATGATGTGCACTACCCAAGCTGTAAATGAAGACATCAGTGAGCATATTAGCATAACATTAACTTACAGAGATTGAGACATTAGCTAGCATATTAGCATAACATTAGCTTATAGAGATTAAAACATTAGCTAGCATATTAGCATAACATTAGCTTACAGAGATGAAGACATTAGCGAACACATTAGCATAACATTAGCAGCCAGGCTGACACTGCAGCCTGATTAAAGCACAAGGAAGCAGAAGAATGCATTTTTAAAAGCTGGGAAACTCTTAGTTACTAAAGGACCCCTGAGAAAATGATGTCTGTAAGGTTAAAAACCACATCGACGCTGTCAGCTCAGGCCGGCGCCGTCACTGACCTGGAGGTGGCTGCTGAAAGACCTTCATGGGGCTTTCAGGCCTGTGTGAGACTCGTCCACCTCCGGCCTGCCTGTACGAGGGGGGAGAAATGGCAGACTCCCCTTTGCAGGCCCTGATTCACTGTCTTGCTGATTTGTGGATGGGGCACGGTCAGTGTTGTCAAGGACACCCCCCATTGATCCAAATTTCTGAAGGACACCGAGGGGGGTCCCAGCGACACATGGATAATCCACCTCAGAGGGTAAGGCAGTAACGCACACCGGCCTCCCGCTCTGTTTACACAGCGAAGCGGATTAGCAGACGCCCGGTTAAGGGATGCTTTGTGGTTTGGATCTATTGATCTATCATCTGTGGGTCTCCTGCACACTATCTCTGACATGTACTGCTGGGGGGGGGGGCGCTGCCCATCTATCCAGGGTGAGTGTTACACATATACTCACATGGACACAAACACGTGCAATTTTGTCCTCTCAGGAACCTCAGTATCGGTGGGACGTCATCAGTAGATCAAGGCACCTTTTGAGCTTTGTCTGTGCTGATTTATGCCTGTGCTGATCTACGTCTGTGCCAATCTACATTTGTACTCATCAGTGTCTGTGCTGATTTATGCCTGTTTTGATGTATATCTGTGCTGATCTACACCTGTGCTAATCTACATCTGTACTCATCAGTGTCTGTGCTGACCTGTATCTGTGCTAATTTATGTCTGTGCAGATCTACCTCTCTGCTGATCTGTGCTGATCCGCACCTCTGCTGAGATATGCTTGTGCTGATCCATATGTGTGCTGATCTGCATCTATGGTGATCTGGCATTCCAGGTCTTTCATTGTGAATCGGACTCATCCTGGCACTTCTGGCGGTCCCCGTCTCGGAGGCCCAAGCCTCAGGGCTGGTGTGAGAAGTGTCTCTGTCACGCCTGGTGACCACAGGTGACATTAATGTCCCCTGTCAGGGGCCAACAAGCTGCTGACATAAACTAGCAGAAGCCACTGTAACATCCAAAGAAACACTGGTCCTTCACCACTGTTGAGAAGGGGGGGGGGGGGGGGAAAAAAACACACACAAACACACCCCCCCCCCCCCCCCCCTCTGTCTCTCACTCATTCACTCACTCACTCACTCACACACACTCACACATACCTGGTGTGGAAATAAAAAAATAAAAAAGAACCAAAAGAAAAGAAATCACACTGATCATAAAAAAATTAAAAGTTAAAAAAAGAAAGTTATGTTGAGATGAAAACTCTCGTTCATTACATTTTACTTCATAATTGCAACCGCATGTGTTGTATTCATTGTTGCAAAACTTGTTCTATATATA
>JAODKM010000032.1:19327675-19345046 GCA_026780845.1 Petrocephalus sullivani
CGACTAATGAAAATGTATTCGACCAAGCCCTCTTCATATCGACTAACGTTTAGTCGACTATTTGGGGGCAGCCCTAGCATACACACATGCAGACACACACAGATGTACTGTCACATATGTACAAGCTGACACACACTCTCTCACACTCACAGGGGCATACACGCATGCAGACACACACAGATGCAGTCACACGTACAAGCTGACACACACATGCTCACAAACACGCGGGCATTCGCGCACACAAATGCAGATGCTCCTTGATTGCACACACAAATGTCACTTATGTACAAGCTGACATGCACACACTCTCTCACATGTACACAGACACTCTGACAGAAACACACTCTCACAAATATACATGCTGACATGCACATGCACTGTCACATATGTACAAGCTGACACACACACACACAAACACGCACTGTCACATATGTGCATGGTGTCAGGCACACACTTGCACTGTCACATATGTACATGGTGTCAGGCACACACACATGCACTGTCACATGTACAAGCTGACACGCACACACTTTCTCGCACATATGCAGACACACCCTGATTGCACACAGAAACGCACTCTCACACATGTACATGCTGACACGCACACACACACAAGCTGCTCGGCTGACTGGCTGCCTATCCCATGTGGCAGGGCCCACCGCCCCCACCCCCCCGCGTGATCCTCATGGCTGTAACACGATGCAAGCAGAAGGGAGTGGGGGGAGGGGGAGGGGCCTCACCCTGCCATCTGTACGTGCCACTGCGGCTGATACAGGGTCAAAAGTTTACTTGCTCCTAGCCAATCAGGCGGCAGAGCCCCCCGTCCCCCAAAGCAGCTCCTGCCAGCCAGTCGCGTGATCACACAGCGCGGCATTCACTTATGGCTGACGACCCCCCTGCAACGTGGCGTTAGGCTGTACCATCCGGCTAACAGAGAAAAATCTAATGGCCCCCCACCAGAACCAGGGGGATGAAGGTCCAAACATTCCACTAAAGATTCAAGAGGACAAGCGCTCCTGGTCTCCAGAAACTTCCCGTGGGGCTGATTTCACGTGCAGCCCTGTCATCTGGGGCGTGATGTGTCGCAGACCGAGAAGAAGCAAAGGAGCGACTGCCCTGCTTATTAGGGGAACACAAGTTACGATACAATCATCTCCAAATAGATGCCGAGAGGCAGAGGTGACGCGTACGTAATCTCGGTTTCCATCGTCATTCAGTGACAGACTTAGCAGGCCAAGTGAGGAACCTGCCCAGTCATGGTGTCGTAACAGAGCCAGTGACTCAGTGGGGAAGAACCTTCCTGATATCTCTTGCTCATGCAGAGGAGAGTTCTCAGTCACCGTGCTATGCATCCCCCTTCAGGGGCAAAATACGGCGAGTCATATGACACAATACAGATGTGTGGAAAAAGACGACAAACAGCACAAGACACTGTCAGACAGTCATACACAGAGGGCCGGACAGGGACACGCACCATAGACCTGCCTCTGGAGCCCCTTCACGGTGGGAGAGAAAAGGCAATTTACCCACAATGCACAACTAATGTGATGCTCAACTTTTGGGGTTCTGGTTCAAGCTCTGTGTGGCTTTAGAGAAGTGTTCAAAACAGTGGCAGTTGACGTTCTAAGCAGCACACAGCACCCAATACCCGACGCATTTCCAACGTCCATCATGGGGCACACGGTCCAAACAGTAGGATCAAAGGCTGATAAAGCCCCCCCCGATCTGGCCATTGGCTCCCAAACCTAAAGCGGAGAACACGCCGGCCGGTGTCCCGGGACCCACAGGGCTTCTGTGGTGGAGAGCTACGGCCGAGAGTCCAGGACGAGCCACCTCAGTCAGCATGCCGTAAATGTCATAGCAAAGGGGGGGGGGATTGCCTGCAGAGGCGGTACCACTTTAAGCCCAATTCCATTTAACAGTCACATGTGACGCAGGGGCCAGAGAGGCAGCTGTTAACGAAGGTCCAGATTTATGAAAAGCCTGCAGAGTGTAAATGTTGCCCGTGTGATTAACGTGTCTTACGTGCTCGTTCACACGCCCCCACCGGTCACACGCCCAGCAGCCTAGAGCACCTAAACCTTCCCCCGTCCCTGTTACTGCCAGCATGACGGCACACCTGGGCAGGCTTGGGCGTTACCTTAGAAACTACTCAGCTCATCTTTCTATGACTCTGATATGCAGATGCTATATTGAGACGATGTATTGTAGTGCACAGCATTAGTGGGGAATCGAGCCTCGCTTATTAAAAAACAAGTCAAATAACAACATGCATTCAACAAAAACTGTGCAGCGAATGCCCCGCAAACTGCGAAAGCAGGAGCGTCAGAAGTGAGACTTGCGGCCGCAGATCGACAGCAACGGTGGTGTCAATAAACGAAAGGTGATCTTTTTAACCCTTCTGCCAGGGGCCGTCTCCTCTCCTCCCCAGTGCTCAGCTTCCACACCGATGAGCCCGTTTAGGCTGTCTCTGATTCCAGAGTTTAGAGTCGTCTGCATCAGGTATTTCTTTGTTTGCGTTTAAAATTCTGTCATATACCGGGCTGAATATCTAGAAGGCATGACAGTTTGGAAAAAATAGCTACCGCCCATTTCTGTACCTGTGTGAGGAACCCACGTTCATGCGGGCCTCATTGGCCTTTCCGGGAAGGCGGCACAGGAACCCAGCACACGCTGGAGGCTGTGCGTGTGCCAGGAGGACACGGATCCTGCACATTCGGCATGCAGAGGGAACAGCTGAACAGCAACACAAGCACCTCAAGGCCCAGCTGTCAGAAGGAGATGCCATTCAGAGCAGGACGCCTCATTCCTGGTGCAGGGGATGCACCACCCACATGGGGACGGGGGATACACCTTCGAGTCTCCATGGAAACCACTCCACTCATACGGCATCGGGAACTTAATGTCCAATATTACAATGTTACTATTATGGGATGTACTATACAGCATCAGGTAAACATGTACCTAGGCAAACCATTCCTATTAAATTCTTAAGAGTATGGGCAATTTGTGTGGATGGAATAGTTTATTTAATAGTTCATGATTGAATAATCATCTTCTATACACTTATCTTGGATAGGACTGGAGTCTGTCCCAGGTAGCACAGGACACGATTTAAGGGACACCCTGGGACAGATGCTAGTCTATCACAGGGCACACCCTGGACAGGATGCCAGTCTATCACAGGGCACAACACAAGGGACACCCTGGACAGGAGGCCAGTCTATTATAGGACACGAGGCAGGGGACACCCTGGACAGGAGGCCAGTCTATTATAGGACACGAGGCAGGGGACACCCTGGACAGGAGGCCAGTCTATTATAGGACACGAGGCAGGGGACACCCTGGACAGGATGCTGGTCCATTGCTGGGTGAGCGAGTGCGTGCGTACATGCACAGATTCACACACCTACTGAAATTCAGAGATGGACTGTAGGAGGAAACCATCAAAAAAGACGTGAAAATCAGGCAAACATACACACAACAGAGGTGAAAATCGAACCCCAACCCCAAAGGTGTGAGGCAATAGCACAGTTGATATTTTAAAAGTTTGATTGCTTGAAACAAGGAAACCTATTCATCAGAAACCATTTCTGGGGCAGGGAAGCTTTATCTCAGAGAGATCAGCAAATCAAAGTATCATCCACGGTTTGAGTAAGCAGGGGGGCTCCCAGCTTTCTGAGACGGAGACCCAGGTCCGAGGCAGGAGGTGACGTGACCTCACGGCCCTACAGAATCGGCTCCGCCCGGCAAGATGACCGCAGGTTCACGGTGCAAATGAGTGACACCCCTCCCCCCAGCCACATCAGATAAAAGACGCCGGCGAGGACCACTACTGCCCATTATGGCACACAAAAGCAGCAGAGAGAGAGGGGAGTCAAACATTAACCATCCACAGGATGGGGGGGGGGGGTCAGCACAGAGAACGAGGGCCTCCCAAATGGTCTCTGGTAAGAAGAATGTTTCAATGTGGTATAAACATGGTGAACAGGCAGAGCAGATTTCAATAAGCTCAGCTCCATTTCTGCAGGAAATGGTGTAAACGGCACAAAAGAGAGAGATATTTATACTTTTATTATTTTTATTCGAGTTATTGTCTTATGTACCTCTACGTAGGTCATACCAGCACTGGCACAAAGACGAATTTCTTTAAAAGGATTTTAATATATATAAATAACATCACGGTAAAGAGCACCCATTTGGTAGACAGACTTCATCCAACAGCCAGCATGAGGCACCCAAATGAGGCGGCATGTGCACCAGAGGAACTGCAAGATGACAGGAGCTCCGCCTTACAGAGGCTTTCGGCAGCCAATTCTCAACAGAAGCTCCGCCTCACAGAGCCCACTACAGCCAATCATCAACAGAAGCTCCGCCTTACAGAGCCCATCGCAGCCAATTGGCAACAGAAGCTCCAGCTTACAGAGCCCAGCGCAGCCAATCGCCAACAGGAGTTCCGCCTTACAGAGCTCTGCACTGCTGACCAACAAGAGCCCCTGTATATCAGCTTTTACTTCACATATTCAGTTACTTTCAGTATGTATCAGTTCTGCTTTAATAAACGTTATTTTAAGGGACGACACCGATCTCATCAAAACGACGGCAGAAGCACTACAACACCTATCCCAGTTCATAAAGCCGATAAACCTGCATTTTGGACTAGAAAGAATCATGTTTTACAAAATGGAATCATTTAAAATCAGATCTCATGAGCACAAGAGAAACGGAAACCAGCCGATGTCATTTTTATGGTTGTTAAAAAATAAAACTGCATCATCAGATCGGCATCAACAACTGAGCGACTGCAGGAGACGTACGGCACACACTGCTTACGTGCTGCGATTGTGCTCTGGGATACACACGCATCCCGCGCTTGTGACCCAGCAGCCACTCACACCAGCTGTGCTCATAAATGTTTTAAACCACTTTCAGGTTTTTACTACCAACACGTATTTTCGGGTAGTTTACCCCAGAAGCACTACTGCCGTGGATGTACATATATACAATAAATTCCTTTACAGCATCACATCAATTCACGTTTAGTTTCTAAAGACATTTTTTAAACTTATCCAAAGCAGGCAAAATGACAGAATGCTCCTAAACAGTCGGATGAGAATGTGACATTTCACTGACACATAATACAGCGCATGCCTGTGGTTTTGGGGACATGACAGCAGTTCTGGCAATGCCGACCGTGTACGGTTAAGGAAGAGGTCGGGGTCCAGTTAGCAAAACCCAAAGAAGCAGCCATCTCGTTGACTAGGCTGACGTGTCCATAAGTTTGGCTGCAGAAGTCACTGCGCTACTTTGAGAGTGACATGACCAGCATGATCCCGGGAAAGGGACCCCGGGAGGAGGTGACAGCACGGAGGGAACTCGGTCCGGGTCAGACCAGACCAGTGCGCACTCAAGAGGGGTTTATTTTTACAAAAACAAGGCTGCTGAACATGTGCGAATGTTTCAAATCTACAATAAAAACGCATTAAAGGAACACCAGGAACCCACTGCATGTTTCAAGTGCAATAAATGGGCAGTGGCTCTGGTTAGCATCACAGAGCATGCGGATCACACCTTACTATAGCCTCAGAAGAGCCCGAGCTCAACGTTCAGAGCTGGTCGGGACATGGGGTGCAGATGGGAGGGGGACGCCACATTTAGGGGAATCGGGGAAAGCAGACAGTGGCTCGAGGACCACAGCCCAAAACTGGGGGAATTCTTTCAAAATTTACTGGTTAAACCTTAACCATTGTTTGCCTAAATGGCAGATGACCATAAAAGGAGAGGGACGAAATAAACTCAAGGTACACAGTGGAGTTTGCGCTGCCAAACAGACCTGAGAGGAATCTGCACTCCGGTATTGGGTCACCCTGCTGCATGTGCGCGCACCGCTGGGGGGTATTTAAGGGCAGTGGGACGGACCCCTGGCTCGGGGAGCACGCCAGGTGCATGGCGGGCTTCATTTCACAGCACCACCCTGCAGGGACAGTGTCTGGGTGAGCAGGGGCTCGGGAGCGCCACCTCCAGGCAGCAAGATAAAGTGTGTGGGCAATGAGGAAGAGGCGACTGACGCAGCCCGGGCGCATTCCCCTTTGCTGAGACTGACAGGTTGTGAGCCGGAACCACAGTACGAGAATCACCTGGTCTGGAAACAGGGAGTGGACAAGCCCACCCTGCAAACAGAGCCCACTGAACATCTCACACCGACAACCGCTATTTCAGCTGCATGCTAATTAGACACGCTTCCAAAACAAAGCGAAAGCGAGGCGGCGGCACCGAGGATCGCAAACCGCTAAGAGATTTTTTAAATTGCAGTCACTTGCCGAAGTTCTCACCTGTGTCACTAATGAAGCGGGCTTAGCTAGCGATCTGCTCGCGGGCCGGAGAGATTCCCATCACGAGAGTCTGAATCACGAAATGCCATCAGCTCCACTCCGACATTTTTATGTCAGCGAGCAGGTGAAACCAGTTAGTAGTGATTCAAGCTGGCACTAACCCTAACAGCGCTAACCCTAACCACTACCCAGATTCGTCAGTGCTGCTGGTGCTCAGAAACCTTCCTGGGCAAATCGCCGCACTCCACAAAGCCGACACAGAACTAGAAATTGGGGCAGCGCAATTTCAGAATTGCTCCGTGAATTAGGTGACCCACTGTTAACTAATTAATTAATGGGAATTAATGATAAAGGCTAGCAGACACTGCAGTAACTGACACAGCCCCTGAAATGCAGCCACTTCAGCCACCGGCTGCTTCTGATGGTTGTCTTTGCCCAAACACCAGGCCAGTACCCTCTACTCATCCAGGCCTCGCCCTCCCATCCTCTTGGACAGGTACGAGCCTGTTCACGCCCGGGATTTGTGGCATTCCGATGATAAATCGCTCACATTATAAGCGGTAATTTGCCCGGTGGCATATTGTGTTTATACCTCCGCAGTAACTACAGCCAACCGGGACCAGAAACCCGCAGCCACTCTGCTAGCTCGTCCAATCACTCCGTCATTCCTGGAACTCGAACCAGCCATCTTCCAATCGCAGGCCACACACGCGAGGCCTGCCGCCAATCTGAGGCCTACAGCCCTTGCCAGCTTTGCACCGCAGCCACAGCTCTTATGGAAAGCAAGCTACCCACATGGATGTACGGATGCTGTGCCTTCATGCATTTTGGTGACAGACAGCAGACGCAGCCATCGCAGGGCCGCTTACACGACCTACATATCCTTAGGAGCGAGCGCGTCCATCTAGGAGAACACGGACCCTGATAACAGAACCAGAAGGGTGTGCAGGAACACAAAGGACATTCTGTGTGACGACTCACTGCTCTTACTGCTATAAATGCATTACAGCTTCTATACCCACCACCACTGCAAAAAAAAGCAATTTACTCTGGGATCAATAACGTTTTTCTGAAAAAAAGAGAATCCCCGCCTCAAACAGCCCCCAATCGGACGAAACTGACACATCACTCACGTTGTGAAACTCTACTCAAGCGATGAGGGAGTTTGGTAAACAGCTTAACTCCGGCTCATGCTACGAGCTCGGCCGGCTCAGCGCTGAAGCACATTCCTCTACACATTTATTTTGGTTTAAGCAGGTGTGAATCTGGGTTTTATTTCAAACTGCCAGCACCGACAGCGATCGACCCCCCCACTCCAGTGCTCGATCCCAGGGGAGTGACAAAGCAGTGACAATGGAGGTGACGTTCTGGAAGCCCGGAACAGGCGTGTGCGCACGTGTGTGATGTTTCAGATGGAGCCTGTGGTTCTTTTACACCCCGAACACGCAGTAAGCGGGATTCTCGGTGTCCCCGGTGAACAGGTCGGTCCGCAACACACGGCAGCTGCCACCGCACTTGAGCAATCCGCTCTAACACAAACACCACGGCAGATCCAAAGGTCAAGCCCGGCTCGGCCCCACACGTACCGAAGGGCAGCGCACGCCCCCGCAAGGGGACCGCCTTAAAGAGGAAGATATGCCCCCTACCATCTTATAAGATGCTTCAGATTTACATACATTTACACTGCCTTTCTTTACGCTCTAGTTCAGGGGTGGGCAATCTTATCCGCAAAGGGCCGATGTGTGTGCAGGTTTTTAGAATAGCCTTTAGGTCAGCTGTTCAAACCCAGGTGTGAGGACTTTTCGGCCAATAAGTCCTCTAATTAGTAATCTAATTATGGAGTTGAAGTGAAAACCCGCAGACACAACAAACAGCCCTTTCAGAATAAGATTGCCTACCCCTGCACTAGTTACATATGAATTCAGCTTCATAATGACTGTATGGTTGGCAATGTGGATGCAAGGCCACATTGGCTCTTTTCTAGATCTCCATCTGGAAATACCATGGTAAGCTCAGTGAGGCTGGATGGTACCAGGCCGTCCGGCACTGCAGAGACCCGCGAAGACGCTCCACCACAGGTCCGAGGCAGGATGAGCTGTCTACTCCTGGGACTTCATTAAGAATGACATTTAAGGACAAGCAAGGTCAGATGCTCGGCCTGTAAGGAGCACATCAGCCAGGGCTCAGATACCACTTAAGGTCCAGGTACTTAGCAGATTCATCACCCTCGATTCCACTCTCCTGCTGGAACTCTGCTGCTCTTGCGCTCATTATTGCAAGACACTTAAGTACGCCATTTTACTGACACGCCATAGCATGCGGTTATGCTGTACAGACGGCGGTGCAGTCCCACTCGAACCCGGTGCCACGAGCCATCCCTAAAAAAAAACGTGGACCATATGAGGGTCCCAGAGGTCCAGGTTAGGAAACACCAGACTAAAAACACCATAACATCGTCACAGCTATAGAGCCTCTGCCAAGCAAACAATTAACTTCACTGGGCATTAAATGAGTTATTACTACACCAGCAACCAGCAAAATTGCACGGTAAATATTAACAGCTTATAATGGACGATGACGCTTAGTATGAAGCTGTAGATCAAACAGAAAGTACAGGTCATTTCAGGAAAGCTACGAACACCGTAGCGTGAGCAATAATCATAGTGACCAAGGAGTTATCAAGGAGTGACACTGATGGTGTGACTCAGGGTCTTACTGGTCGAGAAATTCCCACTCACGTGGCGGGGGCAAGGCATGCATGCACACTCTGCAAGCACGGGAGGGGGACCGCAAACGCCACACGCACAGAGCAGAGGCCAGCTTCGAACCCCTGACCCTGGGATGCTTCCCATGAATAATTTTATCATTATTAAATCAACCCCCAAAACAGGCATAAAAGCGTCTTTCTGAACACCACCATATGCCATTTTAGTCATGGGAAATGTGGCAATCTGGCTGTGGTGGTGTTAAACGGTAAATGAGAACACACACACAATCACTCTTACACAAAGGCACATCCACTCTCTCCCTCACTCTCTCTCACACACACACACACAAACACATTTGTATTACTATCTTAGTGAGGACTGTCCATTCAATTCCATCGGAAAAGATCTAAACCCAATCACGACACTCTTAACCCCTACCCAGGCCTAACCTTAACCAGAAGTAAGCAAACAAAGTACAAGACTTTTGGCATTTTTACTCTTTTGATTGGAGTTACAGATTTTCATACACTGGAAGTAGTAAATACAGATAAAAATGACCTCACTAGTCACGTGTCTGGAGGACTTGCTATACTCCAGAGGTCTTTTGGTCCTAACAAGTATAATAAGTATAATAAAACCTGTACACACAACACAGGCCACAGAAGCGATACTGGGGGACACTACATTTAAAATATTATATTAAGGTCTTTTTTTTGGGGGGGGGTGGTGAAGCCAAATTAAATATCGGGGGATATAGCTCCTGCACCCTTGATGTCTCTCACACACACACACACACGCTGTAACCTTTACCCCCCTGCGCCTATGAGGCCGATAAACACGTAAGCTGAGACTTTATTATGTAGTTCCAAGGCCCGGGCGCGTCACCGCAGCGCAGCCCGGGGGAGCGTGGCGCCGGCCGTCCCGTCCCGTCCCGTCCCGTCCCCCCCCGGTCCCCAAACCCGGCTCAAACGCGGCCGTGCCTCCCGCTCCCAGGCGCTCCGGTCCCGGAGGCTCGGCACCGGAATAGCGCTCTGGGCCGCGGCGCCCGAGCCCCACAAGCTCCGGGCCGCGAAGCGAAAGCAGCGAGGCGGAGACCCGGCCGAGCTGCTCCCGCAGACCGCGGGCCCGTGCGCTAATGCACCGCGGCGCCGCTGCCCCCAGAGCCCGGCGGCTGGAGCGGCTCTCCGGGCCGCCGAAGGCGCTCGGCTCCGCTCGGCTCCCCCTCCCCCGCTACCTCCAGATTAATCCGCAGCCGAAATGCCGGAACCGCCGCAGACGCGAAGGCGCCCGCCCGCCCGGCCGTCCGCGCCCTCACCGCGGCTCGTCTCCTCCGGCGCGGCGCTCCTCACGGCCGTCTCCGACCTTCGGCTCCGCGGAAGAGCGCCGCAGCCGAGCGTGGTGCCGCCATGTTCCCGCCGCCTGCTGATGACGGGCTGCTTGTTTACCTCGCCTGCGGTCCTCCCCCACGGGCCGGGGAGAGCGGGGCGGGGAGAGCGGTACCGGGCCGGGGAGAGCGGGCCGGGGCAGGGAGAGCGGTACCGGGCAGGAGAAACCGGGGCGGGGAGAGCGGTACCGGGGCGGGGAGACCGAGGACCGGAGACCAGATGCTGAGCGGGTTCCCTTACAGAGACATTTAGAACCAGGCGTACTCACGTTTGTAGAATTACGTACAAAGTCATAGTAATTATTATTATAGTAATAAAAATAAGTAGTATATATTATTAATAGTAGTAGCATTAGTAATAACAGTAATAGTAGTAATAATAATAAAAATAATAATAATAATAATAATAATACAGAATAATGAAACAGTCTCCCTTTATTCAACCTTAGTCATGGGGAATCTGCTATAAAGCTTTACAACTTTTGACCCATAAACGACCAGCATTTATTTTATGTGTCCCCTGCCTCGTGCCCTGTGATAGACTGGCATCCTGTCCAGGGTGTCCCCTGCCTCGTGCCCTGTGATAGACTGGCATTCTGTCCAGGGTGTCCCCTGCCCCGTGCCCTGTGATAGACTGGCATCCTGTCCAGGGTGTCCCCTGCCTCGTGCCCTGTGATAGTCTGGCATCCTGTCCAAGGTGTCCCCTGCCTCGTGCCCTGTGATAGGCTAGCATCCTGTCCAGGGTGTCCCCTGCCTTATGCCCTGTGATAGGCTGGCATCCTGTCCAGGGTGTCCCCTGCCTCGTGCCCTGTGATAGGCTAGCATCCTGTCCAGGGTGTCCCCTGCCCCGTGATAGGCTGGCATCCTGTCCAGGGTGTCCCCTGCCTCGTGCCCTGTGATAGTCTGGCATCCTGTCCAGGGAGTCCCCTGCCCCGTGCCCTGTGATAGTCTGGCATCCTGTCCAGGGAGTCCCCTGCCCCGTGCCCTGTGATAGGCTGGCATCCTGTCCAGGGTGTCCCCCAGCCTCGTCCCCAGTACTGCCTGGGATAGGTTCCAGGCCCCCACAAAAGCTTACATTTACAGCATTCAGCTGACACCCTTATCCAGAGTGACTTACAGTACATTACAGGGATTACGATCTCCCTGGAGCAACTTGCTCAGGGTAGGATTTGAACAGATGACCTCTTGGTCCATAACCCGGGCCTCATACCACTAGGCCACCACCATCCCAAGTTTCTACAAGTCTCCCATATATCCAATATTACTAAATCAATGCAGAAGGCACAAGCCTCCAATTGAGAGTTCTAGAACCGGACTCAGGACCCACAACACTGCGGGTTCTTTGCTGCTCTGGTTATAAGGAAGCAGAGATTGATTTAATATTCTGTTCCATGGCATGTTTCTCTTTCATGAGATTCGGCCATTCTGCCAAAGGCGGCATGCTGCAGACATCATGCTGGTCTCTGCCATCTTCTAGCAAGTTACTTAAACATGCCAGGTTTAGTCACTTATTAGCTGCACAATAAGAACAAATTATGCAGATTTCATAGGATGGCCAGATTGCGGCACACCAGCTGACGAGTTTCCATTCTGCCACACTTATATTGGACACACCATTAGGTGGTGTAGTGTTCAAGGTTCCACTCTTATTAGCAAAAGGCCACTGTTTTAAGGTCCACATATTGTTCTTGTGTCTTGGCAGAGGAATTTAAGCTGGTCTTATTCCAGTTTGACAACAGATATTGTAGAAGAAGCCTCAGCCTTAGAGAAGTAATGGAGCAGAGTTAGTTCAGGACCATGGAGATCTGAAGGAGTGTGCCGGACAGAGACTGAGAAGGAGACGAGCCAATGGCAAATGCGTTACTACCAGCGAGCCAAAGAAATGGGCCAGACTGCCAAATCACAACTGGATAGACGGCACGGCGTCTCTAACACGGAAGAGCTAGTGATGCTAATTAGCACAGCGTGGGCAACGTAGCAGCAAAAGGGTGTGGACTCACAGAAAGGTGGGCCGCTGACTGAATCCCAAAGATGGTCCTGCTGCAATATGCCAAAACACGGTTCTCAATCTGAATCGCTCTAGTAAAGTATAATGTTTACGAAATGGACAAAATCATAAGTCAAAATGAGAGATTTATAGTGCTAAAGGTACCGAAGCAAAAATCATTTAACATCATACTGGCAGAGCTAATTACACAAGAACTACATAGGTTCCGATCTGCCAAATTTAGAAATCCAGAGAAGACAGGGGAAAAAAAACCCACAACTCAAAAGCTGCAACTGAACTGAGTCACCATGCCAGATAAATAAACTACTCAGATCAGTACACGTGAGGTTTAACACGCAGAGCTGTCGTGTAGTGGCGAGTTCCAATCTGTTTGCTAAGCACGATTTTCAAGAATGCGATGGCGTCTCAGCAGGGAATGCTCCCAAGTGGTATCTCCGAGCTTACGGACTCGGTGGCCCCTGCTCTCCTCTGACACACTGAAGGCGCAGTGGTGTGTGTATCCTGCATGGACAGTCTAGTGTAGACCGCGGCTCTACATTAGACATGTGGTTATGGAAAGTAGGAAGAACAGGGGACACTTAGTTGGATGACCAGTTAAATATAACAGATTTTAAAAAATGGCAAACAAGAATTAAGCCATACTCCTGTTATTATAATATAAGTATACTTTTCTACTATGTACCTCTGAATTCAGATGAGCACTTCCCTGCCCATAACAAACCCACATCAGGTCAAACTTGACTGGTTAGTCCTCCTGCCTGCTGTGCCTGTTCCACAAAGCAGTACTTCAGGGACCGGAGGAGAACCGCACCAAAGAGCATCTTGTATTTGGCAGAAAAGGCGAAATGACACCAAAGTGACAGGTGTACTGCTTCCGGCCGAGCAGCGGCGGCCGCCGATCTGGGGCCAGTGGAGCCGAGCTGCTCACGGACCCGCTCCCAGTCAGACAGCCGGACCCGTCAGGCTCGGTTCGGTTTAGGGCCCCCACATCGACCTCCGTACTCGGGATTTCCCAAAAGACGCAGTGCAACGCAAATAATGAGGATCTGAAACGCGTTCGGCCAGCAGGATGACCAAAGCGGGCTTATTTACAACCTCGTATTTATTATTATAAGGGAAAACAACAAATAAAACGAAACTAAAGCGTGTTTTCATTTAGAAATACGTCCAGAGAGCACATGCCAGCAGAACTATTTGAAACAAAGACTCTTTATACGTAAGTAATGTTGACTCATGCAGCTCTCGATGGCATAATATAATGCACCTTTCCCGAACCGCACGGCGGACGGAGACGGTTCGGGGTGTGAGCGGGTCCGGGTCGGTTCGGGCATTAATCCCCCGTCGCTGGGTCTCGCTATGTAGGTCAGCAGCCCGCAATCTGCGCTCCGGACCCCGCGGATCCGATGCCACGCCGGCGGACGGACGGGGCTGCCGGGGACGGAGTCGCACTGCTGGCGGTTCCGATCCCCCCCGAAATGGGTCGCGCTAAAGTGGCCCGGAGCCCCGCTGGGTCCCCGCGAACGTGCGAGCCGGGCTGGATGCGGAAGCGCGGCCGGAAAGACGCGATACTTTGTAACACAATGTAGCCGTACCTGGGTGACGGCGTCGCGGCTCTCCTCCGGCTCCCTGCGCGGCCCGCCGCCGGTTCCGAGCCGCTCCGAAGCGAAGCACACAGCTGGGGCTGAACGCCGGAGCCGCCGCCGCCGCTTTGTCTAAACATCCAGCGGGAGGCGGCCGATCGGGTCCCGGGGCCGCCGCAATGGCCGAGTGGCTTATTTCAGCGGCGCCTCGGCAGCATTTCCGCAGCGGAACCTCCGCGGGATCCCGGCGCAGGACTCAGCCCGGTCCGGCGCAGGCTCTCCGCAGCAACGCGCCCGGCAGCCGAACCGATTTCGTGGGGAGGGGGAGGAAAAAAAAATCCCCCCAAAAAACAAGCAGAAGCGAGCGGGAGTGGATCACAGTGGCCGATATGCGGGACCATCCGCTCTGACGCGAAACAAGGTTACAGAAGGAGCCCGGAGCCGCGCACTATATTCGGCAATAACAGGCGAAAGCGGCGGCCTGCAGCGCCACCCCTCGGCGGCAGCCGGTACCGCGCGGCGGCCGAACAGCAGCCGGGTTCGGGCCGACCTCGGATCCCTCACCTTCATGCCGCCCGAGTGCCCGAGGGCCGAATTAAACCACATATCCCCTTAATTAAATTGATACAACGCCGTGATGCGGGGGTGTCCCCTCCAGGGCGCGTCTATGGCGCCTGCGCCCCCCCCCACGGGATGGTGAGGCAGTGAGAGCCTGGGCTGGAGGTTCGGTGCCCTCTCCCCATCATGGTACGGGCAGGCATGTGGGACACGGGGCCCCGATGCGCCAGTACGAAGGAGGACAGTAGCATAGGCGTGAAGTCGTCAGCCAGGTAGCTTTAATAAAGCATCGCCAACTTAACACCTTCACTCGTGTTACATGCATGAGGACGAACTGGGCGGGCAGGGAGATCTAATCATACAACCAGAAAGCAAAGGATTGTGTCTGCCATCCGGGGCCATCCAGCTCACAGGCAGGCGGGCTTTGTGCTTATAAGCCAGACGCTTTAACACGTAAATGCTGTTCTGGCCGCTCTTAAAAAGAAAATTAAACGATTTTGTGTTTTCTTCCCAGTTATTAAAAGTGAATAAAGGAACAACAAGGACCTTCCAATGCCTAGTTGACAGATCTAGTGCTAATTGAGAAATTGGCAGTGACGCACTTCCCCATCACTACCTGAGGGGGGCGTATCTCAAACTACGCAGGAACCAGCATGTTAAAGCCGTTCAGCAACCCCCCACCCCCCCGAATGTACTAAATCTGGTTTGTGAGGACATGCTTGTTTTTTGGTGACTGACCACACGGTCATAACCGAATATCTACTTTCAAAGTTATATAAAGATACATGTTCAAAAATAGGCAGCCCAGGTATGAATGGGGAGGGGGGCATTTTTTTGTGTTATAAAGCAGCCCCCACCCCACCAAAAAAGTGACATCACACCCAAGTACTGCTACAGAACACGACTGCTGTAAGGGGACCAGCAGCAGCTTCAGCTCCTTAATTCGACACGTGGAATGAAGCGGCGAATCTTTCCTAAACATGCAGGGAAAACTGTAAACCTGGCAAAACAAAAAAAATCGACAGACATGACAAAATGTGCATCTGGCCAGTATGCTCCAAGACAAACATTTATTCCAAAACGTCAACTTTACACCCCGACTGGTCAGACACACACAGAGCACTTCTGGTACTGATGGAATGGAACGCTGCACCTCGACAAAACTTCACCGACAGCCAGGACGGGAAAAACGAGCTGGTAGGTGGCCTCAGGTGACAGCGTGCTTGGTCCTCCCCCGCTAGAGGCACAACAACAATTCCTAATTGTAATTATTCTTTCTTTCTGACTACACAAGGACATTTTTAGCTAAGACAACCAGGCAGACCACCTTAAAAAGAGTTTGGGGCCCAATTGGCGGCTGGGTAAGGGGGGGGGGGGTCAGTCAGGTTCCTTTAATTGGTGTTGGAGCAAAGTGACCCATCCCTGAGAACAGCATGTTTGGGGGGGGGGGGGTCTCGACCGACAAGGCCTGGAATGTGGAGATGAAAACAAAATGGCTGAATGTAGCCCAGCGTAAACCAAACGATGTCCACCCAAGGGGCGCAAGGAGGCTACTGAACACAGAGGACTGAAATGGTCATTACAATTACTCCCAATCCACAATTAGTTAAGTGGGACTGATTTCGACAGCTTCTCAAAAGGTCTGTAGAATACAGAGTAACACTATTTAACAAAAACATAACAATGGTCTCCCATCTAAGAAGCCAAGCATGTCTTAGGTTCACTGACACAGATGGGACTTTGAGGAAGAAGCGCTACAATCCGATGGAGGGTACTGCGGCGGGGAGTGGCTGAGATTCCGGAGGAGGTACACGTGGCATTCCCTCACCCCTTACGCCAGCATGACCGACGCGCGGCTGCGTCGGTGAACCCGGAAACACGTCGTGACATGCCCTGGCGTGACCAAGACAGCACTAAACAGACCACTTTCACTTTCAGAATGACGAGAACCAGAGCCGTTTCGACAGCACGGCTCCAGACGGCCGCGCCACAGTCAGGCTTTGTCGCGAGAGAATGGCACATACCCCAAATTTCGCAGACACGGCAAAACAAGACATTGACCGTCACGCCCACCCCCCCCCAAACACGGACCATGTCGATCAGCGGCACTGGGCAAGAGCCAGAATGGAAATGGACACTTCCGCTCCATCACACCCTCATCCGAGAACTCGAGGGGGGGTGGGGGGGGTCATGAGACGGCGCACAAAACAAACTGCTCCTCTCCTGCATTACATGCGAGATGGCTTATGCTGCGACGCCTGATGTCGCATTAAAACTGCAACGACAGCGAGAGGCTTCGGGCACGAGGAGGGGGACCTGAAGGAGGACGAGGGGGTGCGCGGGGGTGCGCACGCGCAGAGCCGAGCTCTCAGGCACTTAACGTCAGTCTCTATGCACATCTTTAATGGCACCGTATAGTCAGAATTGCAATTAAAAAAAAAAAAGGTTGGGGAGGGAGTCCAGGTCCATCCAGCTGGAGGCGCCGGCGAGCACAAAGCAGATGGAAACGCGGGACGGAGCCCAGGGCCCTGGACTCGCCGACGGGGTCTGGCAGGCCGCTTAGGAGGATTTCTCCTTGCGGGCCCGCGGTGAGTCTGCGCCGTCGCCATTCAAGGCGCCGTTTACGCCGTTGGCTGGAAGAGGGGGAGAGAGAAATGAATTCAGTAAAGGAGTGGCTGACCTCAAGCAGGAGAACAAGTTTGGCCAGATGGGGGCGCTCCTCTGAACCAGGGGCGTAGATTTAGGGTGGACGGAGGGGACGTGTCCCCACCAATATCCTCCGACCATTGAAATGTCCCCAC
>JAODKM010000032.1:19346529-19371313 GCA_026780845.1 Petrocephalus sullivani
GTCAGACTGCGGAGGGCACACAGGCGGGGAGGAGGTTAGGGGGGGGCGCCCAGCCGGCGGGGCGGGGGGGGGAGGGGGGGGGGGCGGCTCCTACTTCAGCGCGTAGGCTCCGGCGATGTGTGCGAGGTACAGGCTGATGTAGACCAGCTGCCGCGGGATGTCCTCCTGCAGAAACAGCGGGAGGGTCAGCGGCATGAAGACGGCGGAGGAGACCGTCTGCGCCCTTCCGGGAGGACGCGGGGAGCCAGGTGCCCCCGGGGCACACCACTGACCTTCTTGGTCTTCTGAAAGTAGAGCTCAGGGAGGGCATGGAACCAGTAACCCATCTGGCAGATGTAGAAGAATTTCATCTGGAACCTGGGAGACGGGAAGTAGGTACCTCATTAGACAGCGGAGGACGCAGGGCGAGAGGGAGGGCCGACGTGATGCGGGCCACAGCAGCTACCCAGGTCAAAGGACGTCTGTCCCCAGAAACAGCAACGTGCATCAGCAACAGTATGAGCCGCTAGGGTCGTACTGAACACCCTGCTACAAGCCGCTAGGGTCGTACTGAACACCCTGCTACAAGCCGCTAGGGTCGTACTGAACACTCGTCTATAAGAAGTTACAGTCGTACTGAACTCTATTGTAAGAAGTTACAATTGCACTGAATACACAGCTACAAGCAGTTACGGTCTAACTGAATACTCTGCTATAAGAAGTTATGATCATACTGGATTTGCTACAAAGCGCTAGGGTCGTACTGAATACCATGCTACAAGCTGTTACGGTCCTACTGAACATGCTATAAGCTTTAATGCACGTACTGAACACTCCGCTATAAGAAGTTATGGTGGCACTGAACACTCCGCTATAAGAAGTTAGGGTGGTACTGAACACTCCGCTATAAGAAGTTATGGTGGCACTGAACACTCCGCTATAAGAAGTTATGGTGGCACTGAACACTCTGCTATAAGAAGTTATGGTGGTACTGAACACTCCGCTATAAGAAGTTATGGTGGCACTGAACACTCCGCTATAAGAAGTTAGGGTGGCACTGAACACTCTGCTATAAGAAGTTAGGGTGGTACTGAACACTCCGCTATAAGAAGTTATGGTGGTACTGAACACTCCGCTATAAGAAGTTATGGTGGTACTGAACACTCCGCTATAAGAAGTTAGGGTCGGACTGAACACTCTGCTATAAGAAGTTAGGGTCGTACTGAACACTCTGCTATAAGAAGTTATGGTGGTACTGAACACTCTGCCATAAGAAGTTATGGTGGTACTGAACACTCTGCTATAAGAAGTTAGGGTCGTACTGAACACTCTGCTATAAGAAGTTACAATCATACTAAATATGCAGCTACAAGCCGTTACGAATGTGCTGAACACTGCTACAAGCCGTTAGGGTCATACTGAACACACAGCTATAAGCCATTACGGTTGTACAGAACACTGAACTACAGAATTCTGAGCAATGCTTTCTCTGACATGCTTTGCACTGCTGACAGCCATTACCCCCCCAGATGTCACGGCTAGAGCGCCACACACTGGCCATTTAGGCTCCAGCACCTGATAATCAGCAGCAGCGGGAGTTGGGGGTGGGGAGAGCGCGTACTTACGGCATTAACGTGTGGGGGTACCCCTCCCATAAGCTGACGGGGTTCGACAGAAGGTTCTCCTAAACGAGACGGAAAACAGGCTCAGAATCGGGCTCCACGCGGAGACAAGGAGAGGGCTGCGGCGCGGCGCCGAATGGGGACGAGGGGGCTTACTGAGAGCAGAATGCTGGTGCCCCAGCCAGAGGACAGCAGGTAGAAGGCGCTCAGCTGGCCCGATTCGTTGAACTTGCTGTGCTTGGTCTTGGAGAAGTGCATCTTCCGATTTATTTTCTTTATACCGTTAGAAAAAAAAAAAAAGAGCAACATGATACACAGGCCACAGGGAAGGAAGTGGGTAATGGTGTGTCTCTGCAGAGCCTCTGCGTGGAGCAGGCACACACACACACACGCGGGCACGGACAGGCACACACACACACCGTCTGGTCATCTGATTTACGCGGGGGGAAATGGGAGGGGCCAAAGGGGGCGGCGCCAACACTCACATCCAGCACGTACTCCTGGATAATGGCATGCATGATGATGGCCACGAGCATGTAGAAGAACACGGTGGCCAGGTCCTTCAGCCCGTGATGGAAGTAATTCACTGCGGTTTCCTCCGAGCCCTCTGAGCGGCAGAGAGAGACACTGCATCAAAACCCTTCTGCTGAGTCAGACAGGAAGTCGCAGGCAAGCACCAGCCATGGTAAAAGAGGAAGCGGCATGGTGCCGAGAGGACTGCATTTGGAAAAACGGGCCTTAAAAACAGAGGTGCTTGTGCAGAGCCAAGGAGTGCTCTGGCCACATTCACCACTGGATTCTGGGAAATGTAGTCTACCAATTACAACTAAGCCACTAAAGAAAAGGTAAGGACAGAAAAGTTTGAAACTTACAGATCAAAACAACAAGGAGCCCCCATTAAGCTATATTCAAAACGGCTTATTACCCAGGCGAGTGCAAAGCGCAGAGACAATTCAGCTCTTACAACCCACAATATGCAAATAGGAAAAACAAAACCAGCCAGCTGTACTTTTAGGTTCAGAGTTAGATCTGAAGATGTACCCTTTTCCCCGGAAACCTGAGAACCAGCATGATTCCTTTGACAATAATAACTTGTGTGCCATGTTTGTCAGGTTACTCAGCACAGTGTAAAAAAGACAGCATCCAAAATGGTCTTCATTTGATCACCAAAGAAACGGCCTATATTTATTTTCAATGCTAAAATTGAAAATAAGAAACCATTAAATTCTTCTGTGCAGCTTTATCAGGTGACCCATACAGTCTGAGCGTTCGAACAATAACACTGTTCACTCGCGCCTTGGTCGCGCTTGACCGCTCCGTGACCACGTCTCTGGGATACGGCAAATCTCCAGAGGGACCACGTGCGACGAAAATTATTCCAAAGGAGGAGCGAGGACAGAAAGTGCCGGCACCACACCTTAACCTGCTTTCTACCGCGTTAGGCTGCCGGCACGATGATTCAACAAATCAGATGCTGCGAATAGCATGCGGAGAGTCAGCGGGGAGCCTGCAGCAGGCAGGGATGGTGCATGGCCGTGGCAGAGGGACGCTCTGCTCCTGGCCCGCACGGGTCTCACGCTGAATCGAGGAACATGCCAAACCCAGCCACCCCCCACCAGCAGAACTAAAGCAAAACGGGGCAACTCTACAGTATAAAGGGCAGCGATTATTTTCCACCCAGCACTAAAAGAATGACGCTCCGGCAGGTTTCCTTGACAGAGGTGCCTTTGGGGGTCCCGTCTCCTGCACGGAGTGTTACAGGAAAACACACTCACCGCTGGATGTGATGGTGACATTGTACTGAACAGTGATGAACAACACAGCCACCTTAGATGTCACCTGTAGGACAGAGAAGAGCAAAAGCATCAGACATACAGATGCCTGCTGAGATATGGGGTCAGTACTGCAGGTTCCGTGGGTGCTGATGTGTCAGTGTCTTAGGTTCAGTAAAGGAGACCTGGAGTGTGTGTGTGTGTGTAAACCTGGCAAAGAAAGCTTTACCAAATTATTAATACCAGTGTTATGCTTCATACTCAACACATTGCAAAGCCAGACTGCACGCCACTGGTGCACCGCTGTAGCATGATGTGTACTTTTCGACGTGAACTACAGCCACGGAGAGGGGGGCGGCACTACAACTCCCATGACGCATTGCGGCCTAAAGCTCGCGAATGCGTTTAAAGTGGCACTTTTTCGTTCACAGCGGCTCCAGCGAGCAGCAGGTATCCTCTGAGAGAGACCCTGCGGGGGATCCGGCGGCGGTGGGCCGCGGGGGACGCCAGGTCCCGGCCTAGTGGACTGCCGGCCCGGCCGACCGCTGACGGACTGCCACGTAACGCTAAAGTGCCGGGGCTGCTAGCGGTCCCGGGCGGGACGGGCACAGGGCGGCATAGGGGCGCCCGGGCGCGAGGTTAAAGGTGACGAAAGCGCCCCGCGAAAAGGGGGCGCGCGCTTCCGGTTCCGACCCGGACGGACGAGCCCCCCGCGAGCAGGACTCACCTCGAACATGAGCCCCAGGAGGAAGACCATGGCGACGCAGGACACGATGTCGGCGTGGTTCTGGATGACGAACTCGTGGCTGAGCACCGGCGGGCTCTTGCTGCTCTTCTTCCGGACCCCCATGTTGCCGATCGCCGGGTGGCTGCTCCGAGTCGCGTCTGCGGGGCTGCTGATGCCGATCGTGCTCCTGCTCTGCGCTCCTTGCGGCGACCAACCCGCTACTAGCAGCCGCCGGCCTGCCAGCGCCAACTATCAGGCGAGCGATAGGAGGAGGAGGGGGTGATGCGAGGGCTACGGCGATTGTGCGGGCGCCCCCTTCATGTCCGGAGGGCGCACTGCAACGCGGCCGCCGACGGGAGCAAAACAGATGGAAGGATCACAATGGAAAGTGGTGCGCACGCATGGTAAACGAGCCCTATAGGGCTTATTAAAGATTAATGTGAAAAACACATTATCAGGGCAAAGATAAGAATAAAATGGAAGAGAGAGTCCAGATAAATTCTGCTTGATAACATGGCAGAGCAGTACCCTTAAACCTCCAAGGTTGTGGGCTTGATTTCTGCCTCTGCTCGCCATTGAGTTTACATTTTATTTATTTAGGAGGTGGTTTTATCCAAAGCAACATTCATTTTTGAGAGCGCACCTGGAGTAGTTAGGCGTTAAGGGCAGGCTTTCGATCACAAGCATAGCATCCAAATGCACTGAGCCGCACACGTTCTGCCCTGTTTTGGTCAGCTGGTATGTTCATGGCACCTTTCAGGATGGCATAATCGTATGAGTGTGTGCTTTACAGCTGACAGAAATCTTACCCAGGATTCCCCAGCACTGGATAAGTGGGCACGGAAAATTCCTCGATGGATGTTTATTAACGTCCTGCCTATGGAGATGTGACAAAACAATGCTGTTTGGGAGAAAAACTGGCAGCTCAAAGTAGGTGTGAGAACGTTCACATCATTGCGGGCTCCTGGCTTTCTGGGGGCAGACCATGCAGGCTGCACCCGCAGCGGCGAAGGCTGGTTTCCCACGTGAAGATGGGCCGCAGTGTGGCGCGTGGTATCAAGGGCACAGATCTGTAGCCTGCAGAGCGTCTGGTTCTCGTCCCAGGAATGGCTTTAGTGCCTTTGAGCCTGGCTTCACCAGACAGTGGACTATTCAGCTGCAAATGCTGTAAGTCACAGTGGATGGGTGACAGTAAGGTAAAGACAACCGATCAATATGCTTCCTGTACCTGAAACGGCTGGGCACTGTTATTCCTCTGACCAGGCCTCGAAATCCTGAAACGGGTGCCGTTTCTTAAATAAAATTTAAAAGAAATTAAATTTCAGGACCTGCTTCTGATACTTAAGAAGATATCATATGACCTCCGTGTCAAAATGTGCGTTTTCACGTCAAAATTTGGGAGGCTTACATGTAGCTAGTGAGGCTGAATTAGGGTTGGTTAACATAACCACCTAATTTTATCTGAGCATGTGGTTATGATACACTTACACCGGAGAGCAGATTTAATCAGAAGCGTCGCCTCAGAAGTTTGGTACAAAGTGCGAAATGTTCAGGGCTCTGCTCTGTCCCACTTTCTCTCTTGAATTAGTAACAAATTAACATCACTGTGATTTCTGAATGTACAGGATCTCATAACAGGGATTTTAATAACTGCTTAGTTAATGTTCGTTTCTCCCGGGCTTGTCTTGGGCTCCGCAAACCTGCACTTGGGGTTGGTATTAATGAAAAAGCAATTAAACAGAATTAATACAAACCTCTGCAGCCAATTATGCTCTCAGCACTTCTGTCACCCTAAATGCATTTCTCAGCATAAATCCAGGTACTGTGATGGATAGATGGCAAGGCCCACCAGAAAGATGGAATAATACCCTGAGTTAGGGCATGTTTCTCTGGCCAGTGACCCCCGGACGAAGACAGACCTGTATCTAGGGACCCCTCCCCCCCATCAGTAAAGAGTGATCATATATGTAATAGCTGCGGAACGAGGTTCGAGGGGAGAGGGGGACTTAACATGTCTTTCTTGGAAGAGTGTGTAGTTTGTCTTCCTTCACACTGGTGAGCTCTGTGTCACACCAGCGCTGGTTACTGGTTACGGCTTCTGCAGACCGGTTAAAGAGGTAACTGACTTGATACCCCGACAGGATCACTCAGAAAAGCACATGCTTATGTCCCACATGTATGCACAGCCCCGGTGATGGCGAGGCAGCGAAACACGGCCACCCTGAACCAGGGGGCCAGTGCCATCAAGCTGGGTGCCGGGCAGCGGGTCCCGACAAGACCATTCCGCTTAAAGCGCTTCTGCATTCGCCTATGAAATGAAAGCGATAGGCTATTTGTATTCGCATTTCAAGAATTTCACACTTAAACCCCATTCATGGTAAATTTGCTTTGGCATATAATGAAGGTTGGGCCCGTGCCGTGCATGGTGTACTCAAATTAATCATTATCCTTGCTTTTAATATAAAGAAACCAGATGCTTCCTTTGTTCCGTTTGGCGTTTTGGCAGATTAAGGATTTGATCTCTCCCGATAACAATGGTTCCAAACGCTGCAGGACGGCTTCTCCACCCTTCCGAGGGAGGGCTGCGTGTCACTCTTTCATAATCCTGCAGAATGCAGGCTTTTTTAAAGGAATATTCAACAGATTTGGCAAACACAAAGGGGCCAAGCCCAACCCCTGAAAAAAAAAACCCTGACTTTGCAAAATGCAGTCAGGAAAGTACCGTTCTCCTGGCAACCGCCAAACCCAGACTCGTCCATCGGATTGCCAGACGGAGAAGCGTGATTCGTCACTCTACAGGACACGCCTCCACTGCTCTAGAGTCCAGTGGCATTGTGCTTTACACCACTGCATCTGACGCTTTGCGTTGCACTTGGTGATGTGAGGCTTGCATGCAGCTGCTCGGCCATGGAAACCCAGTCCGTGAAGCTCTCTTCTTTTTCTGTTCTTGACCTAATCTGAAGGCCACAGGGAATTTCTGTAGCTACTGGCTCTGCATAAAGGTGCCGACTTCTGCACACTGTGCCCCACAGCATGCGCTGTTTTATTTTGGTTTTGGAGGGGTGCCCCAGTACTTGTGGAAATATAGTGTATTTATTATATTTGTACTTTATTCAGCTATATATTTTATCTCAGTCATTTCTTCTGTTTAATTCTACATTTGTTTAAGTAAGCCTTCTTTGATGTTTTGTGAGTGACTTGTGAGTGACTGACTGGACGTCCATGCGTCTGTTTTCTGAAACTGCTTGTCCTATTTAGGGCTGCGGGGGGGTCACTGAGGCCATGGGCGCAAGGCGGGAAAGAACCCAGGATGGGGAGGCGACGCATTACAGGGCACAGGTTTCACACCCCACGAAAGGTAATCCAAAGATCACACAAACCAGCCCTACAAGGGCCACAGTGTCCCCAAGCCACACTCTCTCTCCGTAACATCCGGGTACTCGGAACGAAGGTAAGAGCCTTTTTGGCATATTAGACATCCGAAGTCTTTAAGGTCCTCATCCCTGAACCACTTAGATTTACATTTGCAGTCCCTCTTAGCCAGAGCGACTTACATAAGAGCCCAGAAGTCTCCATCAGTGAATACATTCTGATGCTCAATAGAACCCAGCCTAAGAATACCATCCGTCTAAAAACTCTGTGGACAAATACGGTTATTAAAAAAAAAAGAGTATAATGCTGGAAGTGCTAATCCAAGTACCCCCAGTCAAAATAAAGCAAGTCTCCCAAATGGTCCACGAGTGTCCAGTTGCAGCTGGAGCCTGTGTGTCAAATTGCTGGATGCAGCAGCAGTATCCCAGTCATGAAGCAGAGGGGGTCCTTCACCAGCGGGCTTCCTACACCCACGAAGGAGACGGCCGGGCTCCCGTCAGCCAGCTTGGGTGCTTCCGGCTGCACTGCTGCTCCAGCTCTTCCCAACACTGCAGGCTCCCTGGGCTCCCTGGGGTCCCTGCTGGTCCCTGCTGGTCCCTGCTTCCAGCCAAACAGGTATTCAGGGTCCTGAGCCGCTCTGCACCTTCATCAGGCTCATCAGCACATGCTATGCATGGGCTCAAAACCACAACTACCATCACAAACTGAAAGAATTAAATAAACACTCTACCCACGTGCCCTCAGTGTGAGCTCCCCGTTTCCCTCACAGCCAATCACACTTCACCAGCTCCCGGTGTCCCCAAACACAGCACGTTAACTGACCTCCCTTGGTACGCTGTGACAGTCCTGCGTCTCCATGGTAACCCCCCCGCTAGATTTTACTGTTCACTCTTAGAGACTAATCCAGGGGTGTTCTTTGGAGGTGGGAGTTTATTCCCTGGTGTTGGCTCAGGGAGTTGTTCTCTCAGCTTGCTTTTCTATGTTGTGTCTGTGCAGCAGAGCTTTACACAGACGGTAAGATGCAACAGCGGTCGCAGGCAGTCAGCAGGCACAAAGACAGAGATGACCACTGGCAAACCACCTCCATTGCTCAATCCTTTGTCCGCAGCAATTTGCACATAGTCATACTGGCGCCTTGTGGAAGGATTGGGTCACATGACCGCCACTATGTGCAGACTGAGTGTTTTCCAAAATAACATTAGTTGCTATAGTCTGCTTACTTATGGGTGCTCATGTGACTTTATGTTTTCCAAGTTTCTTTCTTACAAGACTACAATAAAATGCTGCACTGACACACTGAATGCCTGCCCTCTGACATGTACAAACCCAAACATATTTATTTTATTCAGACATTCTAACTTTCCCGGGATGGTGTGCTTGTTGGGATTGAGGGCTTCTATATCTTTCTGTTTCATATTTCATATGGATGCTTAATGAACCATGACTACCTTCCACCAGAAACTCATATGTATAGTCAACCTGCTAGACTGACATTCACTTATTTTTAATCGACCTTTTAATTTTCTAATTGTGTATCCATCATTTACCCATCCATCTATATTTTTTTTAATCGATGCAGCATCGTGCTGTCCTTTATTCCCTGTAACAGCGGTGGCTTTTCCCCGTGGTTAACACCTACTTTGCATACAGTATACGTGACTGTTGCCGTTGTTTCCCACTTACTCTCTCTGTAATACAACACTTCCTTCTAGCGGTCGATTCCGAGCATTGCTCCACGTGCTAGTAATGGGAATTCCTGCTCTTGTTAGTGAGCCAGATCAATTAGCGCATCTGAGCAATAGCAGTCGGCAGTTTTACAGTTTTGCATTATGTTTGGTATAAGAACATTCGTGTAAAAACATCAAACACAACACAATATGCTTCTCTGTGTATTGAACGTTATATTTCACAAACACGAACGCAGTGCATCTGGTCTTTGTGCCTACATGTATGTCGCAATTCCAATGCTACTGTGATGTCCATAGCACATAAATTAACGAAGTAAATAATAAACTGATCATTGTATGTCGTCACGTGTGATTGGTCGCACATCAACACAGCATTCAGTCCGGGCATGGAGTACCGGTGGCCGAGGAGTGTGGATGAAAGACCGTCCTGTTATTCTGTCTTGCATTAATTAACAATAAAAGAAAGAAAACGGATCGAAAAACATGGAATCCGATGTTCTGACATTTAGGCATACCTTATCAGAATAGCATACCGGCTCCGTATAAGTACGCCTCCAAACAGTACAACTCCCATTTTTAAGTAACCCTAAGCCTAACCATAACCCTACCTCCTGACCCTAACAAAGTGCAATTGCTCAACTTCGGCCAACTATGATAAATATATGGAATGACGCCGATTTCTGTTGCACGCATGCGCATTAACCCAGGGTATGCCATTCTGTTAGGTATGCTCTTGTGTCAGAACACTGGCTGCTATCGTTCACGCAAAGGAGCCGGCTCATTCACATTACTCCTGTATACCCATACTCAGCCAACCGAAGCAAGGAAACGTCTCTTCAGTGGCTAATTTTTGGTTGTAAATGTGCTGATCCCAACCTTTCACAGATTTCAAGGTCTGTTACTACATTTAAAGATTAAAATGCATATTTAAATGACTGCATATACCAATGGTGTGCTTATAAAGGCACGCACATCTAAAAGTTAGCATACATTTATGAACACATTTAGAGATTGACATATTTCATTTCTACAATAATATTTCTCGTTAAAATTAAATTGCATAAGCGATTCACTCAATGAGGGCTTCGCAACGTAGTTGAAATACTAGTCCGACCAGGCACTTCAGGCATCTAAAGCTCAGGTGCATGCCTGTCATATTAAACATGAGACAATGATAAAATGCCTGGGAAGGGCATTCATATTCCCCTTCTGTGCTCAGATTATCAGGGTGGGTAAACGCAAGCAAACTCGGAAAGTGATAAGCCCGCAGCACTTGGCCGTGTCACCATGCACCAGATAAGAAAGGCCGTCCGGAGGCGGGGATGGAGGCTGGATGGCCCGAAAGGGGCTGCGGTTTCGCCCGAGAAGCGGCGCAGTGCCGCTTGGAGCCGCGGCCGGGAGCGGGACGCGCAGGTAAGGCTGTCCCTGTCCCTGTCGCATTGTCAGGTGGCCTCTATGCTGATTTCACACCAACGCCTATAAAGCAGGTTAACGTGTGTGTGGTTAACAAATATACTGTGCTGTAATAAAGGCGTTAAAAGCGTCTGTTAAAACTCTGTAATCTGTCTGTGTCATGCTCTGTGTTAAATCCATGTTGGTACATCTGTTTTAAAGAGGTGGTGAAGGTTTCGGTATTAAACCTCCCTATTTAATCTTTCAGTATGGATAGATGGATAAATGGATGGATGACATTCTTTATGGATCCCAGTGTAATCCATACATTGTCTTTAATTACTTTAATTAAACCTCTGTTTCGAATCTCTGTGTTGAACCTTTAAGATGAAGATCTTTGTTGATTCATTACAGAAATGATTGAACTATAATGACCAACTGAGGACAATAGGAACACACTGACTCATTAGGAGTGTTCATTAATGCAGGAAACACGCCGTCACTGGACCTGAATGCCCAGGCCAGTTCCGGATTATTCTCCCAAGAGGTGTGGGCTTTATCTGGCACACGAATTCCATACGATCCATTCAGCTACGCTCATTTACAACGACAAATAATAACAGCGCGAGAGACGTGACAGCTGGAATGTTATTTATGCAAAAATCTATTCCTGCCCACAACTGGGGAGAGGAAACAGAAATCTGATAGGTTACACATTGCAAGCGTGTTACACGCCCTTTTTTGTAACATGCAAAGGGCTATTCGTGTGTGTAGCACCTTGCCATTGTTTAAAGCTCCATGTGATACAGATTCAGAGTGTGCTGTATGTCTAATAATGAAATGCATTCTGGGTATCTAATCTGCCCTAACTTCTATCCTCAGGATTGGAGCACCTGACAGGAAATGCTGACTGATGAGAAGTTTCATGAAGATGTACATGTGTGATGCGCACGGACTTTGGCTCCAGTGATATAAGCATGTGTGACCTCCGGCCCACCAGGAGGTGCCCTACCCAAGCCGCTCACACCGAGGGCATGTAGGGGGGGTCCGAGTGTGACCCCAGCATGCGTTTCACAAAGTTTCGGTGGTTCCGCACTATTGCGGGCCTGCTTCTTTATGTGGCAGACATCTTCACTGACGTTTGGGTTGCTGGGCAGTATTTCAGCAATGGTGACTTTGTCTGGAGTTGCCTGACCCTCATCTTCATCCTGAGTGGGTTCGTGTGCAGCCAGGTGTTCAGTTACGCCTGGTTCTGTGACGACCTGGCCGCCGAGACCTGGCCGGGCCAGAACCGCAGGTGCTCCCTGGTGGTGCTGCACGTCTTTCAGCTGGGCATCTTCACCAGGTAGTTCCATAGGTTCTCGCTGTCCTCAGATGCAGACGCTGCCCCTCATAACAGTTATATGGGAAGACAGGGAGGGTGGTTCGTGTGTAACTCACCGAAACGTCTCAGCAGTGAGACCAACACTGCAGCTGTTATTTCAGGGCTGGGGGGGGGGTTACAAGATTAAGAGCTGAGAGGCTGATATACTACATATGCAGACATCATGTATCTTTTACAGCCCGGCTATGCTCACAGCCAGCAGATGTTATCCCGGCTCTGTGTGCCGCAGTTACGATCATAAAGACCTTCTCTGATTAGTGGTGAAGCCGTGCCCCGACACACCTCAGTGTCAGGTGCAGCACTCTGCCCTTGCGGACATCACATGACCGTCACGTTTTGTTATTGATGACATTATTTAACGTGCTAAAGTCCAGCTCGGGCGTCCGCAAGCTGCTCTGAGAGGAGGAGTAGGATTGTCAAACATTGCTTAGGCTTTTTGGACTTGCTGCTGTGGATGGCGGACAAACATCACTGTTACTTTTTGTAGTGTTATGGAGACTTTCAAAGAGGCTAGGTGGAATGTGGCCAGTCCCTCTGTGAACATCACAGAACGTTATGTGCAGCTTGAATAAGATTTTTTTATGTCTAATAATGTAAATCTTCTTTACAGTATAGGCTGCCAAACCTGTGTGTTACACCTGTCTGCATAAAATATCTGTGTTCAGTTCAATTTATTTTTATATAGCACCTTTCACAACACAGTTGTCCCAAATCACTTTACATGGTGTCACTGCTGATCATCATGTGCTCAGAACTCATGACCCTAGATAACCGCCAGGCGGCTGCACGCTTTAAACGTGCAATTCTTTGTATGTGATGCCAGCGCTACTGGGTGAATGACCCAAGGCACTTATCACCCTGAGATCATGCGCGCTGCCCCCTGCAGGTACTACCTGCACCTGAAGACGGCACACAGGGTATTGTGGGCCAAAGAACCCGCTTGTAGCGATGAGGACGAGCTCCACCTGTTCGGCCAGGCCGCTGACCTGAGCATGCTCCGGCTGTTTGAGACCTTCCTGGAGAGCGCCCCCCAGCTGGTCCTGCAGCTATACGTCGTCCTGGGCCATGACCAGAGGTCCGTCATTCAGTGTGAGTTTGTAGGGCCCGCCGTTTGTGGCCGGAATGTCATTCATTAAGGAAAGGGGCCTTCAAAGCCTCAGCAGTGGGAAGTAACCAGGGAGAAATTGCAGCAGGTGGTGATCTGACGGCACATGTTAGTCCCGCCCACCGCTCAGCTCGACTTATGGCTTTTCAAACCCCCCCCCCAGATATCTCTATCGTCTGCTCATTCTTCAACATCGCCTGGGCGACCGTGGATTACTGGCGGTGTTTTCGGCGCTCACTGCCACATGTGCGTGAGATGCCCTCTGGCGCCGCCCTGCTGGTGTACCTGCTGTACAAGCTGCTGACAGTATCGGCCCGCGCGCTCACGCTCAGCCTGCTCCTGATCCTCAGCACCTACTGTCTTGTGGTTCTGCTTCTCCTTTGGCTCCTGGGCCTCCTCTGGACCCATGTGGTCAAGACGGATTTCTGCACGTCGAAAGGCCTGGAGTGGGTCTACAGGGCCGCCGTGGCTGTCATTCTCATATTCACCTTTTTCAACGTGAAAGGCCAGGACACGAGGGTTACTATGACTGCCTACTATGCCATGTCTGCCCTGCAGAACCTGCTGGTGCCTCTGATGTTCTTCTTCTTGATGCCGGCTGCTGATAAGTTGGACTTTTTCTGGCAGACGGTCGTGGTAATAGCGTTGGGCACCATCGTAGGCCTGCTGCTTCTCTCCCTCTATTACAGTTTCCTGAACCCCAGGACAAAAGCTCGCGAGGCTGATGAGGTGGACGGACTCGGGGGGAAGCCAGGCGATCCGCCCGGCTGGATGCTGCGGATGAAGACATTTTTACAGTACTGACACCTCTCTGCTGAAGGGAGCTTCGATAACATGAATGGAAGAATTAAAGGTGAATTTTAGTGTATAAAAAGGAAACACCGTTTATAAGCCCCGGACACGGTGCGAAACGTCTAGCAGAATGACGTCGTCACCCGATTTTCAGCCGAAGCTCCGTACGGTCTAATGCGAATTGCCTGTTATGAACACTGGGTGTCGCTGTTGCCTCACCTGAAAATGTATTGACGCATATGTGCATAAAGAGACCAAGGACGGCATAAAAATACGTCAGGTATTTATTCAGTAGTCACCAAATGAATTTCATCGTTTTAATAATGCATAATAATACGGGTAAAGCAATACTTTGTAATGCGGAGTGTATTTATGAAGCCGTTCCAGCCAGATGGGACCTTTTACTGCCAAATCGATTGTTTGGGTCCTGGAAAGAAGCGAGCGCTGGGGAACAGACACTGAAATAAATAAACGGACATTAAATTATTAATTATTTAAATAAAGCCGCTGCACTCATTTTACATGAATCTGATATGTTACTCTAAGAATGACATAAAGCCAGTGACGAGCGGGAGATGAAGGCTTCGGTAAGATCGGTAAATCCCGAGGCTCCCGTGACGTCAGCTGCACGAGGGCCGTTTCAGAGCTCGTTCTAAGATAATAAACGAAGCTAATTTTGTTTTGACTACCGTGAAAGTATCGCGGAGGCGGATCAGCGGCGTTTCCGGCGCGGCGGACGTCTCTGGGCCGTCCTGCGGGGGACGCTGACGAGCCGCAGGTCCCCGAAACAGTAGCCGACTGTCAAACAAACAGCGTAGCCGCTAAAGGAGCGCTGGACTTTCATCAGACACCACGGGAGAATCGGGGAAAGCTGGCAGCACCTGGCCCGTGGGTCTTCAGCCCAAAGTTTTCTGCCAAATTTGGGGGAGTTGGGGTGGAGGTGGGGGTTGGGATTCGACTGGCAGGGAGATCTCTTATGCTGGGGGGGTGGCATTTCAGACCCCTGACCAAAACGGGGCAGCCAGTCCAGCTGTTGGGGGGGGTTGCGTGCTGTGGGTCTCCATTAACGAGAGGAACGCTAGAGTCCAAATGTCTGCATTCTCAGGTGACTGGCACTAAATGAAACACCATGAAGAGCACTTTATGGGACAGCAGAAGTCATCTCTAGATTTTACTCTTCCCCTTCGTCCCACTAATGGCTTTTAAATGTCTTCTCCTGTGTTCATACGGACGACTGGGGTCACTGAGCATTTCTGTGGTGGTGCGCCGCAACCTCCCTTCCTGCCCCTGGGGGCAGCATTGCGCAGAGGCTCCAGTGTTTCATTTCCTTCCCAGACGTGCGCCTGAGATCCCGCAGATGCCGCGGCGTTCCCCTTGCGTCGGCCGCCGCTCCCGCCGTCCAAGGCAGCCCGGACCGCCGTCGGCCGCAAAAAAATTCCGGAAGCTGACGCCTGTTACAGCACTCAGAGAGAGATGCGACTAAGCTCGGGAGAGGCGGGCGAGCGGTGAAAGTACACCAGCACAATGTCTGCAGAGCTGTAGTTCAGACGTAAGATAGCCACGGCATTTAATATGCCCCTGAGATGCTTCGTTACGGTGACATGTCGCTCCTGTGCGCTTCGCTTTAAAGAGGCCGTGTGCAACTCCAGCCCCAAAGCATGCTGCAGGATTCACCTGGGGGGATTTCGAAGGAAATGGCTCCGAACGCCCACTGACGGGACGGTGAGAGATGGTCGCGCCACGGCACCGCGTCGGGAAAGTGGGGAACCGGCTGGCGAGAGGCTGTTTTTCATTACCGCTACAAAGTCCAAATAAAGCATGATTAATGGAGCTGCCAGCTGGAGTGTCTTTAATTACCGCCAGTGCGCCAAAGGTGCGCCAGGGGCATGGAGAGTTTGCCGCGGCTTGCTGGCACGGCACGGATCGGCCCGGCCCGTCCTCGGCTCTCGTCGCCTGCCTGGAGTATTCCCAAAATTGGGAAAGTTTGTGCGCCGAGCGCGGTCCGTGGGCCACGAGGTCCCTTTAATCACAGCGCACACGCTAACAAATTAGCCATGGCAGTGACAGATTGTGCAGCCGGTGAGGCTTAATTAAATACAATCCGTTCGTTAGTGATCAGAGGGCGGCTTGACGTTTCCTGGAGGTTCTGTAAATAAAGTACACATGAAACAGCAGAAGAATTTTTCTTTTCTTTTTTCATGAAAAATGTCAAATTGTGAGCTGGAGAAAGGCATGCTGGGAAAATGCAACTGTATAGTGCTTTTGTGCCAAGTAGATCGCCGTGCGGAAAAGGTGCAAGGGCACAAGTGTTTCCCTGGGGCATGAAGGTGTTGATGCTGCTTGTTGATTGGCTGAGTCAGTGGGGTAGGGACCAAGTGACCAGGCTTGTAGGTGAAACATTTTTCTGTCAATAATCTGTGGTCCTGATGCATCAATCCTCTGTGCATCTGAATCTGGCTGTTTCGGGTGATGGCCTTGGCGAGGACCAGAAGAATATCAGCCGATGATCTGTCCGTTTAATACAGAGGCTGCCGGGTTCAGATCCCTAACCCGTCTGGTCCAGTTCCCCGTCTTCAGAACTCAAACAGGCAGCTTTCCATTTCTGATCCGTATTTGGCTCCAAGTTCAGGCTCAGGCAGATGCCTGGGAAAGAGCTTAGCGTCCAAGAACCGAGAGGAAAGAAACGCAGCCAAGAATTCCGAAGTCAGTGTCACTCATACAGGAAATTTAACCTGGCGATTTCAGAGGGCTTCGAACAAATTCCCTCCCTGTCTGCACATGTCTGTGGGCTGACACGTCCCCCGCAGAATGGAACCGTCTGGCCGGGCGGCCTCGAGATGTTTCCAGCCTGGTTTCAGAGCTGTAGATGAGCCACCTTCCAGCTCGCTCTGGAATTAGGCGGTCAGCTCGGGTAAGGAAATCCAGTGCATCCAGGAGGATAGGTAGGACCGTCAGAAAGAGAATAACACCTGAACATCAGCCCTGCTCACATGACACCAAAACAAAGACATTTGGTCCTGCTCCCGTGTGGGTTAAAAAACATGCATCACCAACAAAAGTTCTGCAAGATGAAGGCTTGCTGGGGTTTGATCCCTCTGTCTGCCTTCCCGTTGATGATTCTGCTTCACGATTTCGCTTCAGCTTCAGAGGACTTTCCCCCCAGTCCACAGCAACCCTGCAGCTGGACCCCGTCTCCCCCCTTCAGACAGAAAGCAGGAGGTGCGGCTTTGCTGGGCACGTGTCTGCAGCGGCGAGGCTGATGGATTGGGGAGCACTCATATTTATTTATGCAGGCCTCTCTATGGACGGGAGTCTGGTCTTTAGCGGAGAGAGCCTGCATATCATACGGGCAGGCAGGCAGGCAATCAGCACCAAAGGAGGTTATAAATGATGCAGAGGCAGCCCGCTGCCGCACAGGAGCGGAAAGGGCCCTCAGTTAGCCCGCCGCCAGACCGCGCTCATCTTGTGGCCCCAGCAGTCATTAATCGTCTGCTTTCTCTTCCCAGGTCATGCAGATTAGGCCCTTAAACTTGGACCACTAATTGTGACACGACTTACATGAGCAGCGATGATATGAGGTCACCTGACAGGCACACTAAAATGAAGTAGTGTGCACTAAGGAGTTTGTGGTACCAGTCCTCTAAGAGCAGCATCACTACTGAGGCAGTGACACCAGTCTTCAGACAGCAGTATCAGTGACCAGGAAGTGACTCCAGCCACCAGAGAGCAGTATCAGTACTCAGGCAGTAACACCAGTCCTCCAAGTGCAGTATCAGTACTCAAGCAGTGATACCAGTCATCAGACTGCAGCACTGGTATACAGGGAGTCATACCAGGCCTCAGAGAGCAGTATCACTACTGAGGCAGTGACACCAGTCATCAAAGAGCAGTATCAGTACTCAGGCAGTGACACCAGTCATCAGAGAGCAGCATCAGTATCCAGGAAGTGGTACCAGTCCTCAGAGAGCAGGATCATTGGTTTCAGTCCTCATAGAACAGTATCAGTACTCGGGCAGTGACACCAGTCATCAGAGAGCAGTATCAGTACTCCAGCAGTGGCACCAGTCCTCAGAGTGCAGCATCAGTATCCAGGAAGTGGTACCAGTCATCAAAGACAGTATCAGTACTCAGAAACATTGGTATCAGTCCTCATAGAACAGTATCAGTACTCAGGCAATGGAACCAGTCCTCAGATCAGTTCTCAGACAGCAGTGATGCCCTTTTATGGGACAGGGAAAAAAAAACAACAAACCAAGCAGCTGTTATTTTGTTAGTCTGGAGGCAACACACTGATGTTACACAAGGGTGATATTACATCCTAGGTTAAATCACAACTCCCCATAATCTCTCTCCCAGACAGTACAGTAGCACAACAGAGTGCATTTAAATAAACTGCATGCTTTGATTGACTCCCGATGAGTCCACATTTTCACAACAGTCATGAAATTAAAGGTCACAGGGAATCTGTGCCGATGTTTAATGGCGGCACCAAATCGTGTATGGCACCAAATCGTATATTTATTCCCCCCTGCTGATCGCCTTTACACGGCACGCCAACATGCATCTGCAGCTACAGCGCCTCCCGTTGACAACGGTAAAACACTGAGTTATGATGGAGATGGTATGCGGAATTATAATGTGAGGCCAGCCTTTGATGCTGCTTGGGTGAAATTTGTTATACATTAAGCCAGTGATAATCTGATTATAGACACCGATCCATTAAATGTACTGGAAAAATGGGCCATGCACTAGTTTTGAACTTGATACTGGTAGGAAACCTGAGAACTACTGTGAATCATTAAAGGCCCTTTGATGTAATATTTAATCCATCTGCACTTGAGTAGAAAAGTCCGTATATAAAAAAGCTCACCGTTATGCAGAGGAGAGTGAGAAAGCGGGCGCAGGATTGTCTCTCTTGTCTCGACCTCGAGTGAGCATGGAATGGGCTGTGTGTGCGTGTCTCTGTGTGTCTGTGTGTGCATATGTGTGCGTGTCTCTGTGTGTCTGTCTGTGTGCGTGTCTCTGTGTGTCTGTCTGTGTGCGTGTCTCTGTGTGTCTGTCTGTGTGTCTGTATGTGTGCCTGTCTCTGTGTGTCTGTGTGTGCATATGTGTGCGTGTCTGTGTGTGTCTGTCTGTGTGCGTGTCTCTGTGTGTCTGTGTGTCTGTCTGTGTGCGTGTCTCTGTGTGTCTGTGTATCTGTCTGTGTGTCTGTCTGTGTGCGTGTCTCTGTGTGTCTGTCTGTGTGTCTGTATGTGTGCGTGTCTCTGTGTGTCTCTGTTTGCATGTCTCTGTGTGTCTGTCTGTGTGCGTGTCTCTGTGTGTCTGTCTGTGTGCGTGTCTCTGTGTGTATGTCTGTGTGTCTGTATGTGTGCGTGTCTCTGTGTGTCTGTCTGTGTGTCTGTCTGTGTGTCTGTATGTGTGCGTGTCTCTGTGTGTCTGTCTGTGTGTCTGTCTGTGTGTCTGTATGTGTGCATGTCTCTGTGTGTCTCTGTGTATGTATGCGTGTCTCTGTGTGTCTCTGTGTGTGTGTCTGTGTGCATGTCTCTGTGTGTATGTGTGCATGTCTCTGTGTGTCTGTCTGTGTGCGTGCCTCTGTGTGTCTGTATGTGTGCATGTCTCTGTGTGTATGTCTGTGTGCGTGTCTCTGTGTGTCTGTCTGTGTGCGTGTCTCTGTGTGTATGTCTGTGTGTCTGTATGTGTGCATGTCTCTGTGTGTCTGTCTGTGTGCATGTCTCTGTGTGTCTGTATGTGTGCATGTCTCTGTGTGTCTGTATGTGTGCGTGTCTCTGTGTGTCTGTCGGTGTATATAGTATTTAAATATAAGTTTATAAATATATAAAGTATATAAATATAGTCTTAATATTTAAATGAAGGCAATATTTTGTTCTTAATTTTCTACTTATATTCTGTGTTTCTTCAGGGTTTTAGAGTCCTTTGCAGTGGGCGTTTGCGGTCAAATGCCCATATCTCTGAATCACAGAGGCCAACAGGCCAAAACATGCTATCTTTCAGCTGTGTTTCTCCTGCCATGGTGTGTCCCTGTGTCTCCGTGTCTCCCTGTCCCCTCCAATGGACTGGTCTCCCTGGAACTGTCACTAATTCAGGTGTGAACATCTGGCTGGCCACCTGGATCACCCCACCCCCCAACCCCCCCAAAACGGCACAGGGGCCACAGCCGTCTGCCCCCTCCTACAACTGGAAGCATAACACTCAGCATGACGGAAGTAAGAATGATATGAGTCAGTGCTTAGAGTCAGTGGCCATTCCAGCTCAGATTCGCTAATCCACCTGGAGCTAAGAAGGTTTACACCTGGTCAGTACTTAGACCAACTAGGAAACTTGGGTTGCTGCTGGAAGAGGTGTTGGTGTGACTAACAGGTTAGCCCATCCTGTGGTCTGTGTGGACCCCAGTGCCCAAATGCAGACATGGGGTCACTGTGCTGTAAAAATTGTGCTGTCCTGTATATGAGATGGAAAACTGATGTCCTGACCCTCTGAGGTCATAAAAGATCCCAGGGCATCTTTCGAAAGAGTAGGGATGGTACCCGATGTTCTGACTATGATTGCGAACTGTGGTCCTATCAAATCTGGCCTCCTAATCATCCCCTATATCTAACTGGTGAATTCTCTCCTGCCCCTTCCCCATATACATTCATTTTCATAAGGGATTACGGAAATGTCACATTTCAGATAAAAAGGCAGTATATATTTCTCCCAACGACAGAGAAGGCGGGCACTAGTGAGTGTCTTCCACTGTTTCAGAGACTCGTCAGTGTGGGTCTCATAGTGGGTGGTGGGGGGGGGGGGTGTTTCTGCAAGGTACTGCTGTTCTGGAATGTAATGCTAGCCCATGTAATCCCCCCACCCCCCAAAATAAACTCCTGTAACAGCAGGACATCCACCACAATCAGGCTGCACCTGAGAACACGGAGACGTGGTCGTGTTGATCTGCGATGCGGTGAGGCACGTGGATGACATCATCACCTGGGGACGGTTTGAATGCCATCTAATTAGCGTGAGATGAAGACCCTGCTGTGGAGGGAAGGACGTGTTTCGCCTCGCTTAGGGCAATTAGCCTCAGAGCGCTCCGTCTCCACGGCCAAGCAAAATAAGAGCCAGAAGAAAGATGGTCCTGGGCTGCAGTGAGGCGGCTTCACTTCGGGCCAGAGGTTCCCCAGCTATAACTCACCCCCGACATTTACACTTATGCTGCTGGACCCTGCGTAGCACGGAGCAGTGAGTCTGTGGCCCCTGCCGTGAACTGTGGCCCCCGGGCCCTCCGGCCGGGCGTGTGAATGTGCGAGGATCATGGGATATGCCAACTCGGGTGTCTGTTACTCAGTGAGGGGGGCTTCACCAACAAAACTCACCCTCACGCAGATGGTGTATGTCTCGGGACAATGGCATGAGGCCAGACAGTGACCCCCCAGGTACCTGTATCGGGGTGGTTACTGGGACCGGTGAGGGGTGGGGGCAGCCCGTAGCTTGGCCGGCAGGGTTGCCCTGTGATGTACGATTACTGCTTATCATTTGGTAATGTGTCCCCAATGCTACTAGCCTTGGGGGGTCCCCCCCCCCCCCCCCAGCACCTACGACGTACCCGCAGGACCACGGGTAAGCGGGAGTCATGGGAGTCACCATGCTCAGGTCCTCTGCATGGCACTGGGCTCAGGTCCTCTGCATGGCACTGGGCTCAGGTCCTCTGCATGGCACTGTGCTTAGGGTCTCTGCACTGTGCTCAGGTCCTCTGCATGGCACTGTGCTTAGGGTCTCTGCACTGTGCTCAGGTCCTCTGCATGGCATTGTGCTTAGGGTCTCTGCACTGTGCTCAGGTCCTCTGCATGACACTGGGCTCAGGTCCTCTGCATGGCACTGGGCTCAGGACCTCTGCATCATGCTCAGGACCTCTCCACTGCGCTTAGGTCCTCTGCACCATGCTTAGGGCCTGTGCATTGCGCTTAGGGCCTCTGCACCATGCTCAGGACCTCTACACTGCGCTTAGGGCCTCTGCACCATACTCAGGTCTTCTGTACGGCACTGGGCTCAGGGCCGCTGCACCATGCTGAAGTCCTCTGCACTGCGCTTAGGGCCTCTGCACCATGCTGAGGTCTTCCAGACCATGTTCAAGTCCTCTGTGGCACACCCGGGGCCTCAGTACCATGCTCAGATCCTCTGCATATGCATATCCACTGTAATTATGCTCAGGGTCTCTGCACTGTGCTCAGGGCCTTTGCATTGCACTCAGGTCCTCTGTACTGTGCTCAGGGCCACCATACCGCATTCAAGTCCTCTACACCATGCTCAGGTCCTCTGCATGACACTGGGCTCAGGTCCTCTGCATGGCACTGGGCTCAGGACCTCTGCATCATGCTCAGGACCTCTCCACTGCGCTTAGGTCCTCTGCACCATGCTTAGGGCCTGTGCATTGCGCTTAGGGCCTCTGCACCATGCTCAGGACCTCTACACTGCGCTTAGGGCCTCTGCACCATACTCAGGTCTTCTGTACGGCACTGGGCTCAGGGCCGCTGCACCATGCTGAAGTCCTCTGCACTGCGCTTAGGGCCTCTGCACCATGCTGAGGTCTTCCAGACCATGTTCAAGTCCTCTGTGGCACACCCGGGGCCTCAGTACCATGCTCAGATCCTCTGCATATGCATATCCACCGTAATTATGCTCAGGGTCTCTGCACTGTGCTCAGGGCCTCTGCATTGCACTCAGGTCCTCTGTACTGTGCTCAGGGCCACCATACCGCATTCAAGTCCTCCACACCATGCTCAGGTCCTTTGTGCCTCTATCAAGGCTGTGCTCTGGGGTGGTGCCGTATGGGAGCAGCAGATTTACAGTAAGGCACTGTCACGGACTCCCACGCACAATTTATTTCCCCAAAGTGCTGTAATGTCCCAGCCTGTGGAGTATCTGATCTCCTCCTGCACCTCAGAGCGAGTGGCTTTGCTTTGCTGCAGCCCTATAGTACCATTTCTGGCCATTGCTTCGTATGTCCAGCAGATGGCAATACATCTGCATGAAAGCAGGGCGGCTGACCAATGAGAGGATTGAGGAGTTTTGTAACACTCAGAAAGGCATGAAAGACAATACAGGCTCATTACCATAATAAGCAGCCAGCTAATTAGCAGTAAGAGTTGATGTGCTGTGGGCTCCTTTGTGCCTGACTCTCTCATGCGTATTTTGAGGAAGAATTACAGCAAGTGTTTGTTCTGGCTTTGCATGAACCCTATATCAGGATAATTTTGTGACAGAAAAAAGGGGACCTAAAGAAGGTAGTGACATCCTCGTGTGGGTGTCCCCTGTCCCGCGACGCTCGCTTTGTGGGTGCCATGGGTTTGAATGCAGCCGGTTCACACAGTACAGCCTTAATTACAAATAGTGGATCAGTTAACATACCTACATGCTAGACTGAAACAGCAAAATTAAATTGTATTTTACTCATTTGTGTGTACATATATATAGATTTAATGCTTATTATAAAATGATTAAATTTGGTTTATTTCCCAAATGGGTCTGAATACAGGCAATTTCCTCATACAGGATTTGTTATTAGTTTAAAATTGTTAGCACTAATATTGATTAAAAAAGGAGTAACTACTTTCTTAGGACGTATATCTAACACTCCCTGAGTGAACCCAGTAATGATTACACACCATTAGGGCCCTAGTCTGCATTTTAACGGACAATAATTGGTTATTTGCCTGGATGCTCATACAGGTCTCTCTGCGTTTTCCTCCTCTCTCCTCTATCTCCTCTGTCCTCCTCTCTCCTCTCCTCTCCTGTCTCGTCCTCTCCTCTCCCGTCTCGTCCTCTACTCTCCTGTCTCGTCCTCTCCTCTCCCGTCTCGTCCTCTACTCTCCCGTCTCGTCCTCTCCTCTCCTGTCTTGTCCTCTCCTCTCCTGTCTCGTCCTCTCCTCTCCTCTCCTGTCTCGTCCTCTCCTCTCCCGTCTCGTCCTCTCCTCTCCTGTCTCATCCTCTCCTCTCCTCTCCTGTCTCGTCCTCTCCTTTCCTCTCTTTCTCCTCTCCTCTCCTGTCTCGTCCTCTCCTCTCCCCTCTCCTCTTTCTTCTCTCCTCTCCCGTCTCGTCCTCTCCTCTCCTGTCTCATCCTCTGCTCTCCTCTCTCCTCTTTCTCCTCTCCTCTCCCGTCTCGTCCTCTCCTCTCCTCTCTCCTCTTTCTCCTCTCCTTTCCTGTCTCATCCTCTGCTCTCCTCTCCCCTCTTTCTCCTCTCCTCTCCCTTCTCGTCCTCTCCTCTCCTCTCTCCTCTTTCTCCTCTCCTCTCCTGTCTCGTCCTCTCCTCTTTTCCTCTCCTCTCCTCTTCTCCGTATGCTGTTCTCCAACATGGCCGCTATTTCTCCTGTGGTCCTCCACTTTTTCAGAGAGTCATAAGTGTTGGGGGGGGGGATTTCTGCCAGGTACTCCCTTTTTGGAATGTGCCACACGGCGGCCCTTGGTGGCCGCAGCCTTCAAATTGTTTTGTGATGTCCACATCTTTTTCATGAAAAATGTCCATTTTCTTGTTCACTAATGAAGACTCACCGAAGGCTGGTAGTCTATTTCGGATGGAATACAAACTGAAATTTAGGAAATGAAACTGCTTACAGTATATGAGTTTAATAATCCTATCCACCTACATGCTGCTCTCCCTGGCGTGCATAGCAGTCGCATTTGCATGCTTTATTTTGCACATACATGTCCTCATTTATTCAGCCGAGGGGAGTAGGTTTCACCTGCTACTTTGCCCAGAATAAATGGGCTTAACATGGCTTTTTAATGATTTTCACAGGAGCGTTGGTCCACGACGGGGAGGTGGGGGCACTAACCGCACGCACAAACGCACATCACCGGCACCGTGACTGCCCTTCGCTTGTGTTAGCTTGGTTTTCACGACTGGAAAGTGATATCTGTCATCAGGCGGGGGTGTGTGTGGGGGGGGAGTGGGGGGGG
>JAODKM010000032.1:19396814-19410437 GCA_026780845.1 Petrocephalus sullivani
ATGCGGGTCCTGGCATCATACACAGGAGATGGGGGAGAATGGGGCTCGTACATGCGGGTCCTGGCATCATACACAGGAGATGGGGGAGAATGGGGCTCGTACATGCGGGTCCTGGCATCATACACAGGAGATGGGGGAGAATGGGGCTCGTACATGCGGGTCCTGGCATCATACACAGGAGATGGGGGAGAATGGGGCTCGTACATGCGGGTCCTGGCATCATACACAGGCCCCCTGAAAGGCGTAGCTTTGGCACAACGAACTGGCATGAGACCCACACCAAGCACCAGGGCATCAGAGGGACGAGACCCACACCAAGCACCAGGGCATCACGGGGACGAGACCCACACCAAGCACTAGGGCATCACGGGGACGAGACCCACACCAAGCACCAGGGCATCACGGGGACGAGACCCACACCAAGCACCAGGGCATCACTGTAAGGTCAGGCGAGGAATGCTGAGCTACTCCCAGTCCAGCTAAAGTGTTTTTGGTAAATGCAATAATTAACAATAAAGAGCAGTACCTCCATGAGTCCGTGTGGCTGCTGGTCCAATGCAGACCCCACCAGCTGTTAGAGACCATCTCTTTCGGGAGACAAGGAGCTAATTAACTTTCCATTCATTTGTATGGGCATAATCACTAATCCAAACTATGACAACCTTAAGCCAGCCCTAATCCTAATCATACATAACTGAAGAGAATACATGACTTCTGGAGTTTTTAGTTTAGTTTGGCTGCATCCACAGATTTTTATAAAATAGAGGTTATCCTTGTCGGGATTGAAAAAAACTTTAGGTCCCCACACTGTAATAATTACAAATATACACATACACACACACACACACTGCAAGCTGGCATTCCATCGAATGTTGGAAGCTTCACAGAGACCCAGAAGCCGCAAAGCAGGCCCTGATCATTCAGCAGCTTTGCCGTTTGTTCATTCAGCTCAGACACCTCAGCAGGTTTTTCCCGACTAAATGCGAAACTGATTTCTGTAAAGTGACACAAATACCTTTTGCTGAAAACACATTCCTGACCGATTCCTCCTGCAGTTACAATTCAGTACATGTGGAGAGACAGAGAATCTGGTAACAGTTCAGTAAACAGTTTCACATAGACAGACCTCTACTTATAGACAGATGTATATCCTTTCAATACATATAAACATATAGACCAAAACATAACTCGGTATTTACAGACAGATCATGGCGAACTCCTTAAATACAAATAAACCACACAGACATATAACAATTCAGTACAGTCCACAAAACCCCTAAACAATTACATTATATTGTATAGACATTATACAAGTATATTGGCGTATAACAATTCAGTAAGAATAAACATGTAAACGATCCAGTAATGATTCTGGACTTATAGGCACAGCAGAGAATTTCAGTAAATATGTGACATTTCAGTAAATAGGGACAGGCTGTGTCAATATGGACGGAATGTGGCATTTCAGTAAATGTGGATGGACAGTAACATTTTAGGACACTGAGACAGAGATGGTCGCTGGAAAGGAAGCGTGCCTGATTGGTTTGCGAGCAGGTAGAGGCCGTCCTCTAATATTCAAATCCGATTACTGTTGACAGGGGAGCACTTTCCCTGCAGCTAGAAAAACAGAATCCCTGGCTCCATAAATTCAGCCTTATTTGAGTTCGTAAGACAGGGGAGATCAGAAACTGCCCTCTACAATCACGATTGAGCACTTAGAGCCTATTGCAGGTAATATATTTCCTGACAGGATTCACATGCAGCACGTGTGTTATTTATTAAGCGTGTGCAAGCTATGTTCAGCACCTCGCCCCGCACGGCGATAAACACAGGCACTGTGTTCCTTGGCGAGGAGTCAGACACAAACATGCCTGCAAAGTATGAGAAGCCGCTCATTAAAACGGCCTCCAAGCGAAGGTGAACCTGCGAGCTCGTCGGGAGAAGGACAGGAAACCTTCCCAGTCTTTAACTTCGATGACTGACGCGTCGCACTTCACGGCAACCCCCGTGGGGGAGGCCGTCTCACGTTTCTGCCACGGAGCGCGTTTTTTAATCTCGCCTCACAGAGAAGTGGAAAACTCATAAAAGCACGCCGCGAGAGCGAGGTGATGTAATTTACGTGTACCGTCGGTGAGTGGCCACCCCGTGATTTACAGAGCAGAATAAGAAGACATGACAAAGACTAATTGCCTTCATTAATCACGTTTGTGAGTGCATTCAGCGGTAAACTAATTGAAATCCTCTTACCTGTCAGCTTGCCAGGCGCAGAGCCTATGTAGGAGTTGTATGGGGGGGGCGGGGGAGGGGGGCAGACAGGAAATGATGCCTAAACTACAAATACACCAGGTCTTTGTCTAGACAAATCTCTTTTCAAATCGTAATGCTCTCAGAAATGTGTTAATGTCATGTGGAGTCTTTCAGCGCAGCTACGAGGCCCTGCGTGCCGTCCAGGCTGATGGAGGAGGGCCCTTTTCCGGGGTAAAATGCCAAATCAAATTACCCCGGCTAACAGCTGCCATTGCGGTGTGGGCCGGTGGAGCTGCAGGCGAGCGTGGCCGAGTGACACGAGGAACAGTAACGTGACGGCCGCTTCTCAGGGAGCTCGAGAGCAGGAGGATCTCTCACCGGGGCACCGTGAGTGGAACTGGACTGCCCCGACAGTCAGGGTCCGCTTCTCTTGGTGTGAAGCTTGAAGTTTTGGGGCTTGACGCCAATACCAAATGATGCTATAAGCAGAGATCTTCCAGGGAGTTCACCAGTGTTACTGGTGGGGGGGGGGGGTGTCACTACACGCATGTCGGAGTCACACACCAGGGTCTTCTGGTGTTCTGAAAATACCTGAAGCCATTAAACCTCATCGCCGGGTCCCAGCAGATAGGAACTGGCCTACATTAATCCCCATCACCAGTAGGGTTTTCAGCTGGTTGTGTCTGGTATGATCTCGTCTGAAAGGCTCACCACGTTTACTGGAGGCCATCACTACCCACCTGAAATCAGTACACAGCTGCTATGTAAACTGGGAAACAGAGACGCCAGCCTCAAACCTCTGGGTGGGTCCTGTGACGCTCTCTCGGCAGGTGTCTAGGCAGCCGAAACCAGAAGAGGGGCAAGGTCACGTTCAGGCTAACCTGGCCAGGCTTACAAAGTCTTCTGGAAAGCACCTCAGCAAGGAGGACAATTGGTTTGCTCCATACTTCCCCGCCCCTTAAAACAGGAGTGTACCAACCTAAATGAAAAAGGAGGAGTAATTTGTGTAATTTTTTTTTCTTCCATAATGGCGCAGTCCACACCCCTAAGTCCTCACGGGCATTCAGCGGAATCGGGGAACAAATTCAAAAGTGATTGTCGTGTGAAAAGGGTACGCGGCAGCAGAGCGGGGGGGCTCAAGTTACAGCTTATAAACAGGCCCTGAGAGGTGGGCTGGCCCCCGTTGCCATGACGCCGTGGCCCGGGTACAGAGTCACCGATTAGCTAACAGCCAGTGTTCACCGTCTCACCTTTTCCATGAATTGAAAAGGTCCTGGGGGGGGGGGGGGCAGGACATATTTTTGGAGCTGAAAATGTAATTTAAGGTTCAGGAATGATTTTTTTTTATTTGCGCGAATATTATCTGCCAATCTAGACGCACTAGCTGCATCCTGCACACCGCTTGTCATTTATATACGTACGGTGTGGCGGGGGCCTGTACAGCCAGGGTCTGAATTTAGATGTTATCGCCCTCAGATCCTATTGAGTTACAAGTATTTTTTAATATCATATGCAGGAAGACACAAATTATAACAAAGGGCCTTTCATGCTGGGGGAGCACGCGGCGCTTCATTTTAATTAGAAAACACGCGGCTCCGTGTGCGGGGGGCTGCGTCGGGTGCAGTGGAGCCCACACAGCCACGCCGGGGGGAGGCAGCTCCGTTGGAACCAGGAGGCATTTTGTGGTCATTAGTGTTTCATCTGGGATTTGTCCAGGATGAGCAGCGTCAGTCTGCGGGGATCTGTGCGGGCCCCCGCCCTGCACGCCACGTTTGCTGCACTGCGTGATTCCCCCCCCCGGCCGCAGGTGCAGGGACACCAGCACTCTGACACATGCAAGGAGCTGCTTGCAGAAATGTAATGGCGGATGGCAGGGAGGCTGGATCCCAAGTGCTCAGGGGTGAAGGGTTGTTTTCACTAGCAGTGTATGGCAGTACAGGACAGGCGAAGACACACACACACATACACACACACACACACACACACACATGCATACCTATTGAAATTGGGCCCGTCCATTCATTTCTATGGGAAAAACCCTAATCCCAATCACAACACCCATAACCCCTACCTACCTAACCTAACCATAAGTAACCAACCGAGATGCAAGACTTTTGGCATTTTTAGTTTTATGATTGCAGTCACAGTTATCCTAAAAGGTACCTGAAAAATGTCCCCAAAAGTAAGGACATTTCAGGTTTGACCACAATTTGGGGACGACCATAACCATAAGTAGCTAGACAAAATACAAGACTACGAGGTGTTTTTAGTTTTTTGATTGCAGTCAGGGATTAGAAGTTTTTATCAGATTGTGGGGACACTTGGTCCCCACAATGTAATATATACATCACACACACACACACACTCACACACAGACACACACACAAAGCAGGAGAGCAGCTGGCCTTTGTCAGGAGCACAACCTGATGCATCAAAGGGGTTCCCAATTTGAGAATCCAATTTGGCTGAGGGGAACTGGGAAATTTTAAATTCCTGTTTTAATCAGTCCCTTTTCAGTTGCTCGGGAGGGCGGGCTCTCTGACTGACAGCACGGGCAGGGTAACTGTGTGGCTCTGCTATGAATTATTGATCAAGGGTAAGAAGCGGACGGCCCACATGGCCGACCGACACAGCTACGGCTCTCGGGAAGCAGCGCACAGCCACGCCGAGCAGCATTGCCACTGCCTCTGTCAGCTGCTCGCACCAGATATCGGCGTTTTTTTTTTCTTTTTTTTTGTCTGACGACTCGACATGTTTGTCGATGGACATGATTAAGAAGCAGAGTGAATAATTCAAGCATGGACACAGGCAGCGTTCAGGTTTCCTGGGGTCTGTCATAAGGAGACTTCCGGAAGATCCCGTGGCTCTAAGGTTACTTTAGCATTAATTATTCCGGATGGGATGGGCCCTTATGAAAACGGCTGCCATGAGTGGCATCGACGGAGACGCCTCTCCCCGAGACCCAGGGGCGACTTTCCTCCTCTCCGTCCTACGTGCTGGGGTGGGGAGGGGGGCAGAGAGAGTATGGGTGGGGGGGCTGGTTTCCTGTTCCTGTCTGTGAGCAGGTACACAAAGCCCCTCTTCAGGGGAGCACGGTTCGGTGGGGGGGGTGGTGAGCGAGATGAAAAGGAGCCGCTGATGGTTAACAGATCTGCCCCCCAAGACTGGCTCTCCTCAGAACCCCGCGTTTGTTTACACTATCCGCAGACTTTTTAGCATTTTCAGGACTTGGCCCCCGTCCACGCTGCTGATTGCCATATTCCCAGGGAAGAAATGTCACTTAGCAAGTCGCTGCCCCCCATCCGCCCGCTAAACCTCCCGTAATCCTCCCGCGGAGTGAAGTCACCGCGGACATGTATCCGTGTGTCAGAAGGACGGCGGGAAGGAGCGTAACACAGCTGTGGGGGAGGTGCGCGCTCCTGTCGGGGGAGATTATTTACGGTGACATTCGTATGCCGAGCACCAGGGAGTTTCAACAAACTTGCTGGGATGGCATGTTGGTTTCGTCTCAGCTTTACTTAGTTTCGGGCGATTAAATTGTTGTCAGGCAGTAAATGTGAGAGCCCTGTGCTGTCAGCCTGTTCCGCCTCTGAGATCACAGGCATCACCCGGGGGACTGTCTGTGAGTTTGACACCTTCTACATGATAGGTCATTTCCTGCGGCTCCGGTCCCTCAGAGACGCTGGGTATCACCGGAGCGTCATCAGTACAGTCAAACCTGCATCATCACCTTCTGGGGCCCATACACCAGCCAAACATCACGTTATAACCATATTTTAGCATTCGGCATATCCAGTGGGTCAGGGCCATGTTCTCCTTCACAGAGTCAGACTGAGAGCAGGAAAATGATTGGGATAAATGGGAGACAGATGAATGCAGAGGACAGACTGATACAGAGGACAGAGGAATGCAGAGGACAGACTGACAGAAAGGACAGATGAATGCAGAGGACAGACTGATACAGAGGGCAGATGAATGCAGAGGACAGACCGATACAGAGGAGAGATGAATGCAGAGGACAGACTGATACAAAGGACAGATGAATGCAGAGGACAGACTGATACAGAGGACAGATGAATACAGAGGATAGATGAATGGAGAGGACAGAGGAATGCAGAGGACAGACTGACACGAAGGACAGATGAATACAGAGGACAGACTGATACAGAGGACAGATGAATACAGAGGATAGATGAATGGAGAGGACAGACTGACACAAAGGACAGATGAATACAGAGGACAGACTGATACAGAGGACAGATGAATACAGAGGATAGATGAATGGAGAGGATAGAGGAATGCAGAGGACAGACTGACACAAAGGACAGATGAATACAGAGGACAGACTGATATAGAGGACTGATGAATACAGAGGACAGATGAATGCAGAGGACAAACTGATACAGAGGACTGATGAATACAGAGGACAGATGAATGCAGAAGACAGACTGATACAGAGGACAGATGAATACAGAGGATAGATGAATGGAGAGGACAGATGAATGCAGAGCACGGACTGATACAGAGGACTGATGAATACAGAAGACGGACTGATACAGAGGACAGATGAAAGGCAGACAGAGAATACAGAGGACAATACCCTGAAAGAGAAGCCTGTCATCCATCTCTCCATTTAAGCAAAAGAGTGGTGAACGCAGTTATATTTTTCAAGTTAAAGGAGGGTACCACTGGTGGACGCAAGGTCCATAGAAGCAGTGAGGGCTGGTTGTACAGGTTGTAGAAGCACGTTTATGGTATGGTCATTGATGTACCCAGGTTACGCTGCGCTTCTGATTGACGCAATGGACTGTGTTCATCACGGCTCATTTTTCAGAGATGGAAAATTGGCAGAAGAGTGAGTGTGGAGGCCTCAGCTCTCCAGGTGGGACGAAGGTCCTCCATAAGGCTCTCCACATGGCAGCAGGAGAGGGTGTTGATGGGAAAATAACCTTGTTAAAAAGTTAGACTTTAGGTCCAGAGCAGAGCTATGGCACTCTGCACTCTGACATGTAAAACAAAAAACACAGACTGGCATGTAAAATCAGGCCAAGACCGGATGCAGCTCTGTTTTATTAACCGGACGACGTGAAGTTTGACTTCAAGTTTAAACTCTCAGAGAGGTTCACGCCACTGCCAGCGGCGGCTGCGATTGGACCACATCCGAGCCATAACGGGAGAAAGTCGGACCAATTAACACCAGACAGGGAGGTCCAGCGAGAGGGCGAGCGGCCAAATGCAGTCCCCGGGGGAGCCAGGAGCCCCCATTGGCCAGTAGAGGAAGCACTGGTCATGGAATTGTGGCCTGCCAAACGCGAACCTGGCCAGCCGAGCTCTGATGGTGGGCCCTCTGTGCATGACGCAGTGTACAGGAGGAGCCTCTGGCAGCAAGGACCGGCCACGTCCGACCGCCACATTCGATTGACAGGATTGCTGACTTGTGCAATTCCCTCCAATCAGAGAGCCAGCCATTGATTTTAAGATGATACCGCGCGTATCGGATTACGGCCTGGTTGCGCAGAGAAAAATTGCATTTGATCAAAATCGATAAACGATAGTCAGCAGGAGATTATGTGACATCGGGATTTTTGACTGCAGGTGACGGTTAAAGCGGCAGAGTCCAGTGGCAGGTTTCTGATGCCCCCTTTGTCCCACCTTAGGGCGCCTTGCCCTCTATGTGATGTCACACTCAAGGAGGTGACACCATATTCTTTTCCAGACTAATGAGGGTCGCCCCCCCCACCCCCCCCAAGTCTTGGACATCCTTCCTACCTCCCACCTTATCTAGCCCCAGTGCCAGCTATCCCGCTCCCCAAAATATTATTCTTTTGTTTTGACTTTTACTTGTAGTTAGTTAAGAGCATCATGGGGAAAAAAAAGAAGGCTCCGCCCACAAGGGCCCGGCAGCTTGAGTAATCCTCAATTTGAGTGTGTTTTTGTTTCCTGAAACTAAGCAGCATTAATAAAAGCAGAGAGTCATAGAGCGGCAAAAAGCTCCCTGTGCTTCGCTTTTATGATGTTGCTGTTGGACCTGCTTGTGTGCGTAGTGTAGAGAACAGGGCAGGAATCCATTTTAAAGGCCCCCTCCCTGGACCACAGTCACAGAAATGAACTCCCTCAGCGTGAGACACATTAGCCCCCATGTCTGGGGGACCCCGCAGCTAATAATAGCCCCCAGTCGTAAAGAGGGTCCAGTGGATCAGATTCTTTCGTTTGATATGTGTGAAATACAATATTTTTTTCAGCTCTGACGCAGTGTTACTGGCCCTCTATGTAAATCTGCGTGAAATGGCTGTCTGGCCTGCAGTGTAAATCATCACGCTGCTGTTTATGATGGCTACTCCATTTTCTTCATGCTGGTGGGGGCCGTCGGTGAATCAGTGAGTGAGTCAGTGTTTAAGGTAAAACGTGCTCTCTGATTATGATGTAACTGCATGGCCAAATTTGTCAGGCTTAAAGATATATCATCAATAATCAACACTTTATTTTTAGTCACTTTAAGCACTAATAATCCTATTTTATTATGTGCTATAGTAAAATGTCAATTATTTTGTTATGGTTATTTTATTATTTATTATTATTATACATTTATTATTATTACTACTTTGTCTCATACCTGTATGTTTCTCATCCCTGTACCCCTCTTGTGCACTGAGCATGATCATGACGAAAGAATTTCCCTCGGGATAAATAAGGTTCTTTATCTTCTTATCTTATTTTGATTTTATGTCGTCTTGCTGCGGTTCTCATTGATACTTTGACTGTTTAAATATCTCTTAAGGTATCATTTTTTTGGCCCTGATTTGAAAGTGCATCACGAATCACAGACAATAAAACTATGAGTAAATGAAAACATCACATCTGAAGGCCCACAGGAGCAAATCAATATATGATGCTGAGGATTCCGTGCTGTGACATCCTTTCATATTACACAAAGAATAAACCTGATCACCGCCAAACAGACAGAAACCTCAGTGTATGCGCATGTGTGGGCTCATGTATATATTACATTATGGGGACCAAAATTCCCCACAATGTGATTAAAACCTGTTATTTTGACCTTGTGGGGAGATTTCTTTTTTGGTCCCCACAAGGGCAAACCTTTTTTTTGTAAATGTGTAAAAAAAAAAGTATAAGATAGCCAAAAGTCTTGTATTTTGTCTGGTGACTCATGGTTAAAGTTGGGGCTGGGTAGGGGTTAATGCTGGGGATTAGGGTTATGGTCAAAGAAATGAATAGAGAATATCCACAAAGATACACTGTAGATACCTAATCTGTGTGTGAGGAAGAGCACATGACAAGACCCCCCCCCCCCAGGGACTCAGGGTTTTAGACAGTACCCTCTGTCTTTCAGCTCTCCGGAAGTGGGCACAGCTTAATGTAAGGTCATTGTGCCGTTACATTCCACGGATAACTGCAGGGAACACCGTTCCATCCGCCTGCTCGTCCTGCAGGGCCCATCTCAAAGCATAATTGATTTCAATATTAAAGGGAGCAGGCTCGGACAGCATTCCATGCATGCTAAACTCTCCGGCGCGGTTAGCGAGAGAGCGTTTCTTCCTTATCCAGGATAAGGTTACATCCCGGACTGTCTTTGCTTTGACCAGCTCATAAAATAGGCCTCATAAATATTTTTCATGTGTTATTTAAACTAACTCAACTCCCAGTGGCAAGAGAGCTTGATGTTTTTGAAACGTCCTCAGAGGCTCCGCTTAACATTTGGGGAGCTGCAGAGTTATTGTGAGAAGCTGGGAGCGGCCGTAGCGACGACGCGCCTCCGCAATGCCGAGTCCGCGAACCGGCCGGACTGACGCGCGTCTGCACTGCGGCGGCGCGCCATTATTATTATTATTATTATCGATAATAATAATAATAATAATAATAATAATAATGTTGCTATTGTTTTGTTATTTTTATCAGGCTGTTACTATTATTATTATTATTATTAACTGGACTGTTCTTATTATTATGATTAGTAGTAGTAGTATAATTACTGTTATCGTCTTCGTCATTATAAAAATATTTACAGTTTCATTTTACAAAAATCCAGGCTAAATATTAATGCTATATATATATATATATATATATTTTTTTTTTCATTTAAATATATATATATATATTTTTTTTAATATTGCATAACCACAATCTCGTCCGTCTGAAAAAAAAAATGCCTGGTTTGCAGAATATGGCGCAGAAAATGCGCTCGGCGAATCTGACCGGCTGCTGCTCAGGCGGCAGTTTCACGGCGGCGCCCGAAAAAGACGCAGAAGCCCGTTTGTCTCGCTTCTCTCTCCCTGCTGCGTTTGTTCTTATTCCGCGGTCCGCGGCCGCGGCGCCCGTCCGCTTCGGCTCCGTCAGGACCACATTTATCACCTTAATTCATTCATCACTCCTCTGAATCTCACGTTTCTTGGGATTCAATTTAGATTCATTCGTATTTGTATTAATTAACTGCATAGGCCTATAACGAATGCAAAACAGAAACGACAGTTTTATTTAGCAATATTTACATTGGGTTTCCCTCGCAATACACTGAAACGTAAATTTTTTAAATTCAATTAACATGGAATTAAAGTCCGCGTTTCTCTACTCCCTTAAAGCCAGATAGATAGATAGCTAAAAACTAAAACAAAACTTAAAAAACGAAACTTAAAATAACACTGATGGAGGCGCCGACTTACTCATAAATCAAATGGCCCGGAGTCGCACATACCTGTTACGTTATTCGATTTTACTTCATCCTACTGTCTTTGTTGGGATATAAAATTAGCGTACCTTATTAACATCGAAATCTAAAATTACCAGTCACAGATTTTATATATATATATATATATATATATATATACACACACACACATTATTATTATGAAGTTAAATTGAGAATGGGGTATTACATCATCATTTTTTTTAAAAGGAGACTTTTGGAGCATTACCTACTCTTCGTCACTGTCTTGCACACAAATGTCCCCGAAATGTAAATTTCATACATTTAATTATTAGAAAACAATTTTCCATAAAGCAGCTTCTGTCCCTGAGTTTTGCCAGAGAAGCTGATAAATTTGCATGGGTGTCCCCCCCCCCGTATTTGGGGCACTTTAAACGCAAACATCGTCTCTTTGGGGAAAAGCGGCTCCTGTTGTTGCGGTAATTAAAACTGAACAAGAGCCAGTAAACAGAGGAAGTGCATTGAAATGTGCCATCGTGTTACCATCCTCAGAATCAGCGCCCGGTATACACATATATGTGTGTGTGTGTGTGTTTCTTCATTCAAAGTGTCCCAAAGTGTCCCTCCGTGCAGCGTCTGAGGCCGGCCTCTCATCAGTAAGCCCGGCCATGACCGCTGACTGACTGCCTTTTTAACAAATATATTGTTTCACCTTTTTTTTACGAAGGTGCTCGGGGAACAAGCCGCACTTTGTATACGGCGGGATTCGGTCCGTATAAGCGGCCTTTCTGCGGGAGGTCTGGCTATATAAGCAGGTAGAAGGTGCACATGCTGCATAAATAATGGCGAGCAGACGGATACCTAGGAAGAGTTAGAACATTATAACAAAAATATAAATTGTAACATTAAAAAAAAGAAGAAAAAAATCAAATAATATATATTGCAGCAACTCCACTTACTATAGTATAAAAAGAAGGCATTTAAAGTTTATAATTTTTTTATTTACCGTGCACTGAATCGGAAAAATCTTCCACGAGTAGGTATTTATATCGTTATAAATACCAAGACTTTCATTGTCATATTGGGCTATTTAAACGTACAACCCACCTCGTACAGTTCACAAATCAATTTTATTAACTTAAACACAAAACAATAAAGTCAAAAAATCTGTACACATCGTTTTGCAGACACAACAAACTTTTTGTTTAACAATGAGGCCCCAATAATGTAAATTTTCCAGTTTGCATTATGATTGCAACGTAAAAAAAAACGCTCGCCGTAAATATCTATAAAACGTTTCATTGTCTATGGTGACCTTGATCTAGCAGCAATATGCCGCCCCCACGCCGGGGAGCAGCTGCTTTCGGAGGGGTGAAACGCCCAAGTCCGGTGCCGTTTGCCGGGTGGCCGTGTGACGAGGGAGACGCCAAGCAAACGCCGTGCGGGAGATTCACATTGCGGAGCGCGATCGCGTGTGTGTGCGTGTGCGCCCGTGTGTGTGCGTGTGCGTCCGTGTGTGTACGTGTGTGTGGGTGCGTGCTCGTGTTCTCGGCCTCGAGGTCCGGGATACACGGTTAGCCAGGTCGGGTAGTTTGGGTTGGGAACTGCGCGAATTTAAACTGCCATCAAAACGGTTAAGATTTAAAAGTCTAAATTAACATGACTTCTTAAAAAGACTACTGCATAAAAAACAGTCGGTGAACAACAGTCTGTGGCAGCGCTTGCTAAAAAAAAAAAAACAAAAAAAAGAAACCGAATAAAATGTGACTTTTTCCTAAAGAGGATAAGGTTTAGTCTTCAAATACTAGTTACACTGGTTAGAATGGTGGGGAAAGGATGATGGCTACGTCTGTATATGAGATTTGCAAGATCATACCCATTTTCAGCTAATATGACCCACGCCGTATGGATGTGGCTATTTGAGGAATCAACACACACACACGCACACACACACACACATATCTTCCATGCTTTACTTTGGTGTTTGTCTATGAAGTCAAATGTACTGACTGCTCCGAAGACACAACACAGGGCAGAAGACGCCCTCGGCAAAGTCCAAATTCAAAAACACATGTCACATTAAAGCGAATCGCTCTGATGGGTTTGGATTGTAGCAGAACCTCAAGGCCGTGAGAAAAGGTGTAGAGAGAGAGAGGGAGAGAGAGAGAACCGACCCAAACAGAAACAAAGTCGTGATTGACACTTGACATCCATGCGCTTTTGGTCTTGACAAACCAAGTTATCTCAAATCCTGAATCTACATATTTATACGATGGAGGAGAATGTGAAGCACACCAACACTTTAAGGCATAGCATGGGCTGGGTGCGAGGCCCTCAGCCACACTGCCATCGAGCAATAGCACAGACCTAAACAAATGAGGAGGGACGGGTAATCCAGTGATTACAAATTTACACACACAAAAGGATCTCATCTGTACACGATTGTCTCAGCAATGTAAATAAAGTTTTTTTTTTTTTAATCTTAAATTATTAGAAAACCATTTTCCATAAAGAATTTCTTCTTGGTAGGACCAAAAGTACTTTGCACTGTGAAAAGGCACGAGTCTCTTGTCGAAGTACCTTTGGGGGGGGGGGGGGGGGGCGCTGTCGTTCACCCGCCCTCGGCCCTTAAATTAGCATGGGGGTCCGGGGGGGGGGTGGTGGGGGGCCTTGCCGCGGGGGGGCCGGCGGGCCCGGTGTCCCTGTGCCGTGGG
>JAODKM010000032.1:19427032-19438210 GCA_026780845.1 Petrocephalus sullivani
ACTGGGTACAAGGCTGATAGCTCACACGGCCCGTAAGGGGTACCGCTCAGCAGAGAGGTGTATATGTAAGCAAAGGCACTGGGTACAAGGCTGATAGCTCACACGGCCCGTAAGGGGTACCGCTCAGCAGAGAGGTGTATATGTAAGCAAAGGCGCCGGGTACAAGGCTGATAGCTTAGAGGAAGATGTGAGGTACCCAACCCGACTGGAGGAATACAGGATACAGGGGGGCGGAAGGTGTCCTCAGACCCACCTCAAGGTCGGAGTCTGGCGGGGGGGACGGGTTGTTGTTCCTCCTGCCCCGGCCGCGTGACTTTCCGTCCGAGGAGCGACGCAATCGATCTGAATCTGAATCTTTAATGGGAGTTGATGGACTGTGCATCGTACTGTACTCTCCTGAAAAGAGAAAAAAACAGAACAAACAAAAAATAGACTTTCACCTTCACGTTGGAGCAAAATGGAGGGATCTGTTTACACTGCGGGCACAGAGGGCCAGCCGCCACCACTGCCACAGCGCAGCGTGTTTAACCCATCCAGCGCCTGCCTGTCTCAATGTCAAACCACACTGGCTGTGAGAGATGGCACACACGCACACACAAACACACACACACACACAGATGCTGCTCATCTTTGGTTTAATTACACTAACATACCCTTTTTATCGTCTAATCCATTTAATAGACACGTCTTTAAAGTGAAGAAAATGAAAAATGCATCATAATCATTGCCATAGTGGACATTAGAAAACCAAAGATGCTTCTAGTATTTATGCTTAAATTGGTTTTTATTTAAAGTACCTGCGGTTACTGATTACTATCTAATTGAAATGATGGAATAATTATGCACCACTGACATAATCAGCTTGCTGTGCTACATTAGGCAGATAAGACCCAAAGCAGCGCGCTGGGGTGTCGTCATCTTGGTCTGCATGACATCAGGCTCATTAAGCCATTAAGCAAATAAACACCATTTCCAGCATGTTCTCAAGCCCGCAGAGACCTTCCTACCTGCGGGCAGGAGATAGGCACGCCTGCCCAGAAAACCTGGAGGATTTCCATCAAATGCTTTTCCGTGAAAATGCACTTCCCCATGTTTCACATTCTCTACTTGATTTAATCCATCGCTGAGAGTAAGAAGGAGCGTCATCCATCAGCAGGATGGACGGATGGATGGATGGATGGCGGCTGGCGCGGGCTATGTGGCTTATTGACTGACTCGCTCTGTGGAGGTGCCCGGCTTGATGCTTCTATGTAATTAGCTTGACTGGCGTCAGTGTTAAGAGCTGCCTGTCCAGTAACGCTGCAAGGTGTTTAGCGTTGAAAGCTACCTGACATCTCACTGGGGGGGGGTTATTGGACCTACTTTGCTGGAAAATTCTAACACATTTCCAGAGCAAGTTCAAAAGGAAAACATCACTCAGCCAGGTGGCAGATTTCTGCTGGGTTAAAGCAAATATTATCCATCAGCTCCAGCTTTGCATATTCCGTTGACGTTTATAAATCATGCACCACGACCCTGTACTAAACTGAACACTTATGGAAAATGGATGGGTTTATAAATAGCAAAAATAATACAATTATAAATGACTGTCAAACACGCGGCTAAGAGGAGCACCCGCACTGCGCACAAATGTCTGTTAGCATGACTGGCGTTTGCGGAAGACAGTCCAGCTTGACGGGCCATGATTTCATCAGTTGACAGCTCTATTACACATCTCTCCATGTGAGAGATCTCGGGCTCTCTCACTCAGAGACCCACAGATCTCCGCCTCAAGGAACCTCCCCTGGCATCTACTCTCCCCAATTTACCTGCCGGACGCAGCGCGTCACAGGAACCGGGCCGCACTGAGCCTTACCGGCGGGGGGGTCCGTGATGGCCTGGCTGGTGACAGCGGATGGGGGCTCCTGCAGCGTGTAGGTGGCCGTGGTGGATGGGGTGGTAGGGCTGGTGTTGTTGCTTGTCATGTAGGGGGAGGGGTATGGGGAGCTGCTGTAATACTGAGGGTACTGGCCCTGGCCAAAGGCTGGGTATGGGGGGTAGTCCTACACGGGAGGGTCCGGGGGGGGTGGAAGAGTGAGAGAGAGAACGGGAGAAGGGTAATGTGAGATTATCCCCTTAAAACGGTGCTACTTTGCAGCATGGATTCTAAAAGATAAACGCAAACATGTGTCTGCAGTGTCCTGCAGCTGGACTGAGGGCCCTCCCCCCCAACACTGCCCCCCACCCCTCCGCCGCCATCATCACAGATGAGCCCAGGAGAACCACATAATCAGTGTCAGCGTTAGTCCGAACACTTTGCACAGTTTGTAAGATTCTGCGATATGCAAATGAGCACATGTGCATGTAAATGCTTCCAGATTAGGGCCCCGGGCCCCCCAGCCCTTGGAGGGTGTGTGGGTACTGCGGGCCCCTGGCTGGGGAAGGAGGAGGCAGCGGGGCCAGGTACCTGCTGCTGGCTGTTAAAGCCGCTGGAGTTTGTCAGGGAGTTACTGCCCGCGTAGAGGCCCGCTGTCGTCGTGAAGCCACTTCCTGTAACGACAGGAAGTCAGCCACTGAGACATCTCAGGCAGTTTATAACCCCCCCCCCCATTATATGCATAGCAATAAAGCTTGGAGGTTCAAAAGAAGCACATTTGGGTAATTAAATCACTCAGCCAATGGTAAAATCTATTACTTTAATAATTAACATGACACTAATTACAATGTCTGTGAGATGGGGGCCCCAGTGAGAGACCTGGTGATCAGGGAGGGGGGGGGGGGGCTCCCTTAGAAAAACCCCCACCTCCCCCAGAGACCCTCAAGCATTGTTACGAAATGACAGCATCCATGTGACAGACGGGACAGTGTCCCGATGAGGCATGAGAAGGCGACCGTCTCGTGGAGCATTTAATGGTGCTGGGAGGTAAGCACCACCCTCCGCCAGGGCTGTACCGCGGAGACATGCAGTTCAGGCATCCCCCAGCGCAGTGTGGCGGCCGTCGCAGGGATGAAAAGAGTGTTTTACTCCAGGTTATTGGCACCATCCAATCAGCGATCCTCGGGAACTGTGTATTTCGGCCCAACCGGGTGGCAGGGCGTGACGTGTGGTTTTTTAATAAATACGTCGTTCTGCAGGGTGCACGCGGTCGTCGGATTTCCGCGACGACCCCCGTCGGTCGTACCTGGCGGAGGCCTTCAGCCAGGCCCCTGTTCCGCCTCCGTCAGCAGAACGTTCCAGAAACGCGCAGCCGTCAAAGCGCTGGAGCGGCAGCGCCGGCGTCCGTCTGGAGTCACAGAAACCGGAATGTGGCCAGAGAATATCCTCAAAGACCGGCGAGGGCGGCCGGGGAAAAGCGCGGCAGACTCGGCTCACGGCGCTTAGAGGGAGCCGTAATTACGACGTTGTCCTGGGTAGCGGGGGGCCTTTCATCCTCTGGTCATCCCATCCACGGTGGCAGGGGCCGGGTGGGGGGGGTTAGCGTGGCAAATGCGAAGCAGCTTTACAGGCTGCCAGCGTGTGGCCTGGCCATCCGGCAGTGCCGTTCAGCCGCGCGCTGCCATTGGTCGCCGTGCCGGCCCGATTCTGCAGGGCTTCTCCTATTTGTTTAAGCTGCCCCCAGCCCGCCCCGCTCCGCCCCCACGCTGAGCCTCTGCCTGCCGCTTCACGCCACGTAAAAAGCATAAACCCCCATCGTACAACAAATTAGCTTAATGCACAACTTCAAAAAGTGATAAAAGCAGCGACTGGGGGGCCAAAGGTCGTCTCCGCGGAGACGGCAGACCCACATGAAAGGGATGGGACCTCTGGCCGGGCCTCGAGAATGGAGCCATGCTGGGGGGGCGCTTAGTGGCTCCCGGGGGACCCGGGGCCCCGTGCCCCTCCCCCCTGCCCCGGTGTGAGCAGACAGCAGCCGCCTCCTGCCCCCCCACGGCCTCCATTTGCGCTGCCCGAACGGCCTCGTCGCCATGGGCCACGTCTATCATCAGCAGCCAATATTCCTAGCAGGAGCAGGGCTGCCTCCCCCGGGACTGCTCGATCAAGTCCAGATGGGCGTCCGTACGGCTCTGCGCTCCAGCCACCCCTCTTACTGTCAGCACGGGGGGGGCAAAGGGAGGCAGGGAGCCGAATTGTTCCTGTCCCGTTACGCAAAATCCAAACAGAGAACCCAGAAATAACGATTTAAAAGTTTAACCTAAAGCTAGAAAAAATAAAGTTAATTCCTGACTGACGTTTTTTTTTTTTCCCCCGTTTAAAATCTGCATGCTTTATATTGTCAGTCTCAAATTTAGCTTTTATCATTGCTGTGATTAAACTGATGGTATTCTGCGCTACCGCTGCCTTTTTCTTGTTTTCTAGGCCGAATGTGAAGAAGGGATGGGGGCTTGTCTCCGCTAAAAGCCGCCCGCTGCCGCCTCTCCCTGGCAGGGCACTGTGAGGACATTAATCTGGCTGCATTTCCTCGGACAGCTGGGGACAGCCTGGCGGTAATGAGATTGCGTCGGACCCGGGGAGTATCGGGTGGTGAAAGGCTCCGTCCGGCTCTGCTTCCTGGCAGCCGGCTCTCTGGGAGGTCTCGATCAATATGTCGCGAAAGCGCCACCATCGGGACGCGGTAACGGACGGGGCCCGGGGCCCGGGGCCAACGCTCGGCAGCAGCGCCGATTCAAGGCTGGAGCTCGGTGTCCCTGTCCATGTTATTTCTCACATATTCCTCTGGATGAAGACAAAAAATATCCATTTCCGCTCTTTAGTGGGTGTGGCTGTCGTTGTGGACATCCTGGAGCTAGTCGGGGGTTTGCAGGTACATCACCATCCCCAGGGAAATATGGTGACAGTTTGTAGAGGACATCTTTCTGCATTGTCAGGGGAAATAACTTGCCTGCCTCTAGGCATATAAACATGACGTCACACTGAGCACCGGGCGCAGACCCCCGCGAGCCAGGCGGTGTGTCACATACGCTCTCTGCTGCAACACACTGGCCACTCAGCGTGTCACCTGCCTCTGTACGTTCTCTCCTGCAATATGCCAGCCGCATAGCACGTCACCTGCCCGTGTACACTCTCTGCAACAGCACGTTGGCCGCTCAACGCATCACTCATCCACGCCCATCTCCAGTGACACGCCAGCCACTCAGTGCAGCACTAACTGACTAACTGAGATACACCGGCCGTTCAGCGTGTCACCTACCCATGTGCGCTCTCTGCTATGACACACTGGCTGGTCAGTGCGTCAACTGCCTGTATACGCTCTCTGCTGCAACACACTGGCTGGTCAGCATGTCGCCTGCCCGTGTGCGCTCTCTGCTGCAACACACTGGCTGGTCAGCACGTCAACTGCCTGTATACGCTCTCTGCTGCGACACACTAGCTGGTCAGCGCGTCAACTGTCTGTATACGCTCTCTGCTGCAGCACACTGGCTGGCCAATGTGTCACCTGCCAGTATACGCTCCCTGCTGCGACACACTGGCTGGTCAGCATGTCACCTGCCAGTATACGCTCTCTGCTGTGACACACTGGCTGGTCAGCGCATCACAGTCGTCTCTGCTCTTTACTATGTGCCCCCCCCCACCATGTCCCTTCTCGCAGCGGTGACATGGTGCTGACCTTGCATCTGGTAGCTGTAGGGGGCCTGTCCAGTCTGTGGCGTGCTGAAGCCCGATCCGTAGCTTAGGAAGCCGGTCTGGCCTGGAGACTGGGCCTGCGCCAGGCCGCCCTCAGTCTTGATGCCTGCCCACAACGCACCTAGATCAGTTAGTGACACCAGACCCGAATCAGGGTGAACACACTGCGCTCTGCTCACTGGCGGCAACGTTCAACATCGCTGCGTTTAAACAGAATTACAGGAGAACAAAGAGGCATAGTGCCTTCCTGACTGTTAATTTTATTCCCAGGTATGGCCCGTAAAACAGAAAAAGTGCGCCAGTTCAGCACGAGCAACAGTGTTTCAGCATGACAACGGTAGAAGGAACATTCATGTTCACATACCATGTGGCTTTTGAGCAACTATTTCTCAAACGCACTGCAGATAAGAAAAAGATGAATGATCCCTCATGATGCACACTCCATGCGCGACAGAAATCCTATGTTTTAAGTGTTTTAAGTCCCGACGCTCATAATGCAGCACTCAACAGAGCGCAGGGGGCGTCAGCTCACACCCAGACCGCGACGCTGTATAGAGACACCCACCCCCCCCCCCCAGGCTGCTGGCCACCATTACCGTAGGCTGGGATCCCGTAGGGCTGGCCAGGTTGAGGGTAGGTGGCGTAGGCGGCGGCCTGCTGCATCCCCGCCGTGTACTGAGGCTGCCCGTACGCTGCCATGTTCTGGGAGGGGGGGGTGGGCAGAATGTGCGGGTAAGGCCGGCTGTTTGCGGCGGGAGAATGGAGTGAGAAAAAGACAGAGAGACAGAGGAGGAGAGAGAGAGAGGAGATGTAACCCACAGTTAAGGCTGCTATATGGCAAATTCACAGCAAGTCTGTTACTTGATGGTAAATGCACAGCAAAACTGAAGAAGACAAGAAAATGTGGGGGAAAATCAGACAGATATCAAACCGCTGATACCTCCTGCAAAATAATAATAAATCACAAGGGGAATTTCTTCAAGATAATAATTACATCAGATTTTGGGGAATGCAAGCAAAGCGAGCTGCTGGACAATCCAGATCTGGCAGAAGGATCTAATTAAGGCCCCAAATGAAGCTGGATGATGCTTATTTTTTCAAAGGGAAATAAAGGAAGCCTTACTTGGAAGGATAGAGCTGTGTGGAGAACTGGTGCGCTTGTCTTGGGCTGAAGCCAGCGGTTCCAATAGCTGGGCCGAGTGAAAAATAAAAAGGCCAAGCACATATTTAAACATTAAAAAATAAGGTAAATATTATTTTTTTCCCAACAGAACTCCTGGGTTCCAGGGAAGCAGTAATTACATCGCGCGGCTGTTTAAGTCTGCGCCCCGGCTTCAGGTTCACAATGACGGACAGTGATGAAGTTAAATGATCGGCTTCGTTTCTATCCTGTTTCTTCATCCTTTGCCGACTTTGCTGGATCTCTCGCGGCGCTTGGTGGTCGCCATGGAAACGGGCTGGCGTAAGCGGGCCGGGCCGCGACGCGCCGGCGAACGGCGGCCCCGGCTCAGTGCGATCACGGAAAGTCACGGAGAGTCGCGGAAAGTCACGGAGAGTCGCGGAAAGTCACGGAAAGTCCCGGAAAGTCGCGGAAAGTCACGGACAGTCACGGAGAGTCGCGGAAAGTCACGGAAAGTCACGGAGAGTCGCGGAAAGTCCCGGAAAGTGCCGGTCCGCGCTCTCGCGCCGCGTAAGCGAGGGGCCGACAGTGACGATGGCGACAGTGACGTGCGTAACTTTAGCGCCGTCGTCTGCGGCCTTTTCAGAGTAACGTAGCTGCCGGGAAATGGACTTTCCTAATGAATAAACAATGGACACGCATGTGGCTTTTAGCTAATTACATAATGAGTTTCTTCGTTTCCATTTCGCCGCCGACACCTGGAAGCGGGACGTGTGGTCGCTGCTCGCGTTCCCAAAACTCGGATGTGAAAATCTCTCTTAAAAATCTCCTCGCACGTCATAAAATTCCAATCCAAATACCAAAACTACGACGTACAGCTTAATAAAAAAAATCCTGCAATTACTGAAGACGTCCACAGGAGAATAAATAAACAGATCGCAAGGACAATGTATTAAACAGTCGACCACATAACAAATAAAACACAAAGATAATCTTTTTTTGGACGCAAAGTGGTGTCTTGCCTTAAAGCAGCTGCACGCATCCCGTGGGGGCTGCTGTCGGCTCTCTGGCCGTCCCACCCCCTGTGTAAAATTGCTCATAATATACAAAATAAAGCAGTAGTTCTGTATTAGGAAAACTGAGTGAAACGTACTCATCCCCTCACTCTGCCTGTAGTGTAAACCCAGGTAAAATTTCCTCATTGTTAATATTTTATTCATGTAAGTCTAACATTTAGAGATCAAGTCCTTAGTAAAATATGTGTGAGCATGAAGCCAATTAGCAGCAAGGTAACGCTGCTCTTTTTGGCTGGAGGAGTGCACTGTCTACGTATTTCATACATATATCTAATGCGTTGGGACGTGTCGGCACCCCGATGCAGGCGGGTGCAGCGTCAGTGTGCCGTTTCGGACGGACCCTTTGAAGAAGCATGTGATCTCATATGACCTGTGACCCACGGTTCCTTTGCTGCGTGTCTGAAGGGCCTTGGCATTTGTGGTGTTTATACCCCGGCTCGGCTGCACCCTCAGCCCCTGGCCCCCATGTCAAAATAAGAAACCGAGGGGGGTGGGGCCATCCCGCTTGGCCGATGGCTGCGGACTTGGGCTCTGTGATTCCCATGAGTTTGGGCTGCTCCTCGCTCCTACAGGGACGATCCCAGGGCCACCCGGATTATCAGGGGGATCTCTGTGACCCGTCTCCCACTAATCAGTTCTGCAGCTGTAAGGAGCCCCCCATGACCCGCTGCCCTCACCTGATCCCGAGAAGCTGTCCAGAGAGCCTTCAGCTGTGGAGGTGGTGATCTCAGAGCTGCTCATTGGTTCTGTTTTAACTGCAAATAACAAGAGGGTCACATGACCACCAGCATGGCGGAGTGGGAGAGTGGCCTACAACCTGATTTCTCACTCCAGAACCGGCCCAGGTCCTGAAGCCACGACAGAGTATGAGTCAGTCACTCAAAAGCATGCACTTCACAGAAGAAAAGTTCCTGAAAAGTTCGACTGATTTTCACTCAGGATGTATCAGAAAGGAATTTTGGTGAAAATGACCATGACCACTCAACCCTGTCAGGATGTTAAAAGACCCGCAGATCCCCGATTTCCAGAGGCACGGCAGGGATCCCAAGTGAGCCAGCCGCTAAAGCTCTATAAGACGCTATGGTCCTTCTCAGATGGTTCCCCCACATACCTCTGTGTACCACACAGTTTATAACCAGCCTGGCAGCTCTGGCACCAGCAGGGCATCACTACGCGTGACAATACAGCCACTGACAGCAGGCTCAGAGGTACAGGCGGAGCCAGGGAGGGGTCGCATCGCAGGGTGTGTGCGGGCGTGTGTGCCGTGCTGCCTCAGCTCAACCGGTGTGACCACAGAGACAAGTTAACATCTGCCTGATGGCTGCGGCTCTTTGAAATGAATCCGTTCCTCCTCGGGGGGGAAGGGGGTGTTCTGGGAACGGACTGGCGATGTGGGTATGGGGCCATGCCCGACGGGAGATGCCACTCTCCCTGATGTCAGACATGTTCCTACCATGTTCCCCGTGTGGAGAAACACGTGTCAGTGCAAACAATGCGGAGCACACCTCGCGGTGGGGGGGGGCGAAGAGCACGCACACACAAAGCAGGCAAACCTGGGCCCACCGAGCTTGCATCCCCCACCCCTCCCGTGTCATCCACACAGCACGGAACCACCAGCAAACCACCGCAACCCATGCGGAAGAGAGTTGGACAGCACATGGCAAACCAGGCCTGAGCAGGGCCTCAGAATGAGAGGTACAACGACTGAGGACTGTCAGGGACCAGGCATCCGGAATACAGGGGTTGTGGGGGCCAAGTCACTGTTATTTTTGAAAATAATTAATTAGCAATGATTTATGTGAATAAATATTTGGGGGGGGGGAGGTTCACTGTGAAAGCCTTTTAGCAGATTTAACAGAGGCTCTCGCACTGGTGATCAGGGTATTGACAGCATAGTCAGGAGCTGGGAAGATGCCAGTATTGTCCTTTCATTGTATCGTGAAATCAGGACAAACCTGAAGCGGCCTGCGCACTAGGAGCTAGCAGCCAGTCGGCTGTGGCGAGCATTGTGATGTTATCACCTGTGGGAAAGAGGAATCGCAGGGGACACATGACAATCACCGCAAATATCGCCGCTTTCAGCACGAAACGCGCGCCCATCCGGGCCCCGCGGCGCTGCGGGGTTGTCACGGTGATCCCGGCAAGGTCACCTGGAAGAGTGGGCGGGCAGCTGGGCTGCTTTACTGCATTAAAGTGCAGCGCTACGCAGGCTACAGTGTCTTCCTGCTGTCCTGGGGAAGGCGCTTAACCTGGGGGCTACCATGTAAGTACACGCCCTGGCAGGGAGCAGAAATGAAGGTCAAACTGTCTCCCGTAAAGCTAAAAAGTTTGGGAAGGAAGAGGAGGGTGCACATGACAGAGAGAGTGAGAGAGCGAGTGCAGGAAACGCACCTTCTGTGCCATTTGGGGTGATGGGGTTGTTATTGATGTGTGAGTTGTCGAGACCTGGACCATTGGGGGACTCGCTGCTTCCACTGACTCTGTTGTGTGGGCTGGTTAGATCCTGCATTTCCATAGACCTGCAGTGAGATGCAGGGGGTCACACCTCTGCTCTGGTAGCCCCCCGTGAATAGGGACAGCAGGGGAACAGGGGAACATTTGGCTGGGACAGGGCTGGAACAGCGAGGGGAGAATAGGGGGACAGGGCAGGGACAGCGAGGGGAGAGTAGGGGGACAGGGCAGGGACAGCGAGGAGAGAGTAGGGGGACAGGGCCGGGACAGCGAGGGGAGAGTAGAGGGACAGGGCCGGGACAGCGAGGAGAGAGTAGGGGGACAAGGCCGGGACAGCGAGGAGAGAGTAGGGGGACAGGGCCGGGACAGCGAGGAGAGAGTAGGGGGACAAGGTCGGGAGAGCTGCAACAACTCAGACAGCGAAAGGAGTCAGGAGACAGTGGAGGGATAGGGGAGGGACAGTGTGGGGACAGTGGGGGGGATGGGTAGGACAGGGAACAGCAACGTGGCTGACAAAATTTCTCTTGTAGGCTTATGATTAGAAACTACACCATTTCACCAAACGAAAAACCATCTGTTTCAAAAAGAGACACCCGTATGGACAGAGTATGGACACCTACACACAAACAAAAATGTATACAAAAACGCAGATGTTCTTGTACCAAGTATGCATTGCTCATATTTCTAAAAATATAAAATAAAATTTAAAGTATACAAATGTGGCGACATATAAAAATGAACACAATGCAATATAAATATATATTTCAGGATTACATGAGAATAGTGTATGAGTATATATATATATAAACACACACACACACACACACACACACACACACACACACATCTGATCTGTCTGTGAGGCGCTATAAGCACTGAGGTACCTGAGCTGCATTTTACCCCCCCCCACAGGCCCCCTGCGACCCCCC
>JAODKM010000032.1:19443150-19474874 GCA_026780845.1 Petrocephalus sullivani
GGCGCTCCCCAGCTGCCCCCCCCCCCGCGCCGCGGGGGGGGGGGGGGGGGGGGGGGGGGGGGGGGGGGGGGGGGGGGGGGGGGGGGGGCACGCATGTTTTGCTTGTTGCGTTAAAAAAGCCCGATTTTATGAGTGCGAGGATTTCCTTCCCCAGAAACCATTCAAAAAAATTCCGAATTGATTATTCCAGCGGATCAGCTGCAAACACCTGCCTTGTTTTTATTTTTTTGGTACATTTTTTTTTCTTTTTTTGTTTCTTTTGTCCGGCCGTAATTTAAAAAGTTTTTGTAATTTATTTAAAGGGGGTTACTTCGGATGACCCGGCCTGAGGCGCTTGCAAATCGAAGAAGCCAGAGGCTGTAATCAGCGAATTTGCCGGAAAAGCGGCAATCTGACATTTAAAAGAGAAGGACAGACAGCGAAAAAAACACCAGAAGCAGAGCCTAATATCCGCACTGTATTCACATCTCTGTTACTCTCACGTTGCAGCAAAATCCCCAAGATTTGTTCAAAATTACACAGTTCTGCTGTATTGTAAATAGATGTGTAAATTGTTGTAAATTGCTGTAAACTTATATATCTAAAGGAATCTTTTTTTTTTTTTAAAGCAAACAGCGAACAACACTCATTACATAAAAATTGATTTTTTTATATGGTTAACTAAAACTGCAAATAAAATAATTTATTTACTCTGTTTACCTGTTTACTGAGCTTGTAAATGAACATTAATTTGGAACTATATTTTTAGATATTAGACATACTGTTTCAGAGTACATCAAAAAAAAACTGACAATGTTTTTGTCTGTAAAACTGTGGCCTAATTAATATTAATTTACTGAAGTTTATTATTTAATTTATTAATTTAACAAGTAACAGTAAATTCCGTTTCATAGAAAATTATATAAACTGCAGTTAAACCTAAGAAATTTTTTAAGCTTGAATTTTAACATTTCCTCGCCAGTAAATTCCAGAATGAAAACAAAATAAAATGGTACATTTCAAAATATTTAACTTAAACCACAGAGAGGTTTTTCTCCTCTTTTGCCCTCACTGACAATTAAAAAATTAAACTTCTGAGACAGATGGTGGTGATGGTGATGGCGATAATAATTGTGATATCAGTGCAGCACTGAAGAGCGGCACCTTTTTCAGCGCGGTGTGTTGCCCCGCGTGCCGAGACGGCTCGCGCAGCAAACTCGCAAAAGCAGCAGAAATAACAGGCTGAGAGGCTGGAAGGAGAGGAATACTCACAGCTGGCGGAAAAGTGGGGTACCTTCCTGCTGCTGTGCGCCTCTCCGGTGCCGTCTGTATCTGTCCAGGTCACAAAAGCGCTTTGCCGGCGGCCGAAGGAGAGGCTTGCCCCTGAGTTACAGATGCAAGGCAGCCTCGCTGGCTCTCATTTTAGGCGTTAAGAGCCCAGAGCACCGGGCCGTGTCTCTGCAGGGTGACGGACGGCAGACGGGAATGAGGCTTGTCCGATTACCGCTGTGGGCAGTGACTAGCGAGTGTCTAAGGAAGAAGGGTAGAAAAAAAGAGAGACGGGCAGAGAGGGAGGGAGGGAGAGAGGGAGGGAGGGGGGAGAGAGGGAGGGGGAAGCTGCTATTTGAAACAGCAGAAAGTTTCGAGCACGGTGCTGTTTCACAGGAGGCTTTGGTGTGGCGGGGGCACATGGGGGGGCTGAGTGTCATTCACTCACAGCTTTAAGCAATGCGGCTTCTCTCCCAGATCCTATCAGTGATCCTAAGACAATGAAAAGGCAAATCCTTTAGCTATCCCGCTCGTCTGCCCAATCCTGCCTTAGCCCCCCCCCCCCGCCCCCCCCGGGGCACTCTGCTTTCTTTTTCACTCATTCCCTTGTTTTTATTTTTTTCAGGACAGACCACACATTTTCTCTTGAGTCAGGTCAAAAACTCGATAAAGGGGCCAATATACAGACCGATATGAAGTCCCCCCCTACAGGACATATTCATTAGGTGACTAGGGTGAGGTGCCCCCCTGCTGGAGCGGACCAGGGTGCCCCAGACCAGGCTGGTGGAAGCCCTCTGTCAACGACTAGCTGCCAAAGCCATTTGCGAGGTAAAGGAGGAATTACATGAGCTGGGGGGGACATTTCCACTTCCCAAAGGCCCCGCGGCTGCAAGATGGGCTGCAGCTTTCCGGAAAAGCCCCCCCGGGGCACGCTCATGGGGGCTGGGGGGACTTTCCCCTCATCGGCGGAGCTAAAGTAAAGTCTCACACCAATGAGCAGTTTTTTCTTCAGTGTGACACCGAGCGTTCTGAGATGAGGCGGCATCCTGCGGATTTTAGCACCTTTTAACGGGGGTGAGATTCAGGAGAAGCAGGCGCGGTGCTCCCTGTGTGTGACGCGGCCTGGCTGGTCAGGGCCGCCAACCCTGCTGCCAGAGGAACTGCCGGTTTCAGGTCCCTCCCGGGTTCTGCCCGGTAGGGTGACCAGGGCCCAACGGGGGGGGGTGGTCACAGAGCCGGTCCGTGTGGGCGAAGGTGCGAGTGCGATGCTCCCCCTTTCCCGGGGCCGTGCCTGCAGGTAAACCGGCAGTTTCACATTTCCAACTGTGAAAAAGAAGCATATTACACGGCGAGGCGCGGTGCGATAACTCAATAGGCTAATGCCGGCTCTGGGAATCTCAGGTAACTCTGTGCAATAGCTGAGAGCCATAAATGCATATTGAGTTATTGCATTTACCCCGGCTCATTCGGCAGCTGCGTGGAATTAACTTCCAATGTAATTTTGCAAGTGAGTTATTTTGAAATTGCACAGTATAATTACCCTGAATTGTTTACGTCTCCCATACTAACTACATTGTATTTGTTCCATGGCTGCGTGGCTGCAGTAAGCACTGGCTTATGTTCGGAGCCACGGGGGGTGGGGGGGGGTTTGCATAATTTCAGGAGTTTATACACAACAAAAACTCCTGTCTCAGCATCACATACAGACAGAGTGCCTGTTCAGCACAGAAGGACACTGTAAAGCTCAAGAGAAAATATAAATATTTCTATTAATATATACACACAAACAGATATATACATAAAGATCCAGACCAAGATTTTGTTTCAACCAACTAGTTGAGTACTCTGTGACTGTGATTCTTTATACTCAACTGGTTGGTTGAAATCTTATTCTTGATTTTTACTTCCTGTACTTGAAATCTACATATGTGTGTGTATATATATCATAGATCATGTATATATATTTATGGGTATGTCCTTTGATCATGGCAGCTCACGCAGTCACACTCTGGTTATGCTGGTGCTGAGCATGGTTTGCATCCCAAAAAGGACCTACCATCATACTGAGAATTCACCAAAAACCTGGTCGCCGCGTTTCTGACGCCGCCGATGACGGATTTGGCTCCGCTGCACCGGTGAGGCATGCCTGGCAAGGGGAATGCCACCCACCAAAACTATAACTGGCAGGAAATTCGAGAGGCCGGCCGAGATTAAAATGCAAAGCTGTTCTTTATTAAAAATGATCTCCGTGTGGCCTCAGACTGTCGGAGATGTCTAATTCCTCCAGGGATGAGGGTCTCCAACCGGGAAGCGTGTCTCATACATGCACATACACACACACACACACACACACACACACACAGACTCGCGCACCTATCTAAATGGGGATCTTTCATTCATTTCTATGGGAAAAACCCTAATCCCAATCATGACACTTTTAACCCCTACCCAGCTCTAACCTTAATGACGAGTAACCAACCCAAATACAAGACTTTTGACATTTTTAGTTTTTTGATTGCATTCACAGATTTTTATAAAATGTAGGATATCCAAATGGGGACCTGAAAAGTAGGGAGATTTCAGATTACATGTGATCTATGCAAACTCACACATACACACATACACACACACACACACACAACAGTGACTTGTGTCACTGTCACCACGCAAGAAGCAACACCCATTCAAAGCAACTATCCTCCAGACCCCCTTGGGTGCACAGGGGCACCCAACCTGAGCTCAGATCGCTATGGTGACCAGTGCTGTATTATTGGACGCTCTTTTTTCTGGCATGCTGCAGTAATATGTTAACGCGAACGTAGCCCTGATGTGAATCAGAAAAACGGTAACCAGAGGCCTATGGGATGGAAGTGAGGCGGGAGGAGTAGGTGGTAGTGTGGGGAGGGGGGGGGGGGCATTGCAAAGGAGTGTTTTGGTAGGACTGCTACAACATTTACACAGTGTCACACTTTCTGGGTGTCAAGTTGCCTTTCTGACACAAGTCTGTTACTGCCGCTGACTCGCGGGATGGGAAACGTGAACTCTGGCCCAGACCCTCATGAAAACAACACCTATAATATATTTATTTAGACGTTTTACCAGCCAAGTGTTTTTCTATCCGCCGCGAGGAAAGTGAAGTTTCTAATCCTCGCGGCTTTTCGCGCGGGGGCCCGAAGGTGGCCGCGCTGTAATTTGTCAAGCGGCTGGGCGGCCGCCGCGGGACACGGCACGCGGGGTCACCCGGGGGCACCATCACAGTGACCGACACCCGCGGCCAGCGCCGGGGGCCCCGTGCTGGGGCCGCAGACAGGGCCCCTGCGTAACACAATAACGTTTCACAGGGAAAGGGAAACGCGACGGGCGAGCCTGGGAATGCTTAACGACACCTGAGCCGCGCCAAGCCGGACCCCCACCCACGGCTGAGCGCTGATGGGGTAGCTATCCTGAAAGCGCTGTGGATGGGGGGGTGCGTTCTGTCGACCCGCCGTGCATCACGTGTCATTACGTCCGTATCTGCGTCACGTGGCGATCTGCGCCTGACCACTGAGCCGGTGGCGGTTCTGATCGCGACAGAGGCCTGTTGACCCGCCGCGCATCACGTGTCGCCAATCCCGCGCGTTTGCCAATCCCGCGCGTTTGCCAATCTCGCACCGTTGCCATTCCCGTGCCCGCATCTATGCGCTCAATGGAATATTTAATCACGCACTTTAGAATTTCGTTCATTTGACCACGTCCGACTGTGGCACATGCAGCAAAAATGCATATCTGATCGAAAATATAGCCTCCTATGAAAAATCAATCGTGTAATATGATAATCGGTGGCAGCGGGAGCTGAAATATGACTGCTATGTCAATACTCACCCTCTTTGCTGATGTCGTTAAATATCGAGGCACATGATTGGTCCAGAGAGGCAGACCGGAGACCGCTGGAGACGGGAGACCCAGGGCGGGAGGATTGGCCGGCGGGCTCCATCGACTTGCCCCCTCGACCCCTGTCCCGTGGTCTGGATCTGGGCCTGTTGTCTTTGGCTGGGTCTCCTCACCAAACTGGCTGGCGCGGAGGGACCAGCCTCTGACCAAAAGTATGCGTCCTGCTCACGGCGGCACAGCTACATTTTCATTTTCATTTCAGCAGTTTCCTGGGGAATTTCAGGAAGCCGCCGTCGCTAAGGAAGACACTATCTCAAAGCGTGCACGAGGCCAACTTATTAATAATCATAATAAAAGCCCTACACAACATTATAGGGGTACCGTGCAAATTATTAATCGTTATGCAAATAAAATAAGGCACGGTATAATGCGGTGTCTAGCGCGGCGTGTATAATATTTCAGTTTTAATGACTGTTATTATTTAAATGAAATGTCACAGACATACACGTAAACCACTTTCTTGGAAGCACAGTTGAGTACGAGCTGAATTATTTATGAGGTCAGGGTGAAAAAAGGCAGTGAATAGGCCGCAAACCGCGGGGCCAGACGGGACCGTGAGTGGTCATGTGACCAGGAAGCCGAGCGCCACGCGGGTGTCACTGTTTCCTGAAAGTTATGGATGTTAGATACACTGTGACAGGCAGGCTTATTCACAGGAACTGTCACAAGACGCAGGAATCATATTTATCACTTGCTGTTACCCAATAAGAAAGCAGAAATGTCTGTCAGGCCTCCCTTGGTTCAAATGCCAGTTGCTTAGTGAGAGACGCAGAACCTCTTATCATTACAGCAATGACATATTACCTTGGTTTTTAAAACTGCACACGGAAATAATTAGTCCATGTCTTAATCCATAAGTGGATTAAGTATTTACATTATATGTTTGGCTAATTTTGTAAAGAAAAAAAATGAATGTCATGTTTATAAGAATCTATGAAAGTAATCATTATAATGCATTCATAAAGCATTATAAACATGGCTATAAATATTTATAAAAAGGCATAATACATTATAGTCATGTGTATTATGCATTATGAATGATTTTTGAAGCTCTCATCGATAATCGCACAATTGACACCTTCATAATGCAGTATAAAGAATCCTTAATTTTAATACTGACCATTATAATCCATTATGAAGGTACCTGTAGTGCATTATAGATGAGAGCTTCTTTGGAGCTTAGGAAGTATTATAATCATCACTATAATGCCTGGAGTGCCAACGGAAGATGCTGTAATGCTTTAATTCTGGTACCCATCATTTCGCAAAGTGTTACAAATTTTTTTTTTCCCCTCCTGAAATGAAGAAATTGCCTCTTGAACAAACAACCGAACAAAAAATGCATGTTCCTTGATAATGACTGAAAGGGGCGCGTCGCAAATTCAGACACGCTGGATCCCGGCGTGCTGATTGAGTGCTGTACTGTATTCGGGAATGAGGCAGGTCGACCCAGTCTAGCGAAATTCTTGCTGTCATCTGGCAAAAAAGCCGCCACAGCTTTGTAGCATAATCAAATGCGCCATTAAACTATTTCTGCGTGTGACTGCTCGGATAACAGATAACAGAATGTAACCCCATCGATGCGAAAAGCGCATACACTTGCGGAATAAAAATGCTGTAAGCAGGCGGGCAGCAAACAAACGGCCTTCTCCCCTCCGACAGAAAAGCCCCGAGCAGGACAGACAGAAATCTGACCGAATGCCCCTTCTGTTTCCGCCTGAGGATGACCCAAGCTGATGACAAGGTGATTCCACAATAAAGCGTCTGACAGAACAAACAATGCGTTTCAGGCCCCCCCCCCCCGGGGAGGGGCGGCAGAGGGGGGCCAGGTGCTTTCTTGTGGTGAACTAAACGTTACAGTGAACCCAGACGGCCGTGCCCCAAACTGCCTTCATGGAAATAAAAAGCTGTAAGACGGAACTGTAAACAGACTGAAGGGCAAAGCCCTCCTCAAACGCACATGCTCAGAGCAGCGGGACCCTGAGAGTCCGGCCGTTTCTGGGGGGGGGGGCGTTCTGCACAAAAATTCACAGGGCACAATATACAACTTACAGACTGCAGCCAATCGGGGCTGTTTGTATCGCCGAAACCAATCTACGGGTCAAAGCATCATGCTTTCCTGTCTTTCGTAAACCAACTTCAAAATAAAAAATTCCAGAATGGAATACAATAGATGATAGCCTGTTATATGTTTTATACAGTTTTTCTCATTTCAGGTAAACTGGTGATTTGACAACGTGATTTAGTGCTGAGGGATTAGCACTGTCGACGCGCTGAGGTACATTCGGCCGGACCTGACACCGTGGGAGTTTTAATGTTTCATTAAGAGAAAACCCACAAAAGTATGAAGCTATAGCTAATAAGAAAGATTAAGTTCCCCCAACATCCCCGCCCTCACATCCCTGTCAATATCACGCACGCTGGGAGACCCCCATCGATTCGACAGTTCCCCTAAAGTGTTTCTTTTCCTTCACTATAAAAATTCCTGGCTGCACAGCCCCGCTGTGGGAAGATGTGGTTTTTGTCGGGACACCAGCGATCCGGCGCGCCGCCTCCCGCCAAACTGCCCCGCCGTCCTCAGCCGCTTCCCCCAGCGTGCTCGTCAGCAGCCAATCCGCATGACTACTCCGCCTCCACTCTGCAGCCATGCCATGCGGCACGCTCCCAGGCGCACGAGTTTGCCACCCGCTTGGCCCAATCAGGCTGCTCCAGAAATCCCGCCGTGACTAATCAAAGCCCTTCTTCCACTGGGGGGGGGGCGGGGTTGGACTGCTGGTTGCGCTTGCTAATTTAGCATGATTGGCAAACACGCTTGTCATTTGGATTGCCATATTATCACTGATTGAGCCATAACCCCCCCCCCTCCCACCGCCCCACAGCCAGGACCCAGAAGCAGCTCACATCAGGCTCTGTTTCTTACCTCCAAAGTTTCCTCGTCTGAGGGGCAGGAAATCGGAACAGTCCGGCACTCTGCTCGTAGCCCTGCTGAGGTTAACTTACAGTGATAAACGGAAATCAATTGTAATTGAATGGTCCGCATTTAATGTGTAATCCAGTATTTTTTTTTTCTCAAGCATGCAGAAATGTAGCTAGCATTGTCTGAAATGTAATAGGCCATATGATGGTTTTTCACAAAATGTGATACGTTTTTAAAATAAAATTGCCAAAATAAACTTGGGAAAGTAAAGCTAGCCTAATGAAACTATGTTCGATTACTTTGTGTACATTAATCTCGGATTAAAAATGAAACTCACATTGCAGTGTTTCTCTGTGGCCGAAAAACAACCCTAATATATTTTCCTAAAACTCCCCGAGGTGGGAACGCAGAAATAAAAGCCCCCAGATTGTGTTCTGAAAAGCATTTCATTCAGAGACTAGCGTAGCAGGAGTGGACATGAATTCAGCTTCCCTGGCAGGCCGCGGTCCCACCGTGCGGCGTACGAGGCGAGGACGGGCATTCAGCTTCCTAGGTGGACCACGGCCCCACCAGGTGGCATAGCAGGCGCAGATGTAAATTCAGCTTCCCTGGCAGGCCGCGGCCTCGCAGTGCGGTGTAGCTGGCCTTGCTGTGCGGCATAGTGGGCACTGACGTGAATTCAGCTTCTTGGGCCGCTGTGCTGCATGAAGGGTGACGACATAAAGTCAGCTTCTGGGGCCACTATGCAGCATGGAGGGCCCGGACATAAATTCAGCTTCCAGGGCCACTATGCAGCATTGAGGGCCCAGATGTAAATTCAGCTTCTGGGGCCACTGTGCAGCATGGCGGCCCCAAATGTAAATTCAGCTTCCTGGGCTGACCCCACTGGGCACCAGCACTCATCTTCTCTGACCCTTCAAGTCTTTCACGATATTCTGGCCTGGTGGTGCACCCCAGCACTATATTTAGATCTAGCTGTGCCCCGAAATACTGATATATCTGGTAATACATTTTGATCCCTTCTAATGATTTGACCCCCACGTGCCAAATGGCCGCAGAAAAAAAAGTATTGCTGCAGGCACACCCTCCCGCCCATGGGCAGCCGTTTCCAGGACCACAGCTGCCTAACCAGTTGGGCCTCGGTCAGGCACAGTGCACAGCGGGGGGGGGTCAGTACTCAGACGAGGTGGCGGGCCAGAGGGAGGTGACCAGTCAGCAGGATTGGTTTTAGCACAGAGACTACTCGGCTTAGAGAGGCTGTCCCTGCATCATTTGCACACTACAGGTCTCAATAACAAATACACATGGGATGTGTGCCATGAACTGGGTCGGGGGACCCCAGGCAGGGGGTGTGTGCACCAGGCCAGGGTCTTGAGCCTCTTGACCATGAAAAGGGCCAGCACAGTGGGGGCTCAGAGACCCCCTTCGAGGGCCCACATCTGCTGGCATTTGGTCCCGCTTAGACGACAGGATCTGTGCCACAGTGGCTGTTACATTGCAATTAGAAAAACACACAAACAAGCCTGAGAACTTCTCTTAGGAAGGCATGCGTACGCCACGCGGCATGAACGCGAGACAGGAGAGCCACAAACACCAGCACGAGCTCTTAACCCAGGCTTTATAACCATTATATCCTGTGTTTGTGTGTGTAAACACACAAAGCAAATGTGGCTGTGTTGTGGAATACAGGCTGTCCAGGAAGTGCCCTGAAGTCTTATTGACATTAAAACAAACATCTTCCTCTCCTGGTAAAAATTATACCGTAATAACACCAAAATCTGTCGAAAGGGGAATACCGATGACGACGATGACGGCGATGATGACAGCAATGTCCGCCTCATCTCTCCCCCCCCCACACCAGCTCTGTGTTCATTTTTAACTCCCGGTTAGACACGGAACAGCTGTGCTGTGACGAGCCGGCTCCTTCTACATGTGCGTATATAAAGAGACACTCAGCGCCATGCGGGGGGGTGAGCAGGATGCCGTTCGTTTTACAGCCCTGCGGAAGATGCTGAGCCGCACAAGTTTCCCCGCTGAGCCCAGCAGCGGCTGTGTGAACTATTAGCGGCCAGCCCCCGGCACTGGCGACACTGCACAGGATGACTCCAGGCATGACGGCGGCTTCAGAAATAGCCAAAGGTTAACAACTGAGCGGGACCACACACGGGTGACACACGCTAACGGCACATGCTGACAGTGTGCGTGAACAGTGCATGTTGATGGTGCACACTAACGACACATGCTAACTGTGCACGTGAACGCTGCATGCTAAAAATGTGCACTAACAGCGTGGGCTAATGGTGCACGCTAACAGAAACATGCTAACACTGCATGCTAACAATACGCACTCATGGTGTATGCTATTGGTGCACGCTAACAGTACATGCTAACAAAGCACACTAACGGCTTCCCCAAAACCACCACTGTGGTTTCAAGGACAGCTCAAAGTGTTATTCATTATTTTGCAGACCGAAGCGACTCACGGATTTAGGCTAATAACACGTCCACCAAGTGAAACAGGTACGCATATTCAGTAAACAGAGCAGTTTGTTCAGTTACTAAGATAACCTTTTCCCCCCAAGTGTTTTAAGATTATGATATATACCGTATATCCATACACAGATATATACGATAAAAACCCAGGATTTTCTGACATTATACAAACAATGTTTAGGTGTGTTAAAAATGCAATAAAGCTTCTTTAGGGTGACATTAGTAGCCGAGGTTCAGTTACACGCTTATTCGTAGGGTCAGGGCGGTAGCTACTTAGCAACCGGGCCGGTTGCCTTGGATACCGGAGAGAAGAATAGCTGGGATCTAGAAGTAAAGCGGGTAGGACTGGTTGGGTGATTAGGAAGGCCCTTTGGCTGTTTGTGTGTGGGGGGGTCTCACGCTCCCTGGGTGCCAGGTGGGGACAATGAGGACACCCAGTGTTCACAGGAACCGTGATCATGGCAGAGATATCGTAGGCCGTGTTCTCAGGGCCCAAGACAGGAGATGCATGTCACACTCCCTTGTAAGGTTCGACACGTGCGGTATTACAGTAATGGCTGTGATGATGACTGGAGCAGATGGGTTCAGGTCTTTCCTGTTTATTCCGGGCTTTTCTTGGTTACCGGGCACACTGCTGCTGATTACGATCAGCTTAATATTCACCTGACAGAGCGTGTCGATATGACAGCATGTCATTACAGTGTCAGGCCAACAGACAGAATCATTTTTCTCATTTTTATCCTTTAAAGCTGATTAAATTACCAACAGTGACACCTTCACTATAACCATATGGACACTTTATGAATTTACCAGAAATTAGACCAAATGAAAATACCGTCAACAATTCCCCCTATCCACGAGGCAACCTGCACGGCCTTAAAAAAGCGTAACCAAATCCAGCTGATAAGTGATCAGACTTTGAAAGTCTGTGTCGTAGGGTTAGGAGGCGGTAAAGACCCCCTAACGTCAATGAGTCGTGTGACCAAAGGAGAATGTTGTAGCAAACAAGTCAAAGCAATTCTGTGTTACCGGCTTAAAATAATATCATTCATTTCTCCTGGCTTAGAAAAACACAGGCGGTTCAGCTTTGACCCTCACCGCTATCAGATCGTGCTTTTTGAGTGCACTGGGAGCAGCAAGCCCACCTTGGGACTGTAACGTCTATTTTTAAGAACTGCAGGAGCCCCGAAATACTGTATTTCCTTGTCCAAACTGAAAATAATCCGCGCTGGAATGATTAATGGTCCACAGGCGGGGCGGGGCAGGGCGGGGCGTCTGCGATGTCGTCCCGAAGGCCCGTCTGCGTGAGACAGAGCGGCAGTCACATGATGACTGTGCAGTTTACGAGATGACAGGCGTCTGAAACCCTGCCCTGCACAGAGCCGCACTCCGGCTGAATTATTAATCGCATATTGATGAGGTCTTATAAAAGAACAATGCCCTGGTCCGCAAACGGGCGCTGTCGTCCACGTTCTCGATCGCCACAGGTGTTTCTTGCACGCAAGTACGGACCAGACCGTTCAGGTAAACAAGGGACGGCGCAGTTTTCTTCTGAATCTCAAATAAGGAGCTATCAGTTTCCTTGGCAGGTTCGAGCACAAATATAAAGCAAATGCTAATTACTTGCTGCCTCCAGCGCTGTTTTTGCCGTTCGCTGACTGGCACCAAACACGCGCGTCCGCTGGAGGAATACATCCCACCAACCCGCCATGACAGTATCACAAGGTATGCTGTCACGGGCCTTTAACCGGAACCACTTGCCACGGGGACTCCAGGGACACACCGGTACAAACCGGATTGAACCGGCTGCCCAGGACTTTTCATTGGGAGTGTTTTCTGGGCCTGTGACATCTCTATTTCTTTTCTGAACCATAAGCCTGTTCTGGTAGCAGTGTGCTGAGGCCATGCCCCCCCCCCCCCCATCCCCCCCGAAAAAGCTTTCAGGGGCAAAAATGTCACCACGAGGCCCCAGCCCGGCTCCCTGGTGTGGGGCTGACCTCCAGACCCCTCCTCGAACCTGGAGCCCTCCCACACTCACTGCACTTAATAAATTGCACCTTTCACAAAAGGAAAAGGTGATGAATTGAAAAATGTTTAGGGCTGCTATACATAATTGATGCGCGGCCTGGGTCAAATCGGCTCCTGATAAATAATTAAAATTAATCTCATTATGGGAGATTTCATTATGGGATAATTAAGTTAAATGTAGGCTGGGGGCCTGGGGGGTGGAGGGGGGGTGGAGGGCTTGTAGCCCCGGCTCAGGGTAAAGGGCTGTTTACAAATCGATGACAGCCCATCATCCCGTCGGAATCCGTCAGCGGATCTTAGAGCAGAATTCCTCCCGGAACGCCAGCGTTCCCAGCGAGAGTGCTGGGAGAAGGCGGGCGGGAAGAGTGGCCCTTTTATGGACAGCTTGGGTCAAACGGGCCTCTGTGAAAAGCGTAATGGGTTGGGGCTGTATATGCGATACTGGGGGAAAGGTGCGGAGATGGCAGCCATGTGGGAGCCATTAGCCGGGAGCTCTCCGGGAGAGGCCAGCCCCGCGCTGGGAAACCACAGCGCACATCTGGACAGCTGAGAGCAGGATGGGGAGGCCCGCGCCACGGAGGGTGACCGGGCACACCTATCGGCAAAGTCGCTCCACACCATAGCACCGCTAGAGGAGACAGGCCTCACCCCAAGCCAGGACATGTCGGTGTCCTAACCGCGGGGCGTCCTAACGGCGCGGCGTCCTATGGTGGGGCGTCCTAACCATGAGGCGTCCTGACAGCGGGGCGTACTAACGGAGCGGCGTCCTATGGTGGGGCGTCCTAACCATGAGGCGTCCTGACAGCGGGGCGTACTAACAGAGCGGCGTCCTAACTGTGGGGCGTCCTAACAGTGCGGCATGCTAACTGCGGGCCATCCTAAAGGCATGACGTCCTACGGTGGGGCGTCCTAACCATGAGGCGTCCTGACAGCTGGGTGTACTAAGGGAGTGGCATCCTAACCATGGGGCATCCTAACGGTGCGGCATCATAACTGCGGGCCATCCTAATGGCATGACGTCCTACGGTGGGGCGTCCTAACCATGAGGCGTCCTGACAGCGGGGCGTACTAACGGAGCGGCGTCCTAACCGTGGGGCATCCTAACGGTGCGTCATCATAACTGCGGGCCATCCTAACGGCATGACATTCTATGATGGGGCGTCCTAACCATGAGGCGTCCTAACGGTGCGGCATCATAACTGCGGGCCATCCTAACGGCATGACGTTCTATGATGGGGCGTCCTAACCATGAGGCGTCCTGACAGCGGGGCGTACTAACGGAGCGGCGTCCTAACTGTGGGGTGTCCTAACGGTGGAGTGTCCTAACGGAGCGGCATCCTACGGCGGGGCATCCTAACCATGAGGCGTCCTAACGGAGCGGGGGCGTCCTAACCACGAGGCGTCCTAACCTCGAGGCATCCTAACGGAGTGGGGCGTCCTAACCACGAGGCATCCTAACGGAGCGGGGCGTCCTAACCACGAGGCATCCTAACAGAGCGGGGCGTCCTAACCACGAGGCATACTAACGGAGCGGGGCATCCTAACGGAGCGGGGCGTCCTAACCACGAGGCATCCTAACGGAGCGGGGCATGGCGGAAACCGTATTTCATGACCATAAAATGTACAAGCAGGTGCTCCTCTTTAATATAACCGTTCATAGAAACTGAGAGGAACGCCAGCAAGCTTCAGAGAACAAGAGCAACCCGTCCCATCCGTGTTCACAGTGCGGGGGGCGGGGGGTGCGAGGGTAAGGGGGTCAGACTTTCTACCTAGTAAAGTTAACAAAGAACACATGGTTTGCATTTCAAGTACATTCGGCTGTTTATTAAAATTCCCCGCTTTTGGTAAATTACTACAACAATAGCTTGTCCTTTCCAATTGGTGAAGAACAAAGCGCGGGGGCTGAGGGGGGGCCGCGAAAGTGCCTTTCCGCAGGAACCTCAAGACGATCTCCGGCCGGGTCACCTCCTCTTCCCTCCTCTCCCCTCCTCCCGAGCTGCCTGCACCCCCTCCGGCTTCCGCGGGGTGTTTATTTTCCGTCAGAACACCCAGCAGACATCTCCCCGGTCCCCGGGGAATCGGGATGCCAATGGCTGCGCCCCGACGGGGGGGGGGGGGTGGGGGGGGGGGGGTGTTGTGGGTTCTGAACCTTGCTGAGAACGCTTTTGCTGGTGGTCTGTTCTGCTTCCAAGCTGGAGAGCAGGGAGGGAGCGGTCCAGTGAGACAGTACTCATGGCAAACATTACGCTTGCAGGATCCTGCGTTTTTATTAAGTCGTTGTGGTTTACAACAAATACGATGAAATTTACAAGCAGCCTCTGTAATGACATGAATAGCATATATGTATGGATGCATGACGCTACAATAATCAGAGAGCATTGAATGACGTTGTCCTCTCTGCCGACCCTAGTAAACCATCCCACCTGTGCGATATTCTGGGGAATTCTGTGACCTCTCCTTAAAGGACTCTGTGGGATCCGCTATGAAACACCAATACGCACACAGCTTTACAGTTAGGATGGATTCTGATAAAAAAATACAGGCTGTAAAAAAAAAATCCAGGCTTGGGACGCAGGCGATCATATTGAGGCCTTAAGAAATGGCTAAAAGTGGTTGACTTGCCAGTGAATCTGCTCTCAGGAATCACACCCCGTGTGCGATTCACTGGAGAATTCACTTCTGATCGCTTTCAAACGAGCCACTTAAAGAGACGCGGGGTGCTCAGAATGTGCTCATCCATCTTCATAATGCCGTAAGAGCGGCAGGTTTAAACAATCCCTCCGCACGCTCTCGCGGACGGCTAGTCGGCCGGCACTCATCAGCACACGGCAGAGCAGCAACACAAACACCTGGAATCTTCCACAGTGTTGACCTTCCAGTGCTACTGTGTTCCACAAATATGGCTCTGAGGAACACAGTCACAAAAAAATAAAAAATGACCCGTGGCCGGTACATGAGTAGTGGCTGCATTTCTGAGCAGGATGTAGCTGCATGTGCTGTGCAGTAGCAGCCAGTGAGGGCGGCCTGTATTTACCAATGTGTGCACACAAGCAGACGTAAACAGGCTGCTCTCTATGAAGATCCGTGCTTTTGGCCTGAAAGAACTGAGTAATTTGTTTAGCCCGCTAATAACCGACGGGGCGGCACACAATGAAAGAAAGGATTTTGCTTTTAAAATGAATAAAAATTGATTGTGTCCCAATAAAAGCGAAATTGGCAGAGTGTTAACTGAATTGCACATAAACATCTGTAGCTACCCCAGGGCGCTCGGCTGCGTACTAATGCAATAGAGCACACTTAGGCAAGAGCCCGCCTTCCCCGGGAGCTTGAGACGATCTCGGAATGGCCTGATGAAATTGGAACAATCGGATTAGGCCGAGCTGCTAATGACTCCTAAAACAATGGGAAATCTCGAGATAAAATTAGCTCACCCTCTTGTTCTCTAAATAAATCATATGCAAATTACTGTCACTGGAAAATGATGCTTGCCTAGAGGGTGCGTTCGTCATTAACTCGACAGTCTGCCAGTGCTTTGTACCAGCCAGCCTTCTGAGCCAATTAAAAGTAGTCTGTGCAAAGGAATGATCTTGTACCATGGAATAATCTGCCGCCACACATGGAGATTTTCCTCGGCCTGACAGCAAGGCACAGATTAAGATGCCGGCTGGATCACATGCCGCTCTCCACACACCGTCTTTTTCTTTTATGCTATTTACGTTGTTTCTGGCCATGATTTGACCAGCTGCAGGGACTTTCTCAGGGTTCTGGATGCACAGAAATCGCAATCTCCCCGATAGTTAGTAGGGCACGTGAATCTCAGCGCCGTCAGCCAGGGACAGTGGGCGAGGCAGTTTAATCGTCAGACTTAAAGCATCAGAATGCACGAGAGCCAGAGGATTACCCCCAGCCAGGCATAACCGGTATCCCCTCCGTCTCCTGCGTGTTTTATATGGCATGTTTAACCGGAAGGGAAACTCAAAAGCCTTGATATGAAGGACCTGGCAAACAAAGGTGAGGAAGGCAGCTCCACGGCAATTACGCGCTCGTTAGACGCAGTGAGGCCCCTCTTTGTGCCCCCCCGGTTGCCTAGCTGCGGGCCGAGGCCCGGTGCTCTGCTGCTGCATTGTTCTCTGCTGGCCCCGGATAAACCCTGGATTTGTTTTAGTTTCGCAGACCTCCGGTCAACCCGCCCCCCCCCCCCCACAGCACACACACAGCGCCTCCCCAGGACAGGTGCCACCCAGCGCGACACCCGCCCGTCCCCTCCATCCCATTCTCCGCGTGTTTATCCTCGCTGATCCCCCGCGGCCTGCGGGGGCCGCTCCGTCCTGCACTCCCAGCCTCCCACACGCTCTGCCTTCCAGGTGGCCTCACCATGTAATTTGGCAAAGTTCCCCTTTTGTTTTTCGGTGAATGAATATATTATTTCGCCACGAAGTCTCTAAACTTTTCCAGGAACTATCCTGCTCTGAAAAGACTGCAGAGCCCGTGAAATTCCCCTGAAATGGGCAGCGGAAGGCGGAGGGTGTTGTGCGGATGGCAAAGCACTCAGCTTGCTGTGCCCTCACAGACACACTGAATGATCCAGCTCTGTAGCAAGTGGATCCGCAAAATGACGCTCAGCTGGCCCATTACGAGTCTGTGACCAGCTGGGGGTTTTTGGGGAAGTGGGGCAGTTTGTGTGGGTTTTTGGGAAGTGAGGTGATGTGTGTGGGTCCCTGGGGAAGTGGGGTGGTGTGTGTGGGTCCCTGGGGAAGTGGGATGGTGTGTGCAGGTTTTTGGGAAGTGGGGCGGTTTGTGTGGGTCCCTGGGGAAGTGGGGTGGTGTGTGCGGGTTTTTGGGGAAGTGGGGCGGTTTGTGTGGGTTTTTGGGATATGGGGTGGTGTGTGTGGGTTCCTGGGGAAGTGGGGTGGTGTGTGTGGGTCCCTGGGGAAGTGTGGTGGTGTGTGTGGGTTCCTGGGAAAGTGGGATGGTGTGTGCGGGTTTTTGGGAAGTGAGGTGGTGTGTGTGGGTCCCTGGGGAAGTGGGATGGTGTGTGCGGGTTTTTGGGGAAGTGGGGCAGTTTGTGTTGGTTTTTTGTTTTATTCATTATTTATTTGACTTCTTTACCCATGTTGAGGTCTGCTGTCTTAAAGGGGCTAACACCCAATTTTTCTTTTTTCTGTTCAGTTCCTAAATCCCCTCCACCATACCACACCCTACTACATAGTTTTAATAACATTTTATTATTCATAACATATTATATCAAATAAAACAATGGGGGTAATATGTATCATTAATATATCATGTCACATTGGCAAAGGAAGCTGTTTTTGTTTGACTGGCTTAAACGTTCCAAACACCTCGCAGAAATACACTAAAATCCACCAGCTTGTTAAAAACCCGCCACAGCGCTGATTCCATTTGGGGTTCTGGCCCGTGATCCCGCGCTCGGGCGCCAGTGTGGTACAACCATACCCACTGGGTCGAATTTGAGAAGCAGGATGTCAGTTTAAATCTTCACGGGCCCCGTCGCCTCGCGCTGGAAGGGTCCCACACCGACCACCTGATACGTGGCCCCCGCCTGGCTGCCGGGCCGCCTCACTATTACCAGCCCCGCCTTGAGAGAGACCAGTGCCATCGGGACGGGTCGCTCCTAGGGCTAAGGGACGCCTGTCCTTCCGCTGCTTCCGTCACTAACTGTCCATCCTGTTTCCCACGCATTATACAACATGCACGGAGCATTGGCTAGGAGGACAGGTGTGTTTAGGTCCCTGCTTGAGACACACACTGGCTTCCTGAAAGGGTACGTTTTCAGAAAGGTGCGCATATGTCCACCGCCGACAGAGGCGGCCTGAGGCGACTCATCTAGGCGGAATAAAACCATCCCGCACTATTTCTTAGAATCCAGGAATATCAGGATGCAGTGGGTCTCGTTCTTGGTTCGGTTTGTCTTGAAGGAGCTGAGTAGCAGTTACCGTAACTGAACATGCTGGCAGTGACGGAAATAACGCGGCGGGTTCTCGCGCACAGCCAGACCCCCTGGTGCCGTTTGCCGTTTGCGAGAACTAAATATATTTTCTGCATTCTAAACGGCATTCCAGGCCGCAGCTAAAAGAGCAGGAGAATAAATAGCTTTCTCCCGCAAGCATTCCCAAGTCCGGAATACTGACGCGGACGGAGGGAAAAACACGGCACGTCGGGAGAGCGGCGAAAGGCGGCGTGAGGCCGTCACATTCTGGGGAAACTCCCAGGAATTAAAGAGCCGAGAACATTTGAGGCGGGGCGTAAGCTGTGACTTCTCAGGGGTTGAGCTCCCGGAGCCAAAATGATGTCACTGGGAGCACCTGTTCGCAGAAACGTCGCCCACCCAAAAAAGGTCCCGGCAGCCGTCCAGAACGTGAACTTATGAGCCGCCGCGCTTATTTTCTTATTCGCGAATAAGTACGCATGGCAACAGCCCCCCGATGCTGTGAGAATAGCCTTTGCATCAAAGGGTTTCTGCGGCAACAGCCATCAAGCCTGGCAGAGACAGCCAACGGCTGGCGAGAGCCGATGCCGTGGGCGTGGCAAGAAACGCACGCTTCCCGAATTCTAGCAGCTAAGTTAATCATCGACAAGGAAGCCAGACGCTAACCTGTCCCAATACCAGGCGGCCACTTCAGCATCTTACCTGCTCCCTGTCGGCTAAGTCTTCAAGCAGCCATGTTAAATTACCCTGTCACTGTTTGTTTAGCATTAATTAATGTGAAAAACTAGCTTCAGCAAACCTTTTTCTGAATAAACAATCCCCCATCAGAGGGTAAACACAGAACCACGTGGCATCCTTCCTCTTACGCAAAGTCTGATTTGGCAAATGTGGCCCTTTCGTAGGGAACATCAAGCCATGCAGGTTTGGCTATGGGATCCACTGGATCATTGCTGTCCAAAGCAAACATCCATGGAATGCTTTCTTATCCAATGTGTAAATATCAGAAGCCTCAACAGAATGAAGTGATTTAGTTCATTTCATTCCAGACAAAGATGCTCCAAGAAAAAGGTATACACCAGCATTGCAAGATTTGAGCCAGGATAAGCAGGTGGCCAATGCTGATTGGATGGATGGATGGATTACATAATTATCCAAAATTAAGAATGAGGGCATTGACAGAAAGCCAGAAGACAATGCAAGTCTCCTGTGGATGTTACGGGACTGTAGACTCTGGGGTCTGGAGTCATCTGGTGAACCAAAAGCCCCTTCAAAAGGCAGAAAAAGTCTGTAAGTGTTGGAACAGAAGTGTGACAGCAGAGCGTTTTTTTCATCCAGTCTATAACCCTCCAGTGACATAATGTTCAGATCCCTCGCCGACCACGTTTCACTTAACTGAGCGGAAAAGTTTTCAGGGCCCTGAATGATTTGAAATTCAGGGTCAACAGCATCTGCTTCGCAGTGAGATTTTAGGCTAGTCTCAGGTCGGCTGAGAAGCGCACTTGGCAGGCCATGATTTTCAAATGTCAGTCCGTCTAAGAAGCAACTGCAAAAAAAAAAAGTCTTAAGTGAAGCTTGTTTAAACCTGGATGAATTCTGACAATGTTTCATCAGGCCCAGAATGAGGTGGCTTTTGTGCTGCCTGTCAGAAACGCAAGGCAGGTTAAAGGCTTTTAATTAAAATCAGTGAAAGACACAAACAGTTCATTCAGAAGATTCATCCTGCTCAGTGACCGCAACCGCCCCTTAATGACCAGGCTTTAATTCTCCACTGACTGCCAAGGACAGGAATAAAAAAACAGTGGCTAGAAGATAGAATGGCTTCCATCCACTTTTGCTGATTTGAAACCAGTTTTTACCTCAGCTGCTGTTCCCATGTAACGAAAAGCTCTCACAGAACAGCAATTTTCACTTTGCTGGCTGTGATGGCAATTTCCAATTTCAGAGGGGAGCTAGTGTTTGGTAAAATGGTCCACTGTCTGACGTTTCGGTGTTTGTAACCTTATTTACATTCCTTCCCTGGGCTGTCTCTGTAAGCACCTGACAACTGAGATGGTCGACAGCAAACACTCACATCGCTGACCATGAACGGGGAAGCAACGCAACAGGCACACAAAGGGGAAAATGGATATCGATGATGTATTCATAATGTTTGGATTCACGGGTCAGGCGTCATCTTGCAGGAGGATTGTGGGTAACCAGCACCTAAAAGAAAACACGTTTGAAGTGTCGCGACTGCTGGAGAATACTGAATCTGGAACTGGGGAAGAAAAAAAAAACATTTTCAAATTCCTGCCCAGTTGATGCTTGTTCAGCTGAAAATCTAAGTAATGCAAATAAGCGGAAATGTTTTTGAGAGGAGAAAAAAAAAAAACGTTGGAAATATGTGAAAACTGTGGAAAGGTTTTGATTTACTGTGTCTTTGAACGTGTGCTATTAAAGTCATGTCTGAGAGACTGAAATTTCCTGTATATTAGCAGGAGCACCATCACAGCCCTTGCAAACGTGTGGCCCTCATTTAAAATTCTCCGGCACATTCTAATAAGAACTTCATGTATATTTAGCTGGTGATTAATAAACGTGTTACAAAACAGTATATAGCTATTATGGGGTTGAAGAGTTCATATTTACACACTTGTTAAAATAATTGTTGCATAAAACAAACAAATGTGGAAACCTCATACAGTTCCACCACCCACTCACATCAAAACCAGCCTGGCATTTTGTGCAACATGGACAATGTGCATTGGAACCTGTGTCGAGTGTTGGTATTAGCACGTACATTAACAGTTATTATTAGCACATAGTATACATCACAACATAGCATAGTATAGCATAGCACATAGTATTAGTATATGTGTGATTAGCACTGGTGTTACCATATGTGAAAATCATTAGCACATGTGACGAGCGTTAGCAGTAGCTTGTGTGATGAACATTAGCATTAGCACGTGTGATGGGCATTAGCAGTAGCTTGTGTAATGAACATTAGCATTATCACGTGCAGCTCGTGTGATGAACATTAGCATTAGCACATGTGACGGGCCTTAGCTGTAGCTCGTGTGATGAACATTAGCATTAGCATGTGTGATGAGTGTTAGCAGTAGCTTGTGTGATGAACATTAGCATTAGCACGTGTGACGGGCATTAGCAGTAGATTGTGTGTGATGAACATTAACATTATCACGTGCAGCTCGTGAGATAAACATTAGCATTAGCACTAGCTCGTGGGATGAACATTAGCATTAGCACTAGCTCGTGGGATGAACATTAGCATTAGCATGTGTGATGAGTGTTAGCAGTTGCTTGTGTGATAAACATTAGCATTAGCACGTGTGACGAGCATTAGCAGTAGCTCGTGTGATGAACATTAGCATTAGCACATGTAACGAGCGTTAGCAGCAGCTCGTGTGATGAACATTAGCATTATCACGTGCAGCTCGTGTGATGAACATTAGCATTAGCACATGTGACGGGCGTAAGCAGTAGCTTGTGTGACGAGCGTTAGCAGTAGCTCGTGTGATGAACATTAGCATTAGCACATGTGACGGGCATTAGCACATGTGACGGGCATTAGCAGTAGCTCGTGTGATGAACATTAGCATTAGCACATGTGACGGGCATTAGCAGTAGCTTGTGTGATTAACATTAGCATTAGCACGTGCGATGTGCGTGCTGTGATGGAACAAGCAGCCATCTGTCACTATCAGGTTTGAGCAGGTGAAAAATGGCAAGAGCCAAGCCGGAAACTGAAGACTCTTTGGAATCCATTTAAAGTGTGTTTATAAATATCACTCACGGAAGACATTAATTTTACATTGTCATACTGTATCACTCAAATGAGATTTAAAGATTATAAACTCTGATCATATCTCAGAGGACGGTGGTGGTACCTTTCAAGAAGACCCCGAGTCCAAATCATAAAATATACAGCCATCTGGAGGGATACCAGCCTACTCTTCTTAATGCACAAGTATATGATTAAAGTAATCCCTACAACTTCCAATAAAATAAATACCATAATTCTAAAGCATCTTAAATTCACATGAAGCCAGTGAAAAATTCAACCCCTTTAAGAGACACGTAACCCTTCTACTAAAGCCAATTTCCTTCAAAACCCTTGTGTGAATCTATTGGTTTTTCCCTGATATTCCCTGATAATATATGTGAACCATCATCTCGATACTTAAGACGTGATGCTGAATCACACAGCACATTTAATGTATCCAGTTAAAACCCTGTAGCTTTTGCGCAAGTTCAACAGGACGAGATCATAAACCAAAGCAGAGGAGCCTGACACTATTTCATGATGAACAGTTTGCATTGAAGGGCAAAGGTTGGCAAAGATGTGAAAATGAAAAGTACCCTCTCCAGAAAATACAGAGCCAGCATTAAGAGAAATTAAAAGTACCCTCTCCAGAAAATACAGAGCCAGCATTAAGAGAAATTAAAAGTACCCTCTTCAGAAAACACAGAGGACCAGCAATTAGGGAACTGAAAAGTACCCTCTCCAGATAACAGATTGCCAGCATTTACAGTAATTAAAAATACCCTCTCCAGAAAGCACAGAGTGCTAGCACTCTGAGTCAGTCACAGTAATTAGAGATACATTTATGAACACTCCAGAAAATAGTCACAGTATACAGAGATACATTTATGAACACTCCAGAAAATACAGTCACGGTATACAGAGATACATTTATAAACTCCCCAGAAAATAGCCATTCTGTGCCCACTGATAGCCCAGCTGTACTGTGGTGTAACTGGGCTGACTCACTCGCTCATTTACAGCCACCACCTGTGAGCAATACTGTAAATAATTTTGCAGCTCTAATTGCCCTTGTCCGGCACATTGCTGTAAAACACCGGCACATACACTATTGTCAAGCCCTTCATCACCGACGCCAGGTTTATTTTCCTTGGCTAAATCAACCCGGTAACACTCCAAGGCCGGGAATCATTGCAGGAACAAACGTGGGTCTATCAAAGAAAGGGAAGCAAGTGCAAAGTGGGCGAAAGAGAACGCTTTCACTGGCAAACTGAGCGGCCATAGTAATAATATTATAACTCTGACAAGGAGGCTCACGCATCAAGCTAAATGTGTATTTCAAGTGGTGTGTCTGATTAATAAAGACGCAGCAGCCTCACATTTGGAGGTGCCAGTGGCTTTTTATGGCCAGGACCTGAACCACCTGCATGGATTTTCTGCCAGCAGGTAAGAAGGTTGACTCCTGGAAGGTCATCGTCAAAGGTCTTGATTAACTTCAGGTGGAGTTCATTGGCTGTTGGTTTATCTGGTTGACTTTAAATGGGGTTTAATAACTTTACGTGGACCTGAGTGAATGTGGGTGATGTTGATTGACCCTTTGGACATGTCAGGGAAGAGATAGATGCAATTAGCAGCTAACAGAGCTGGGAAGGTCTGCAGATCTTTGAAAACTTGTCTGAAAACCACTTCTGCAGGTGTCTGTTGGTTAATTGAGGATGGCCACCGCCTTGCTAATTACACTCGAGGCAAGCAACACTACTAAAGCCAAAGTGAGCCACTTGATTGTTTTTAAAAGTGGGGCAGTCAGCAGGTTTTCAGAGTCCCCACATGGCATCACAGTCAGCAGGTTTTCAGAGTCCCCACATGGCAGCACAGTCAGCAGGTTTTCAGAGTCCCCACATGGCATCACAGTCAGCAGGTTTTCACAGGGTCCCCACATGGCAGCACAATCAGCAGGTTTTCACAGAGTACCTACATGGCAGCACAATAGCAGGTTTTCACAGAGTACCTACATGGCAGCACAATCAGCAGGTTTTCACAGAGTACCTACATGGCAGCACAATAGCAGGTTTTCACAGAGTCCCCACATGGCAGCACGTTCAGTAGGTTTTCACAGAGTCCCCACATGGCAGCACAGTCAGCAGGTTTTCACAGAGTCCCCACATGGCAGCACAGTCAGTAGGTTTTCACAGAGTCCCAAGATGGCAGCACAATCAGCAGGTTTTCACAGAGTACCTACATGGCAGCACAATAGCAGGTTTTCACAGAGTCCCCACATGGCAGCACGTTCAGTAGGTTTTCACAGAGTCCCCACATGGCAGCACAGTCAGCAGGTTTTCACAGAGTCCCCACATGGCAGCACAGTCAGTAGGTTTTCACAGAGTCCCAAGATGGCAGTACAATCAGCAGGTTTACACAGAGTCCCCACATGGCAGCACAGTCAGTATGTTTTCACAGAGTCCCCCAATGATGGCACAGTCAGCAGGTCTTCACAGAGTCCCCCAATGATGGCACAGTCAGCAGCTCTTCACAGAGTCCCACAATGCAGCACAGTCAGCATGCTTTCACTGAGTGGCACAGTCAGCAGGTTCCCCAGAAAGTGTCACAGCCTGCAGGTTTTCACAGAATCTTACCACTCCTGCTATCTGATATAATCAATAACTGAACGGCTTTGCAGTGCGAAACCAAGGTGGCCATGCACAGTCCAGGAGATATTTCTGCTGTCAATGTGGCACAGCAACACTATAAGGTACAGACTCCGATGCACTCGGCTTCCAATAAGACAAGTCAAAGCACATCCTCGGCATGCCGGGGCCTCTTAGGGAAGCTCATACAATCGCCTCGCTGCGTGACCTCCATGCGTGGCTGAACTGCATCCATTCAAATGGAGCATAAGCTAAGTCACTGCAGTGCTGCCCGGCTGTTGCGCTGTTTATCCCGTGTATGTAAAAATGACCTCAGCCCTCCTGCTCTTCTGACCGTGTCCATGCAGAATCAGCCCAAGGCCGCTCCTCCCTGCGGAGGGTCAGGTTAAGGGCTGATTACTCCCCGCCTTCCCCCTGCTTCTGCGATCTAAAAGCAGGGGGGGGGGGGGGGGGGGGTTGGGGTGGGTGGCGGAGGGGGGGGGGGGGGGGGGCGAGGGGGGGTGTATTCACAATTAAAACAGGGACAATTAAAACCATGCTTAAAACTACCAACATAGCACCTCCAATTTTTATGCGACACTGTCTTTAACACTAACCTCGAGATCCCTTCTCACATGATTGCTTCGTACAAACAAACAAACCAAAAGGCTGTCGTACAGAATTAATGTCTATTGGATTCTATAAATGCACAGCGGGATATTAAACGTTTTCCAGAGCACAGGCAGATGGCTGGAAGAGAGTGTTATTGCGGGGGGGAATCGGCGTGGAGCGAAGGCAGGCGGCGCTGGGAGTACTCACAAAGTGCCGGGGAGGCGCCCGTGACCTCGAGACAAGCCGCGATTATTTATTTATTATTTAGCAACATTGCGCGGCCACGTAATAGCGGAAGAGGTTAAATCGGAAATCACTCGCATATTTGTTGGCCATTTTTTTGCTATCCGACTATGCTAATTCATTAACGGTATCAGCCTAGTATACATCGCCGTTATTCGCTCTTCAGAATTCATACAACTAGCACTTACACAGTAGTAATTAACACATAAATAATGACGACATCAATATTTAATTAAGAACATTACAATTTAACATTACAATATCCTCAATACTAGCATAAAATCGTGTGGGTGTTTTTTTTTTGCTCCGTCGCAAAAGATTTACCAGCTATCGATAAAAAAGTGCAAAGGCAGGAATAAAAAAATACCCAGATCTGTTTACTTTTGAATCAGCCCAGGAAATGTTTAGGTTAAAACTTACCGGACCGTATCATATAAAAAATAAAGGTTTGTCCTGGAGGCCCGCAGAAAGATTGCCACATAAATCACAGCAGTCTAATTCAGTGGAAGTTTAATAAACGCACCTATTGAAAACGAATGTTCTCAATTTAACAGTTGTATCAGCACCATATAAAACCATGACCCCAATAAATTTAATTTTAGAGGCAGATCAATCCGCTTATTTCATATTGATCCTCGACTTGATACACTAAAACCGCCTCTTGCAGCCTTTTTTGTTTCGAATGAAAATAGCATTTCGATTACACCCTTTATTAGGAAAAGATTGCTCCGAGAGGATCGGTGTGGCCTGAAAATTAAATGGTGACATTTTAATTACTGGACATTGATAAAAGAATCCTGGGAATGGCTGTTTAGAGGGCTGGCACACTTTGTCTGACCTGATGTGCTAATCAAGTTGGACTGCTGTAGGAAAGGTCACCGGCGCAGTGAGCGCGGCGCAGAAGCGCGCGCCCAGCGCAAATGGCACCGCGCGGGGCCCGCGTGTCACACAACGGAGAGGCAATCTCCCAACCAAAACGGGTCAATATTTCGGCAGACGTGTTTGTGCTCAAAACAAATTGAACATCCCAGTTTCCACCTGGTACAGGATCGCATTGTGTTTTGCATGTCAAGAGATAAAATGTATATGCTTAGCTCTTATTGACGAGTTTGGCTCAAGTCTGAATTGCTGACACAAAATCCAATTCAATGCCATATTCATGGATTACCTTTCGGAATAGATGATGAAAGACATATTTTTCAAAGTCTGCCAGCACCTCACTAATATCGTGATGACGGACCGCGGGCGAACTTCCTCCTGTCATATGCGCAGGGGTCTTCATCGTGGTTAATTCTGACTGACATTTTGATCAAAACGTAGTTTTCACTACGGACACGGCATTTAAAACACAATCATAACATTTTGCCAGGGACACAGACAGGTTTGTCCCTGTAAGCCCGGGTTGACGATCCCTCACCATCTTCATAGTTGCAATTTATCCGTTTCCCAAGCGTTTTATGTCCTAATCCAGTGGGACATATTAATTCATCACCCTTTAAAGCGATGATTAGGCCTACAACAATTGCTTCAAATGAAATACTCAGTCAGCTGGACAATTTGCACTCGTGCAAGATTACTTAATATTTGGAAATAAAGTCATTATTCTAGTGGTGGAGGTCAGATCCGACAGCCAGGTTGTTTAGCGCGCAGCCCTACAGCAGGCCGCCGTGGTGAAAGCGGAGCCCCGGACATCAGAGCCGGCAGAGCCAGGCACCACAACAGACGGCGCACTACCCGCCGCTTTCGGTAACGCGATACAAGAATCGAAGCGCGTCTCCCCAAAGGATTCCTTATTTAACAGAAAATATTTGTAAAGACAGCAGTGGGCTGTATCCAGCCAGCTACTCCTCGGCGTACATCCTGGCCATAGAGACCTGAAGCGGTTTCATGCCGCCCCCCCCACCCCCGCATTTTTCTCCACCACTTCAGCACTATTCAGGTGAAGAGTCCCGTTTTAAGTTCTGCTTAATTCATCTTGATGGGGATGCCGCGTGTTGGTGGGAGCGAAATGAAAACCAAGCAGTCGATAGACACGGTTATCGATTAGGAAGAGCACGCCGACGCTAAACAGCTCAGACGGAGACAGAAACAAGATGGGACAAATTAAAACATCAGCCGCATCTTTAACAAGCGTCTTGTAGTCGGCAGACAAATGACTACATTAAAATGTAAAACAGCTTAAATGTACATACCATTTCAATAAACCTGTGAGGGACACAATGACTTATAAGGGTTTAGGCTTTTTCCAAGCGGCAAAAGAAGGTTCTATACCCAGAATGCCTACTTAGCATCGGCTGCGTTCAGTGTGTATCGTAAGGAAATCTAACTATCACAACTTGAACCATTCCCCCCACAATTACATTTCCCTGCATACAGGGTTAAAAGCACAGCAATAGTCGTTACAAGGCCCCGCAGTGTTCTCATGCGCGTTTTTTTACACGCATTTAATGGGGTTGTGCATTTTAAAAGCAACAGCTTCGTTTTGCATTTATTCATTTTCACTTCGTCGTTAAGCTGGCTGCCCACCAGGACACCGATAAAGTTGAAGGTACGACAGGATATTTAAGCATGAAGTTGTTAAAATAACAAAACCATCAGTTTTGATGGGAGGAAAAAAAAAAACACCGGGATTTTGCTCATCATTTTTATGTCTGTATTATTGCACAAATTAAGCTTCCCCGCCCCCCGCCCCATGAATTCCCCCTGCTTCATAAAAACTACATAATGGACAAGTACAATGCCATAGGCCTATATAATTTTGCTTTCAAAGTTACTTAAATCACAGTAAAGCGATGTTTCAGAGCCACACAACATTTCTATTTCCATATACCTATGAAGAAAAGTGAAACACATTGGTTACAGGAATATATCTGAGAAGTCCAAAATGTGGGCTTTAAGGAGGCCATGATGTCCTTTGCACGAAGCCCGGGGCGAGACAGCGGTGTACAGCCGCCATCCCCCCCAGGTGAAAGTGCTATGATCGGATAGAATGATTTACAATGTGTTGGCGCGTCTCCATGCATGTACAGCGGTCCGGCTGAACAATCCCCCACTGCCAGTGCACGCCAACATAGGCCAAGTCACGACTGGATGATATTTATATCATTGGCAATTTTGGCTCTTTCACGCTGTGGCATTTAAGATTTACGCCAAAAACAAAACTGTCTCCATGGCTGGAACTTTCTTCAGAGAAGTCTTGGCATATTTCCACTGATCAGCTCCGTGTAACAAAGAAATGGCACATACTGCAACATAAAAAAAAATAAAAAATGAACCTGACTAATACCTCCTAATTACAGACAGCAGTAACAAAGTATCATTCTAGGCTGTTCCACATTGACACTTCATGGTAGAGTTTTAGTTCAATTTCAGCCTCAATCTCAACAACTGGAACATTTGCAACAGAATGTGAGTTTAAATTACTTTTTTCAATGTATATAAAAATAACATGACGGCTGAATCTAATACTGGAAAACATGCTACTTTCAATTGGTGTAAATTCAACAAGGATCTCCGCCAAACCCTGTGTATGTATACGGAGATGCAGCTATTTACATTGCAAGTTTATTTTATTGTGCATCCAGCGCTACAGAACAGTGCAAAAGAGTTTAAAAGTGGCTTCAGATTCAATTCAGTCTGGTTTTGTCCGATTCACTGCTTTCCCACTGCTGCTGGTTTTAACTTAAGCAGACATTTTTTCATGTCTGGTATTTTATTTTTTCTTTAAGAAAAATCAAACTGATAGATAAGCTTGCTAATACATCATTAAGTAAACCAGTTTTTTTTTTTTGCCAATTACCCATTGTTATAATAATAATCCACTTATAAACAGTATACTTCTTTGAATATGAAACACAACACCTTATGACATCCTAACCTACAAAACAAAAACAAAAAATAGCAAAAGGAAGTTAGCAGGTAATGTTACATACAGGAAGATTGTTCTTGTAATAACTGCAGAAAATGACGGCGTCCAGCTACCGTTCAGGCCGAGCCGAATAGACACCAAGCCTAGCGCAGCATTTCACCGAAAGTGGCCGCACTACCAAAGACTGGTGTGATTCAGGCATTATGTAACATGGAGATATTGTAAATATTACAGAAATCAGAAGACCCTATGAAATGCTGAACAAGCTGAAAACAAATATACCAACAGTACAAACATGGGCCCAGGGATAAACTTTAGGCGAAAGCAGTACTGTGGTTTCTCAGGTTAATTAATGGACTGGACAAAACAAAACGAAAGCAAACAAAACTAAACAAAAGGATGATGGCAGTAACTCTCTAGGTCTGAATTCTCCACAGCAAAACCACTTTGATCAGTTAGCATTAAGTAGATTGTGAGCCGTCATACCCTGACTGAAGAAAACCCAGTTTGCTCACTAGGATAAAGCTTTTAATGTTTTAATCTGGTTGACCGTTAAGCCGATTTTGGTTTACTGGATTCATTCGTATTTCAGTCAACTAGAGCACTTCTGTTAAAACCTTATATGTGATATTCAGACTTTGTTTATTATGCTACATTACCCAGTAGCTAAAATGTAAAATGTAACCATATCACAGCTGTATCTTTGAAATGTCTGTAACCACCAGGAAAAAGGTATTAAAGGAGTTAAGGTCATTAATTTGTGCTGTGAGCTACAGGTGAGGATGCAGGATAAAACGCAGGGAATACACCGAGAGAGCTCTCAGAACCGCGACAGAGCCGAGAGCTGAGGCTGGGTCCAACGGGGTCTGTCCAGGTAACTACAACCACCCAAAATGGACCGGTGGTCAGAGAGACGCCCGACGGCGGGATCTGACGACAGCAACAGCCCAGTCGGCGAGAGGGAGGGGAGACGCACTCAGATAAAGTCACACGGGGCGAGCGTGAGCGGCGCGGGAGGGAGACGACCCAAAAAGTGTCGTTTAGTCTCCTGGGCCGAGTGGCTCTGCTCCACGCGTAGCCCCTTTGGTGTCCAGAGGCGTAGGAAACAGGCCACTCTTGCGGCCATTGCTGTTCCTCTCCTCGATCACGTCCATTTTGGGCGGAGGCATCTCATAGCGCTAAAGACGTGCTTCAGAAGGTCTAACGAGGTTCTCGCCTCCATTTTGCGAAAGTGTTGAAGGTTTAAAAAAAAAAACCCTAAGTGGCACTACGGTCTCCCAAACGGCCCCCCCCTGCCACGCCAGGTCACATGACAGTCTGCGGCGGCTGCTGGGCTCTCCTCTCCTCCAGGCAGCGGCACACCCACATGGAGACCACCTCCGTGTTGCCGTCGTTGTACAGCAAGATGAAGTCGTGGTCCTGTGGGGAGAGAGAGAGAGAGAGAGAGAGAGAGAGAGGAGGAGAGACCTTTAGCAGCATGCAACTAAATCTACAGGCGTGCACCCGCTGTCCCCGAAAGATGAGCAGAGAAAAGCAGGCCCTGGGTCAAAGTCCACAAGGGGGGTGGGGAGTGGATGGACAGAGGCGCCGAGCTACGGCGGAAGTCGCTCACGCCGCGGTCTGGGAAGAAGTGAACGAGGGGTGCAGTAAATACACCTGTGGGGTTCTGACCTCAAGCACACTACTTCCTGCGCTGCGTGCCCGTGGTGACTGCGGCGACGCCGGCCCCCACGTGCTGCACGGCAAACTGTTGTGCCCGAGTGCTGCCTTACTGATATGCTCTGCTTGCCAGGTTAATGGTGAAGGAAATGGAAAGCAAATAGGTTTGCGGGGAGGCCGGCCGGGGCCACCTCAGCGCAACTGGGGGGGTTCATCTGGGCTGTCAGCTCCCTGTCCAGCCTGCCAGGAAGGCATGTGGCATTTCTGTTGGGAAAAACTGCTCTGTACAGCCTGGTACACCTGGTTCACCATGGGTCAGTCCAATACAGCTTCAGACAAATAGCTCAATACAGTCCTGTACAGCCCAATACAGCCCCATACATATA
>JAODKM010000032.1:19483626-19494435 GCA_026780845.1 Petrocephalus sullivani
AACACACACACAGAGCGTCACCCTGTCCCAGACCAGCAAGGAACACACACACAGAGTGTCACCCTGTCCCAGACCAGTGAGGAACACACACACCGAGCGTCACCCTGTCCCAGACCAGCGAGGAACACACACACACAGAGCGTCACCCTGTCCCAGACCAGTGAGGAACACACACACAGAGCGTCACCCTGTCCCAGACCAGCAAGGAACACACACACAGAGTGTCACCCTGTCCCAGACCAGCGAGGAACACACACACAGAGCATCACCCTGTCCCTGACCAGCGAGGAACACACACAAAGAACATCACCCTGTCCCAGACCAGCAAGGAACACACACAAAGAACATCACCCTGTCCCAGACCAGCAAGGAACACACACACAGAACATCACCCTGTCCCAGACCAGCAAGGAACACACATACAGAGCATCACCCTGTCCCAGACCAGCGAGGAACACCCTGTCCCAGACCAGCGAGGAACACACAAACAGAGCATCACCCTGTTGCTGACCAGTGAGAAACGCACACACAGAGCGTCACCCTGTCCCAGACCAGGATGAGGTTGCACGGCTCAGTCACTGTAACCTAAGCACTGTAAACAAACGTCTAAACAGCCATCACATTCTTACATTATTATGGGATTTGTGGCCATTGAAATGGCCTGAGATTGTTGCGTAAATAGCAGTACTTCCATAAAAGTGTCACTGAGCACGTTCACTTCTGAAAGCTGCTGGGACTGAATCAGGGCCCCCCCCTTCCAAGCCACACCCCTTCCACGCCACGCCCCCTTCCCAGCCACGCCTCCACCCCTGCTCCTTTGTCTTATTCACTCTCTTTATTTAGCTGCCTCTTTACGACCACAAGCATTAAGGGGGAAAACATATGAGGAACAATTTGCATGAGATCATCCTTATAAAAATATACTTCAAACGTGAAAGGTTTATACACTAATGGATATCTGTCATAAAAGTGTCGTTTGTAACGTGGCCTGCTTGTGGAGTTCACCATGTGTTTCCCAGGGCCCAGCATCAGTGTGGGTCTGCAAGCAGGGTGCAGACGTGCATGTGTGCGCATCAGATGCACTTAATGGGCCTCTAATAGCGAATGCGTCCATCTTTAGTATTAAATCTTAGTTTGGATGTATAAATGGGGTGCAGGATGGAACGCAGACCTTTGTCTGTCATGTTACTCTCAGCACAGCTCTGCTGACCCCAGATGACTTTACACAAGCATTTATCTGTCACACAAACAGCAGTGTCCAGCACGATTCGACAGACTTTAAAATTCTCTTTACTCTAAAATACCGCCGTGCAAAGCAATGCTTCTGCTTGATGGAGCTGACGCATACGAGTCAGAAGCCGAGCTGCTGGACACTGGCTCCCGGTTTGACAGGCCGACTTCTGTGACTCTCTGCTAGCAGGTCTGCCTCTCACTACCATTCATCCTCTGCAGCTGGTCCAGAATGCAGCCGTAGAATGCAGAATGCGTTTTCATCCTCCCCAAGTTCTCCCACACCGCTCCATCGTCGCGCTCCCTCCACTAGCTTCTTGTAGTTCCCCGCATCAGATTCGCAACACTGGTGGTCACCTATAAACCCAAAAATGGTCCAGCACCTTCCTACCTAAAAGATCTCATCATGCACCACGCTCGCTCCGATCCTCCAACACTGCTCGACTGGTCCCACCATCTCTCAAGGCGCAAGGAAGACATGGATCTAGGCTCTTCTCTGTTTTGGCACCTATTGGTGGAATAAACTCCCCCTAGATGTCCAAACAGATGAGTTATTGGGTGTCTTCAAATGACAACTAAAGACCTGCCTTAGAAGTACTTGGATTAGCACTTCCAGTATTATACTATGTAAAAAAAAAAAAAAAAAACTTTATTTGCGTTTTTAAACTCTGTTCTTAGCCTGAGTTCTATGGAGCCAGTCTTAGAATGGATTTGCTGATGGAGACTTCTGAGCTCTGGCTAAGGGCATCTGCCAAATTCTGTAAATGTAAACTTATCACTGCTTAAACGACTCTACTGCACGGTGTGGCAGCCAAAGCCCGCTGACATCCCCGCTCACACCTGACTCACACGCTCAGACGCAGAGCACTCAGGCGCTCCGACCAGACGCTTCCACTTCAAATGTACTCCACTTAAGGTGAACCTGCTCCACACTGAAGCAAGGGTGTTCCTTCAGAGCATTGTGGTTGCATTGTCCAGATGCTAACACTACTAGTACTGGGTCCGGACTCCTCACTGACTGGGACAAGCAGCTACAGTTTCACAGCCACTGCCATATGGCAGGGTGACCAGTCTTGCATGGGCCATCGAGCCCCAAAGATGCTACCGCACAGCCCTCCCCACAAAAAAATGTAAGAAATGAGGCCAGCCCCACAGAGCAGCTACTGTCCCTGGGCATGCATGCCAACTGGGACTCAACCGCCGCAACTTGACAGAATTTATATCGTGCAGTCATGAAAAGCACTGGCCTCCGCCACGTAGGCAGTGGCGGGGGGCAGATGGCAGAAGACAGGAATTCAGCATGTGGTGGTGGGCGGGGCCACTGGGGCAGACCGCTGTGCTCATTGGCCGGTTATGGTTTTGAATGGCTCCAAAACCAGTTCGCTCAGAAAAAGTCACTAATTCACCCCCATTAAGCGGAAACCATTGTGTGCCAAGCGAAACTTGGACCATCTGAGTGGCCTTGCCTGAGGACAGAGGTATAGTGTCCAACATGGCTGCATCCCGGCCATGGAATGGGCATGTGCAGTCCGGATACTGCTGCCCTTAGCCATGGGATCTGTCTGTCAGATCTTTCAGAAAAAAAAACAAAAAAAACAAAAAACAAATAGTCTCACCTTCATTTATACGGCGACGTATTTATTTGCACCTTTGTTTCTATTTTATATATCTGCTTTACGTGTTCTGTTTTACTTATTTATTCCTTTTATTGTTTTTTTGTACTTTGCTCTTGATTGCATATTTCCTTGTATAGTCCACGCCTCCACCTGCACCAAAATAAGTTCCTTGTACGTTTTGTACTTGGTAAATAAAAGGGTTCTGATTCTGTGCGGTTGTGACGTCATTGGCGGAAAAGAGAGAGAGAGAGAGAGAGAGAGAGAGGGAGGGGGGGGGAGGGGGTGCAGCGATGACCTGAGGAAGACGCACGCATACCTCAGCGCCATCTGAGTGTGCCGCGTCACGGTCAGTCTCACGGCGCACCGATTCAAAAACAAAAAACTTTCATCTTTAGCGCGCAATCCATCAGTGTCAGATGCGGTGAGAGAGCAGTCTGATGGCAGCCCGGGACAAGATGAAAGGCTGTAAAAGTGCTACCCCGGGGCAAAGCGTGTTGTTCCACAAAAAAACTGTGAGGGGATTTTTGTTCTGCCTGATTCAGAATAAGCTCACATTTACACAGTGGTTAATTGCCCTGGTCTTCCCTACCTGTAACACACACAAGCGCGCTCACACACACACGCACACACACACAAACACACTTCCTGACAGTTCACTTGGATAAAAGTAAAAGGCATACACCACACTAACATGAATTTCGCATAACATACCAACAACAACGCACTTTTGCATACCTGAGACAGTCCGGCACAGCACAAAGCCACAAGAGACTTCATAACAGTCAAGATTAGACTTTTATACGCATTATTTTACAGTATAATAACAAACAGAATCCGTACTAAAGGATGGCATTTCTGTTCCGACTCGCTCAATTTATTTAGAAGATCGGCAGTAAATATAGTAAATAAGTCACAATGAATAAACAAAAATAAATAAACGCAAATACGTTCTGTGGACTGAACAAGACAGTTGCACACCGAATAACTAAGTTATATCTTTATTAACCAGCCGTAGTATACGGGAAGAGTATCCGTTTAAAACAAAATTGTTTTAATTTAATATAGAGTTCTTCTGAGCTCTGCGTGCGCTGTTAAAATTATATAATGGAAATCATTTTCGATAGGCGAAATTATACACGTCTTTGTGAATGAGTGCGTGAGCGCGTCCCCGCCCTCAGGCGCGCACCCTGTCACCTCAATAAGCGCAGATATCCTCAAGTGGCCAAAACGACCTTGAAGGAGGACGCCAGTGCGTGTCTGATGCCGCGGCTCCGGTGTGTGCCCGAAAGCCTCCGAAAGCCCACTTTGGTTTGACTGTCAGCAATCCTGATGCATCCCCTAGCCTAATCTGCCCCCCGCACGAAAACGGCGGATCCGCCGCGCACGATCCCGTTACGGACTCAGGCGCCGGGATGCTCGCCGGTAAAATGACAAAGAAAGCGTACTTACTGAGTCCGGATATCCTCTATTTAATATGCACATAAAATAGTATTAAGAAAGCGAAAGAAATAGTGGGAATAAAACGATCGCTGACGACTGGGAATGAAGCACTCAAAACGAATGACAAGGCGTGGGGCTCCGGGGCGAGGCGGCTTTACGGCGAGGGGCGCAACAGCCCGCACTTACTGTCACCTGTGGGAGGGTTTACTGTAAATGCATCCCTCCAGCTTCTCTTAATAAATGCATTATTTATACGCCTGCTGGCGTTTACTTAACAAATCAGTACTGGGCAAAGAGAGGCACCGTTATGCTGAATAACTTTAACGGAAACCTATTAAGAATCTCTTCTTAACGCAAACAAGAATCGAAAAGATAATATTTGGCCTTTTACTTAGCTGTCGGAGTGTCGTCGCTGTCGCCGTAGCGTCGTAGGGCAGACCCCCAAGGGATCTATCTATCTATCTATCTATCCGATCAATCACTTATCTGGTTTGCGTAAGCACGATAATAACAGTGTAAATACAGTGCTAATACTATTTAAAAAAAATAATACATCTGCATATGTCCCTGTAGCGTATTACTTTTACACTTCATTTTGGCACCATCGTATGACGTTGTAGTGCCAAAAATATTCAGAAACAGATTTTTAATCAATATTTCGCAGATAAGATTAATTAGTTAAATTTAAAAAATAAAAAAAACTCCTTGTGTCATTAGAAAACTGAGAAGCTACAACAATTAAGATTAAAATGTTTTTAAACCGACAAAGGGTTATCGGTGCGGTAATATGGGGTACGGCACTATATTAAGATTCCAGCACACACTTCTAAAGGCGCCATGCAGTAACAGCTAGTGTGACGAAAAAGGCGAGCGATTACAACTTTTAATTTTTAATTGTTTTAAAAATATCTTAGTTGGGAGATTTAAATGCAAATTTAAACATGGACCTAGTATCTAGTGCTCAATTGAAATTTTTGTATGAACAACAATTTATTATTATTCAAGTCAAGTCAAATATTATTAATTATTATTAATAATAATAATAATAATAATAAATACATGTACGTGCACCGAAACTTCGCGTCGTGTCCCGCAGTAAAACTCCCCATGCTCCTCCTCGCTTCTTAGCCTCATATAATACGCCCCCTGCAGATTGTTTAATAAAGCACCGCTTTCATTTTTAAAAACGAAGCATTAATTTCTGTACTTATCTCGAATCCGCTTTTATAACGGAAAATTCTTAAATTTATATTTTTAAAACTGAAATCCGTCGACTGCAAGTGATAACGAATCAGTAGTGAAGTAGACTTGCACGTTTATATTTGCCTTTATTGCGAACACATAAATTATCATGTAACCTTTTTATAACTGTTAAATGTAATAGGTCTATCGGTTAAATTGAGAATGCTTAATACATGTAGCAAATTGTGTCACCCTCAAAAATGGTAACTCAAAGATTTTTTTTGTAGTTTTATTAATCTGTCAAAAGCGATCTGGTTATTCGTTTTTACTATGCATCATTACGAACATATAAAACATATAAAATCGTTTAAAGATCCAGTAGTGCGCCAATGGAATTGCACCTATTTCACATAACACACACACACACACATATATATATATATATATATGTATATGTGTGTGTGTGTGTGTATGTGTTTGTCTGTACACACATACTAATTATAATTATTTAATTCTACATTCATTTCAAAGAAACCGCAACTACGGCGACTGTTTGCGGAATATCTTTAATATTTAGTCAAGCGCATAGCTGCGTAATTCAATATTCAGAAATAATGAATGTTTTGGGGGATGTGACGTACAAATATTCTGGACTGAATTTTGAATCCATATACAATTCATTTGGAGATAACGGCACACACATGGCGGCTCTCGGACCTCGGGCTCTCCGAGGCTAATTCTGCCTGTGAGTGAGAAGCCTTTGGCAAGAAGCACCATCTTCATTTCTTCATGGTCCATCTGTGGAAATGATAGAGTGCAGCCATAATGGAACACAACAAGATTAAATTAATTAGGTTTGGCCATTACGCTGCAGACTTCCAAAGATGATTGCAATTTTTCCCCCTGCAAAGGCCATTATTGTAAGATCTGTTTAGTGGCAGATGCAATTAAGATGGACTTAATGCAAATCTAACAATACAAATAACACTTCCTTCCATGTATGTTTGAGGAGGAGCCTGGAAGTGCTACGGATAAACACGGTTGTAACCGTTTTTAACTTCAAACAAACCGAGGCGGGTATTTGATTTCTCTCCTGCAGTGAATTCTGTGATCAATAACTTTGTTTCGTGTTTTCATGTTCCTAGTAATGTAAAAGTATCCCGTTACAGACCTCCCATCTCAGAGCCACCTTCAGTGGATTATTTGGAATAAAAAAAACAGGCAGACTCACTCACACACATTTAAAAGCAGGAGGCTCCTTCGGAGGAGGGCTAAGCTCAGCGTATAGTAAGTACTACACTTACTATAGTAAGTGCCGCGCTTGGCGGCGATTGAGCGGGAGATGGCCAGGGGCTTTTCACGGATTGTTTTCCCGGAGTTGATGAGATCTCTCAGTATTGCCGGACCTTGCTTCAGCACGATCGGGTCACCATCAGGGGGGCTTGACAGGGGCGGTTACTGACCCAGCACCCAATGCTCAGGCCGCCACTAAAGCGCGGCTCCGACTCGCAGCGGCGTAAAACGCGCCTCTCACTCTCAGCACTTCCATAACATTTGATTTACTCCGCACAGTAAAATATAACAATGCTCTCATGTTTTTTTTCACGTTCTGAAACGCATAGTTAACAACCAGTCCCGGGTCATACCTCATTCGTTTTTTTTCCATTCGGCTTCTAGGGGTACGAAGACACATCTGTTTTTTGTAACTTTATTTGGATCTTTTTTCTTCTTCTTCTTTTTTTTTTTAACTGAACCTATACATATCGTGGTTAAACGGAGCAATTACCATAACCAATCAGACAACACACTTATACGATTTTATACTGCGTTTAATTTTCTATGCAAGTGTTTTGCATTAGCGTCCTATCGGATTACTAGCAGAGTGGAACACTGTGCACCTAGAGTAGGCTAAGGCAAATGAACAGAAAAAATTGAGACAAACTCATTAAAAAAAAAAGATTTTTCTCTTCTTATTTTCCAGTATATCCAGGGAAAAATCAAAGTCATCTCATTCAACTCAGAGAGTCGTTTTCGGTTCGGCCCGGCAGGTTAATATCATTAAGAGTCCGATGGTTGAGGACCTTCGGTTTGTCTTTTTCATTCACGACCTGCGAATAATTTATCGATGCTTCATATTGTAAAGACTTTGCAGTTGAATGGGGCATCAGAAAAAAAACAGATGGTGAGACGTGTGAAATGCACGGGCGACTGGCGGCCAGGTTCGGGCCGAGGAATGAACCCCGAGCGGCAGTAAAAGGGGGGAATTCCCCGGCAGCCAATGCAGCTCGGGGCCGCCGCGGCGGAGACCCCCGGGGGCCGCGGCCAGCGACGCTCTCCGCACCGGGCTTACCGCCTTTGGCTGATGCTTTGGGGGAATCGGAGCTGACAAGTGCAGCTAGTGGCCTCGAGGCGTGCGCTTCACAGATTCGAGCAAATCCTAATAAAGAATAAAAGAAAAATAACACAAATACGTTTCAGAGCTTGATAAAGCAAGCAGCACACCTGACTAAATAAGGGCTTGCCCTAGTGAAAATGAACCATTACAGCATTAGAGACAGACCTCAAACTCAATATTTTAAACTGCGTTTGTGCTTCGCTATTAAGGACCAGTCATAAACATTTGTAACCTGAGGAACAATTCATTCAAGATAGCAGATAACAGGGCTTTGGGAAGACATGAGTAATGGCTAAACTAAACATTAAAAGCACATGGCTAATTAATATCCATCTAACATTGATAACAGTGACTATTAATAATCGATAACCAGGTCTAGAAACTTAAGAGTTATGGGCTGTGGCGATGAGTCATGTTCTTTCATATATATTTATTAATGGATTTGCTATAAGTGATTGTAATGTTCGGATTCCTGTTGGCATTTTGTATTTCATTTTATATTCGTATGTCACATTCTAAAGCCTTATGAACAGTCTATGCAGCTGTGATGTTATTGCCACTCAAACCACACATTCCCATGTGACCCCCGTGGGTTTGGGGGGCCCCTGTTTGCCACATGGCAATCTGCCCCCGAGTCTATGACATAGTCCTGCATGCCGGTGTCATGTTAGTTGATGTTAGCTGCTCCGTTTGCGATCGTGGAGTGTGTGTGTGTGTGTCTCTGCGCGTCCTGGCAGTGTGTACAGGTCAGGTTCTGCGTTCCGGTTTCAGCACAGATCTTCCTCCTGAATCCCCTAACCTCTCCCATTCAGATCTCACCCAGACCGGTCGTTTGAATATTTAGGACACATGTTCCTCAGCCATAACGTCTTCCCTTATGGCACTTCCCAGCGTCCTAAAATGGCTTTAACATATATGGTATAAATTTATGGAGTAGACACTAGTAACCATATATTTTAACAAAAGCACATTGTGCTGACAGTGAACACGTCAGCCGGAGGACAACAGTAAGGCAGAGAAGTGTGTAATATTTCTCAGAGATCAGCTCATCAGCGCGGCCTGCCTCCACATGAGAGAGAGAGAGAGAGAGACAGCAGACCTTATGGTAGTCAAACGCCCCTGATAAAGATCTGGATACCCCTGCCCCCCACCCCCCCGTCCACAACCCCCTGCCGCTTCCTGACTTTGGCCGTCCAAACCTGGGGTATCGTTTAATTTACGAGGAGGCATAACCTCGCTTTGGAGTTTCCCAAACAGCTGTTATAACTCCAAGGTGACTCTATCACAGCGTGGTTCCCAGGCCTCGGCGGTGCGCGGTGCGCGGCGTACACACCTGCTGCGATTTAACAAACACCGGGCTTCTTACCGGGCCCTGTAACGAGGCCTCGCATGGATGCGCATGGCGCGCCGAGCCCGTTACGACTCACGCGGGATCGCGAGACGTTTCCGCTCCATTTTTCCCGATATTTGTCCTGAGGATTGAAAACAAAAAAGAAAAAATCAAATTTCCCCAGAAGTAGTTTTCTTTTGTAGAGGTGGGGCCGGGGAGTCCGGACGGACAGCCGTCCCGTGGATTAGAGGACGTTTTGGGCCGATGTGGCCCCCGGCTCCTCTCCGACCATGTGTTACAAAGCCGAGAGCCAAAATCAGAGCCAGAAAAGCAGAAAGAGAAGCTGTGCCTTAAAAAAGAGGGGTGAGGACGTGACGGAGGGGACCAGTAGTGCTGCCACTGCCTTACTCAATCCATATGTGGTTCCAACACAGGAAATACCCAGCATTCACTGTAATCAGCCAATCAGGACTCGCGTGGCGCTGCTCCTCGGGCAGCTAATTGGACGCCATTAGGACAGTCAAACTTAGGAATTCAAGGCACATGAAGAGAGACAAACGGAGCGGGAATCGGCGTGGAAACCAAACAGCCCGCTGTTCCTGACCGGGACTCGTGCATGGGCATGGCGTGACGCTTAGCGTGTACGTGCCGCCCGCTGACGCTCGAAACTCTGACATGTAAATAACACGCAGAGAGCACGTACGGATAAAAAAAAAGAATCAGGCCCCGCAGCAAACGAAGCTCATTACGTGATTTGGTACGTAGCCGAGGCAAGTTTTCTGATGTGCTACAGACGAGCGGCAGCATAACGACACTAATTACTCAGCCCGCTGCCAGCTCGGGAGGAAACACTGAAGCCAGTGCATCGTGTGGTCTTCTAACCATGACTGTAACATGACCATAATATGACCGCAGTGCTCCCAGCATGCCACCCAAATGGCCCCATTCTGGTCATGTTCCGTTTGACACCATAAAAACAGAGCATTCCTTATGATATTATTAAAACATGTGCTGCTGAGCAAAATTAGCATAAAAACAATTCATTACTGTCGCTTTCATTTTTTTCACTCTTCACTGTCTAATATTAGTTTGTATGTTTTATCAGAGAGTATTGTAGAGTGTATTTGAGAGATGGTGTTAGATGCTGCGGTAATGAGCGCTCGGTACGGTGGGAGGTGTGTGATAAAGGGTTTGGGGTATGAAAGCTTTACAAGTGGGTCAGAATTATAATCAGCAGTGACGCTGGTTTCGGCTCTCTTCTCCTTCGAAGCGCCCCGGTCTTCCTCTTCCTCTCGCCCTCTCTGTGCTGTATGAGTTTGTCTGCCTGGTCATGCAGAGCCGGAGCTGCTTCTGGTCTGCAGGACGGAGCTCTGTGTGTGTGTGTGTGTGTGTGTGTGTGTGTGGCTGCACAGATCATAGTGTGAGCCCATGGCTGGCTCCTTCACACACAGACTGGGGGCAGTGGGGGGTGTAGTTCTGCAGTTTATGATTGGGGGGGTGTAACTTAACAGTTTGTGATTGGGGTGGCACCCAGTCCTACACATTTTACTTTCTATAGTAGCCAATCAGGGTGCATCAGGAAATTGCTACTACATAGCAACAAGTATGCAGTTTTG
>JAODKM010000032.1:19527539-19542447 GCA_026780845.1 Petrocephalus sullivani
TAAGGACCTGGAGCAGATGCTTTGCCCCATTAAGTCAGTTCTGTGGTCTTTGAGGATCTAAGTGTTGGAAAAGAAGGAAATTAGAGCTGCATACCTGCTTAAAGGCTGAAGGACATGAGAACCTCCTTTTAAGCTCCGCAAAGATTTTTTTTGGGACCATTTTTTACCACAGCCCTTCCTTTCTAAAGCATGGATATATGGGCTGAACTGAAAAAAAATGGCAAAACCCCAAAATATTGAACTTCCTGGACTGACAAGGGACTAAGGCAGTGCTGGACAACAATACCACTTTTGGGGCGCTGCTAGAGATTTTGGGCCCCATTAAAGCAGATCATATTGGGCCCCCAACCCAGACAAATCCAAGTATGTAACAAGGTTTTTGTTACTCAGGAGCCCTCACAGAGCCCCTCTGTGTATGTATATATTGTTTTTTTATATATAGCCAGTTAAGAGAGAGCCTATATCCTAGGAAATAGACTGGTGTAACTGGACATTCTCACAGAATCACTTCCATGTGGCTTGTTTTACATGTTGGTACTTGTCTGACAGATAGGAAAGGCTCTGGTCATAAGGATTTGGCGTCCCAATACTTTTGGTGATATAGTGTGCATATATACACACACACACACACACACACGCACACTATATCGCCAAAAGTATTGGGAGGCCTGCCTTTACACACACATGAACTTTAATGACATCCCATTCTTAATACATAGGCTTTAATATGGAGTTAGCTCACTCTTTGCAGCTGTGACAGCTTCAACTCTTCTGGGAAGGCTTTCCACAAGGTTTAGGAGTGTATTTATGGGGATTTTTGACCATTCTTCCAGGAGAGCATTTGTGAGGTCAGGCACTGATGTTGGACGAGAAGGCCTGGCTCGCAGTCTCCACTCTAATTCATCCCAAATGTGTTCTATCGGGTTGAGGCCAGGGCTCTGTGCAGGCCAGTCAAGTTCCTCCACACCAAACTCGCTCATACGTGTCTTTATAGACCTTGCTTTGTGCACTGGTGCGCAGTCGTGTTGGAACAGGAAGGGGCTATCCCTAAACTGTTCCCACAAAGCTGGGAGCATGAAATTGTCCAAAATGGCTTAGTATGCTGAAGCATTAACAGTTCCTTTCACTGGAATTAAGGGGCCAAGGCCAACCCCTGAAAAACAACCCCCCTCCACCAAACTTTACACTTGGCACAATGCAGTCAGGCAAGTACCGTTCTCCAGGCAACCGCCAAACCCAGACTCGTCTATCGGATTGCTAGACAGATAAGCGTGATTTGTTACTCCAGAGGACACATCTCCACTGCTCTAGAGTGCAGTGGCATTGTGCTTTACACCACTGCATGTAACGCTTTGCATTGCACTTGGTGATGTAAAGCATGGATGCAGCTGCTTGACCATGGAAAGGTCTGTAGCTATTGACTCTGCAGAAAGTTGCCGACTTCTGCACACTGTGCACCTCAGCATGCACTGTCCCCGCTGTGTGATGTTACATGACCTCCCACTTCATGGCTGAGTTGCTGTTGTTCCCAATTGCTTACACTTTGTTATAATGCCACTAGCAGTTGACAGTGGAATATTTAGTAGTGAGGAAATTTCACAAATGGACTTATTGCACGGGTGGCATCCTGTCACGGTACCACGCTTGAAGTCACTGAGCTCCTGAGAGCGACCCATTCTTTCACAAATATTTGCAGAAGCAGTCTGCATGCCTAGGTGCTTGATATTATACATCTGTGGAAATGGAAGTGATTGGAACACCTGAATTCAATGATTTGGACGGGCGTCCAAATACTTCTGGCAAAATAGTGTGTGTGTGTGTGTGTGTGTGTGTGTGTGTATATGTATATATATATATACACACACACACTATTTTGCCAGAAGCATTTGGACGCCCGTCTGAATCATTGAATATGTATAATATGCTTGTGATATTCCAGACTGATGTTGTCACCTCCGTGACATGGAAGGTATCTGGTTTTCTGCCTCATGGAGATTCTAATGGTGTAGCCTCATGGAGTGCTGAAAAGTCATGTTTTACATATTGTGAGAATTCTGAGAAAGTTTTTTAACACACAATGCATAGTTTTTTAACACGTAATCCATAATCTATCCATTTTCATGGCCGCTGTCACTCAGGAGCTCTCAAAGTTAACTTCCCCGCCTTACAGAGCCACTCTATGTTTGTATATAAATGGTATGTATTGTTTATATATATATATATATATATAGCCAGTTAGGAGAGAGCCCATATTTATTTATATTAAATATTATTTATTTATTTAATTATTTTAATTAATTATAGTTAATACCAGGCTGCCATTGTGGGGTTGCCATTAAACCGTTCCTGAGCTGCAAGTCTTTTGTGAAAAAGCAGGTAATACTATATGTGATATAGTCAATGTTGCAGGCGATACAATCATTCAAATCAATGGCGCTCGTTCATGATCTCATGATGGATTGGCACGCTATCTGCTGCGTGACATTCCATCCGCATTAACATTTTACAGGTTTTGCACAAAGGATAGATGTTTCATAAATCCATAACTGCTTATCAGCAATCTGCACCCATCATTGTCTGCATCACTGGCACATTACACTGGACAGACCCCCTTACACTGTGCTTCTCTGCATATAGCCACTGTTCCTCCACTGCAAGCTGTATAGATGTACCTTTCTAAACTGAGCTAATGTACAATGTAACTGTAGGTGAAAGGTGCGCATGCACTATGTACAGGATATATAATAATTTAAACATTACTGTCGTGTGTGTCTAACCGGTCATGTTCTCTTTTTTTAAGTCACAGACAAAGGCTATTTAGTTTCCCTGCGTATTTTGAGATGACAGTAAAGCTGGCCATGACTTCCCTTCCCATGCACCAGACGCACACCGCAGTGTTCCTCCCACTGTGCACTCATTCCCAGAGCTGCCTCTCACTCTCACTGCACTGGAATGCTCCTTAATCCAAGGCCGCATTCCCATTCGGCCCCTAATCCCACTGCTCCGGACCCTTCCACAGGAATTCTGCCCGTCGGCCGGGATGTCACTGTTTGCGGATCGCCACGGATCTGCGCGGGTATCGGGTTTTGCCTGCCGTGCGACGTGACCTGACTGCAACTCGTCGCTTGGTCCAGAGATGCATTGGGTGATTTTAGGAGAAATCCAATGCAATATGGCCCCTGGTGTTTTTTTTTTTTTACTTTCTATATATTTCCCATATTAACCTTCAGAAGCAGAAACGATTTCTTCCCGCACCCATTTGACGGTCTACACGAAAGCACAACTGCAATTCTGATCTTGCTTAGAAATGGGGATTACGGTCTGTTAACACCCGCCCACCAGCGTCATCTTTGTACGGGTGATTGTTTGGTAGGTGCCTCGCGTGATTATGGCGGGGACTTCCCGCTCATCTGTCATCGAGGGTCTTACGGTCAACTTTCCTCGTCCTGTCTTCGGCCCACTCCCGGCCTGAGCTGGGACAGGTGCGGCCAAATTACATCGGGAGGCACTTCTGTTTTCCACTGAGCCCCGTTCCCATGGACACGGCAGCTTCGCAGCTGCACTGTAAAACAAATTTGGTGTAACTGTACCAAAATGACTATTAGAGGGTCCCCTGTAGATCAGTGAGGGCAATCGCAGCCCAGCCCCTCACCACAAAAAAACAAAGCTCTCTGTTTATGCCATAAATTGATTCCCTACACCATCGCGTGACATTTAAAATGCATTGAAAGGATGCCACAAAGAGGCATGCGTCTATGCATGTTTACCATTATTTTCCTCTGTAACGTAATGAATTTAATCTATGATGAGCCTCAACAACCGAAGGAAGTTTGTTTGTGCTAAATGGTCTGAAAGTTATTCAGCACGGCATTCTGGGAAACATGACCATGGCCACCGTTTGGACCGAAGGACTCTGTCTTCACTTCTCTTAGGCCGAGTGCTGAATCCTGCGGCCCCTGGGGACCCCTTTGCCTGTGGGTCTGATCCTGTGTTTCCTACTGCCATCTCTCACCAGGACCCCAGACAGGTGGCCTTCTCATTGCCTGGTGGGAAATGCCCCCGCTTCCCCCCTGACACCCCAGCCTTTAGCTCACCAAATGTGTGGAGAAGACATCCTGTAAAGTGACGAATCATCATGTTTATATCATTATTTAGACAAATGCAGCCCCCTTCAGTGCAGTCAGCAAACAGCTCCTGGGAAGCTCTCTTTAGTCGTCCTTATAATTTGGCTCGTTTAGTCATGGTGTGCTCTCCGTTTTAATGAGCAGAATTAAATTTTACCGCCGTGCCATTTGGCATAACCTTCAGGAGGGACGATGCTCGCAGCGCCCGAACCCGGCTGTTACCAGTGATCTTCACCCACGGGAAAGTGGAGTGTCCCGTCTGGATGGATCCGGACGGACGATGTGGGCCGGGACGGATCCCCGACAGATGTGGCTTCAGAGACTTTTTTTTCATTTGCTTCAAAAGCCGGCGTTGAAAGGCTGGGTTCCATCTGCGGGAGCTGAGCCAAGCGCTCACTGCCGTGGGAATAAGGGGTGAAACCGCACACAGCAGCGGGGCGGAACCCGAGGCCCCCTCGGAACCTGCACGGGGACGGCTCGGGTTCCGTGCAGGTCTTCACCGGGTTTTACGGGGCAATGCTACCTTCAATGCTGCAGATGTTTGTCTAAATGTGTATCTAGAAGCATATCATTGGGTTTATTTTCGTGCCATTCCGGGGAATACCCAATAAACCAAAATCTGCAGCAGCGATCGCATTTATTCGAAAGGTCGCAGCTTTTTGGCGAGATGCAGTGCAGTTCGCGCATTCCTCCCTAACGTTTGATGTAAGCGGTATTCCAGCTTGGTTAATGGCCCGCTAATGCTAAAAAACAATTAAATAGCTAAGGGTCATTAGCTAGTAGCTCCTATCACACGGCGAGTCACACGGCAACCCGCCAGTGTGTGGTGATATTCTGTCCTCGCTACGAATGGCCGTGCTAGCACTGTAAAATTGTCATCAAGTCTGATCAATGAGCTTCATTTAATGTCACGTCCTCTCCATGGGAATTCCAGCATGGCGTTTTAGACCGACGGGCACACTATCTGGGCCTCATAATAAATTAGAATTATGCTTACGCCGCTCAGCAGTCTGAAACGCATGAATTTGCCATTTCCCAGGGTGGATCACGCCTCACAGTCGGAGCATAGCTATGCGCTAATTCCGTTGCCGTGGTGATCCTACCCTGAGTTATCACAGTTGTTAATTAGTTCTCTGCGGTGGTCCATGCCGTGTAAGTCGTCGTTATGAATCTTCCAAGGATGAACTTCACATCCTTCCATAACACTGACCTGTCAGAAGCACCGCCATTAAAATGCTGCATTTATTCACTCCCGTGCTGTACAGAGAGCACTCCATTTGAGAGATAAATACAAAAGCTGAATGAAGGACATTTAATTTATTTTTAAAACAAATAAGTTTCACACAGGCATTTTTTTCTTTACAGACTGTCACTTGGCTCATGCTACAGTCTGATTAGTGCAATATTCGCCCGTCAAACACTGGGAAAGGTTTCTCGAGCAAAGAGGTTTCAAAGTCACATTCACTCTGCTGAACTGAACACAGGTACCAAGGCTAAAGGATGAGGATGAGCAGGAGTAAGATCAGAGACAAAAGAACACAAACGATAATTGGGTATGTTAATGGGCCGAGTCACATCCTAATGTGCGAGAGAGTGAAACACGAGCAGCCTGCCTGCTTTCCAGCGTTCCCCTAATAAGCGCCAGCCTCATGCTGCAAGCTGGCTTAGCAGATAAGGGCCGGCTCTATAGCCAGCTGTAGATCCCTGATCTTTATGATTCATAGTAAAGGTGCTGTGAGCTATCATCAAACATCACTCTAAGCCGGGTGGGGGGGAGATCAGGGTAGAGTAAAGTCACGATCCTGAAGGGGAGCCCCAAAGTGCTAAAACACCCCATCCGGCTTATGCCCCTCTTTACAGATGCCACATTAATGCATAAAGTGGAGGCTGGGTGATGCAAATGCAGGAAGTGGAGACATGGGTCAGTACAGAGCCAGGGTGAAAGACTGACACACTTCGCTATGACTTAACAAGACATTATTATTCAGTAATCTGGGCTGCAGGGAACCAAGAAGGCTTTTAGGCGATGGCCATGCACACATCCAGCCCATGGGCGTCGCTAGGGGGCAGGCTTCTTCAGCAGCAGTGTAGATATAGGCGTCAGACGCGATCGTGGGGATGGAGGTGAGGTCGAGCCTCACGGGAGCGGCTACTTCTTTTTGGTCACGGCCATCACCAGCGGGACCCAGCGGCTCCTGACGCACGCCAGCCCCGCCTCAGGGGGGGGGGCCGGGGCCAGCTGAGGGCCGTCGTGCTCCTCGGCCTCAGAGGTGATCTCCATCTTCTGGATGATGAGCTTCAGAAGATTGTGCTGCTTCTCCAGGACAGTGGAGATTTCTTTCATCCTGGGAAAGAGAGCCAGCGGAGGGTGGAGCCCATTACACAGAACCAGCACCATCACCAGCACATCCACTAGGGGGCGTGTTTAACTGGAATCACAACCCAGCTATATTTACACCTGTCAGCAGGTTTAAACGGCCTTAAGCACCCCGGTGTTACATCAGCTGTCAGCTACTCCACTGTCACATGACTCCAGGAGACAACGGTCAGTCTGCAGCAATAACACCCCCAGGTTCACCTCCTGGACCGACATGGACAGTGCAGAACGTACATCCACTGCTGAAACGGACCTGTCCCCATGTGACTACCATATGATTTACCATGACATATAAAAAAGACTCTGCCTTGATTAACTTTAATGTCTCTTTGAGTTATGTTCTCTGACTCTGCCTTTGTAATAGATGTTAAAATAAATAATGTATGAGTGTGTGCCTTCCTGCAGAGGACTGCGGAGAAGCATGTCAGGTTTTCGCCACCTGTCCTGGGTTTAATTAACCAAAATTAACAGCACACGTTGCGAAGTTATTAATATTTACCTCTTGTAGGCTGCACACTATAATTAAGAAAATAAATTGTTTGTCAACAACTCCGTATTCGTTTACAGTGAAAAAGGAATCATTGTTACGGGCCGATATTTTACAGGGTAGCACGAAAGGATGGTGAATTTTTATATGTGAACACTAGAGGGCATTGTCAGCATTGTCTATTGGGCGCTAAAACCATGCGTTGACATTTATTATGTTTTTTCCCTCACTGTTGCATGTGTTTCTATTCACGCCTTAAGCCTTTTTTTGTGACATTCTGGCTCAGGAAGTCAGAGTGCGTCCCATGGTGACAGAGGGGGGGCGACCTGACGTACACGGGCGCTGCGGCAGAAGGTAGTGTCAGAACATCACTGGTCCAAATCCCAGGTTGGACGTTGCTCGAGCAGTTACTAAACACGGTGGGCAGGACTGGAGCCAAGAAGACTTTTAGGCGATGGCCGTACTGCAGGATATTCTAGGTACCTGGTGCACACAGCCTATGGACGTCACTAGGGGGCAGGCTACTTTATCAGCGGTGTGGCTCAGTGGGCTAAGCCTCTGTGCCTGTGATGGGAAGGTTGCCAATTCAAACCCAGCCTCAGAACGTCTGTGGGCCCTTGAGCAAGGCCTTTAACCCCCAGCTCCTTTGGTGCTGCATGAGGTGGCTGCCCGTCACGGCCAAACTTGTTCTCATGGAGAGCAACGTTGGGGGAGGTGAGAAGAGAATTTCCCCACGGGGATCAATAAAGCATCAATTACTATTATTAGTATTTTCTCGCAGAACAAATGCAAAGGAATGCAGCCTGAAAGATTAAAGAGGAAGGTAAGACGGCGTGCAGCCAGTACCTGAGTTTCTGCTTCTGCACCTCGTACTCGAGGGGGCTCAGCTGCTGAGTGCTGACGGACAGCCGGGTGCGCGCCTTGGGGGGGCGCTTCTCAGACAGGAAGTTCAGAGCGTTGGTCTGTTAGAGGGGGCGAGAGAAGGCCCAGGGGCCCCCAGAGTTGTTATGGAGCGCAGGCTGGTACATACGCTCAGGAGTGATTTCAGGCCCAGAATGGGTTAGCGATGATGAAAACTCAAATAATTACCTCATTAATTAGTCTGGATTATAACCCACTGCAGGTTTAAAACATTAACCAGCAGGGCTCATGCACTGATGCAACATCATTGATATCTTTATTAAAATGACTGAATATAAAACAGACAGACTATATATTTTAGGTTTTATTCGAAGTTGCTAGAATTGACTGTATGCTGCATGATTTTTCTTATTTTGTTAGTGGGAAGGGCATCCTGTCCAGGGTGTCCCCTGCCTCATTGCCTGTAATGGACTGGCATCCTGCCCAGGGTGTCCCCTGCCTCATGGCCTGTAATGGACTGGCATCCTGTCCAGGGTGTCCCCTGCCTCATGGCCTGTGATGGACTGGCATCCTGTACAGGGTGTCCCCTGCCTCATGGCCTGTGATGGACTGGCATCCTGTCCAGGGTGTCCCCTGCCTCATGGCCTATAATGGACTGGCATCCTGTCCAGGGTGTCCCCTGCCTCATGGCCTGTGATGGACTGGCATCCTGTCCAGGGTGTCCCCTGCCTCATGGCCTGTGATGGACTGGCATCCTGTCCAGGGTGTCCCCTGACTAATGCCCTGTGATGGACTGGCATCCCGTCCAGGGTGTCCCCTGCCTTGTGCCCTGATTATGCTGGGACAGGCAGCAAGCTCACAGGGACCCTGTCCACCATAAGCGGACATGGAAGATGGATGGCTGTATAATGTGCAGCTGAATACATTTTGTTAGACCAGCATCAGTAAATCCACAAACCTTTTTGCCGCAGATTCTGTTTGGGTACTCGGTAATGGCTACCTGGTCCACACGCTTAATGAACCAGTAAGGCAGCCTCTCCTCCAGATTGGTGTGCAGATCAATCTGCAGAACACGATGGAGAATGATTCTTCTCTACCACACATTTTTAATAGAATACTTGATAGATGTGTAAAGCGTGGACAGCATGGATGGTGTGGACAGCATGGACAGTGTGGACAGCATGGACAGAGTGGATGGTGTGGACAGCATGGACAGTGTGGATGGTGTGGACAGCATGGACAGCATGGATGGTGTGGACAGTGTGGACAGCATGGACAGAGTGGATGGTGTGGACAGCATGGATGGTGTGGACAGTGTGGACAGCATGGACAGAGTGGATGGTGTGGACAGCATGGACAGAGTGGATGGTGTGGACAGCATGGACAGTGTGGTCAGTGTGGATGGTGTGGACAGCATGGACAGTGTGGTCAGTGTGGATGGTGTGGACAGTATGGACAACATGGACAGAGTGGATGGTGTGGACAACATGGACAGTGTGGTCAGTGTGGAGGGTGTCAATTAGGCGGCTCTCAATTTTTTTATTTCCACAAACGCTATATGGCCTTCAGTGGTGCTGGAACGATCAGCAAATTCATACAGCAAATGTATTCTGATGCAAATAGAAAACTTGATCATGAGGAATCATAAAATACATGATTTAAATTAATATATATATATATATATTTTATGGAATGCAGGCCACAGACAGGTACCTGTGGAGATCCCTAATGTGGACGGCGCGGACACTGCAGAAGTGTGGATAGTGTATACAGTGTGGATGGTGTAGACAGTGAAGGTGTGGACATTATGGACAGTGTAAATGGTGTGGACAGTATAGATGGTATGCACAGTGTGGAAAGTGTGAATGAAGTGGACAGTGAAAAGGGTATGGAAGGTGTAGACAGTGTACATGGTATGGACAGCGTGGACAGTGTGAATGGAGTGGACAGTGAAGAAGGTATGGATGGTGTAGACAATGTAGATGGCATGGACAATGTGGACAGTGTGAATGACCCCCTGACCTGCATGGCAATGCGCTTGAGAGCTGCATTCCTCTGCACCTCCGCAATGTCCCCAACTGCCAGACCTATCTGGAAATGGCATGTAGCAGCATGAGCCTAAAGACCCTTCACATCACCTCTCTGTGTCACGTCGACATGGGAATGGCTCACCAGCAAGTTCATGAGAAGTATTGGCATGAGAAGAATGAACCAAACCAAGATGGTATACGTCACATAGGGAAAGCAGAGTTTCCCACTTAAATATGGCTCCAGGAAGTACTCCTGATAGTTCAACTCTCCCACCATCATGATGAAGGTCTGCATCATCGAGAGGTCCAGTCTGTCGAAATTAGCCTGAAAAAAGCAACAAAAATGTACCGGCAGCAGCAGAATGCAGGCTGTGAAGACGCAAGGGGGGCTTCATGTGAGATTTACTTACACAAAAATGTTTGGAGGACAGAATGAAAAAAACTATTGGTTCAGAGAGATAACCAATCAACCAATCAATCAGTCAACCCAACCAATCAGATGTTTTGTTTCCGCCTCCTCTAGTTGCTTGGACCTGCCTCCTCTACAATCTGATTGGTTACCTCTCTGAACCAATGATTTTTCGTTCTGTCTTCAGAACATTTTTGTGTAAGTAACACTCCCACGAGCCGCAAGGGGGCCTTCTGTTGTACACTTGGGCTGGACCCTTAATGAGAATTGGTGCAGGGAAATACCCAGATGAACACGTCATTTATAGATGTAAAGGCGTGCTGGGTAAAAGAGCCGACTTTCCAGTGAGACTGTCTAAATGAGCGAGTCATGTGTGACGGGCATGGGTGCCTTGGGTGCGGCAGGGCACACAAGCGACGTACCTGGCCTAGCATGAGCGAGTAGAACGCCAGGGCGAAGGCCAACAGCAGGAAAAAGAAGAGCATGATGATGCGGATCAGCGTGCTCATAATTTCCCCGAACATGACCACGTAGATCCCAAAATGCTCAAACCTGCTCCACGGGAAGGGGGGGGGGGCGGAGAGAGAGACAGGGAGCAGCTTCACTCAGAGATGCACAGCTCATGGTGCTTTGAAGATCCTCATGTGTCTGCAGCACAAACACACGGCTTTGCAGCCCTGACAAGGTGACTGTAATCTCCAGCCTAAACAAACTCAGGAACCTCCGAAGGTCAACAGCAGTTTTTAATGTTGATTTTGTTTAAAAAAAGATTTTTAACCATGGGGGGTACTCACAGGAGGATATATTTTCAGGGCTGATTATCCTTATGCGAACAGTTTATGCGTACACACACACACACACACACACACATAATTACCTTTATATTGGTCTTTCAAAGGTGCTGTAATTTCCACTAATGGGGCCTTCCAATATTGAATTTACCAGCAGGAACAGTTGTGAAAAGTTGTGTGTTTTTCTCTTTAAATTTACAGTAAACATAAGCAAAAACAGCTTTCCAGCAAAACCAGATCTTAATAAGCATTCAAGCTCCTAAGTTGGGATAGTGTTAATGTACAGATAAACTCATAGGGACACACAGACACTCGCACCTCTGCAAATAGAGCAGGAAGTTGACCCAGGAGAAGAATACGGCCCACGCTCCAGCCTGCCAGGGCCAAGTGGTCTGAAGGTTCATCAGCAGAGGGATCACAAAAATGAGGGAGGAGATGGCCGCACCCCAGTCCAGGGTGTTGGACACGTCCTTGAAGTAGTTGAGGGGCTTTAAGAAAGAGGGAGCAGAGTCAGGCGCATGAACATAGCTATAAGGAAGGATGTGCCGGCGTTGGGGTTATATAACGTCCAGATGATTGTTCTGCAGTGATATTTCTCCGTCTGCTCAGAAGGTGCTTTCATTTCTCTTTGCAGTAATAAATTTCAAAGACATATCAAGGCTGACATAAAAAAATGACTCCATCACGAGCTCCATGATGATGAATTGAAAGCATAAATGGACATACGTTTCTTAAGGAGCATCTGATAAGCACAGTGCACGCTCTGCTTAGACGTGTCTGACGGAGCCTCAGACCACAGCTGCTAATGAGCTTCCGTGATCTTTCCCGGAGTGAGAGCATGGACCTGGACCCACATGAGGCCTACCTGCTGCAACAGCTGGACCAGCTCCTTGCCCACGGTGTAGAGGTTCATGGCCAGAACCAGGAACATGCAGACCTTCAGAATGAAGCTCTGCTGCAGGGGGAGAAAGTCACCATTTCAGGGGCATTTCGCTTGAACCGCAGGGTAATCATGCTGGTGGTTGTCACTCTGTCCATCCTTCCACTCTCTATATTCATGGTTCATTCTTAAACTTATATAGCTTGTAAGATTATCTGAAAACATTGAGAATTAAACCCAGAAAACAGAGAATGAGATGTATTTAATGTATTAGAGTGATTAATCCAATAAGTTAAACGGAGACCAGCTGATCACTCCTGATACTGAAATCATTCCACCCGAATGGTTTCCAGACAGAATCAGGGTGCTGGGGAGTTAAACCACAGAGGGAGGGGGTGACAGTGATCTCTCTGTGAAGTCAGGAAGGAGCTGTTTATATCAGGATGCAGGGCGTCTCACATTCTCCAGGGAGGTGTACTCCACGTGGACGGATGTGCCGTTGGCTGTGTTGTTGTACGCAGGCCTCAAGGTCACGATGATATGGGAAAGAGGCAGCAGGCCTAGCGAGTAGATGGCCAGGTTCAGGATGTGAGCTTTGCTGCCGTAGGCGTTCCTGGACAGACAGGGGCCAAAAACAGATCCGGCCCAACACAAAAATCAAGGAAGTGGTTTGGTAAGGAGGAATGATAATTAAGAATAGAAAGAAATCAACGGACTTAGAGAATGCAATACCATGCTACTTTCCAGCGGAAGTGGGCTTACTGGCCTGGGCAGTCTTTCTCACAGCTAACAGTCCAGCACAAATAGACTTACTGGCCTGGGTGGTCTTTCCCACAGCTAACCGTCCACCAGAAATGAGCTTACTGACTTACTGATGGTCTTTCCCACAGCTAACAGTCCAGGAGAAATGGGCTTACTGGCCTGGGCGGTCTTTCCCACAGCTAACAGTCCAGCAGAAATGGGCTTACTGGCCTGGGCGGTCTTTCCCACAGCTAACAGTCCAGCAGAAATGGGCTTACTGGCCTGGGTGGTCTATCCCACAGCTAACAGTCCAGCAGAAATGGGCTTACTGGCCTGGGTGGTCTATCCCACAGCTAACGGTGGGAAACGATGCCTGGGCACTAGCATTTTCGGTCCCCCTAGATGGCTGCCTTGATAGACTCACCATTTCATTTCCAGATACTTCTTACAGACGGGATGGGTGAGGAGCTCAATGCGGTTATACTGCACCATGGCCTTCAAAACACCAAGGAGCAGAAAATCAGTCAGTGCCTGGCGACACCAGACTGGATCCATCACTGTAGACACTTCTTGCCGCTCTTGCATCTACATCTCTGATACTAAGCCTGGTCATCAGTAATGGGTTATCGCTTCTCTCCAAAAGGAACTTGTTTCTAACTCTAGAGTAGAGCATGTACGTACGTTGAGTGCCGCAAGGGGCTGGACTCTGAATCCCTGTTCCTTCTGCAACTTTCGCATCTTTATGGGCATCTGAAGCCATATGAAGTTGTACGTAATCTATCGGGGTTGAAGAGAGAATGATTAGGCTGCGCAAACTCCTGTATGTTCACTATCAATAGGATTAACACTCATCAGGATTTGGTGCGGACAGTCCGGCTTCCCAGCCCTCTGTTCAGGTGGCTGTTGAGTGTCCTCCTTTGAGGCCCTTTGTCCTCCTTCCCCACCCCCAGACCCCCCCTGCAAGCACCACTCTCCACATACCATGGATGCTGAGAATGGCTGTGCTTGCAATATACTACGAATACATTAAATACTATTTCTATCTAGATAAATATACCATTCTTGACTCATAATATGTATATAACCCACCCCCACCCCCCCCACTCAATAGCTTTTCATGGGCACCCTCCTTTTGTCAGTCATGCCGGTGCTGCCTTCAGGTACCAAGCAGCAGGTTGCCTCCGAGATGGCATGAGGTGCCACAGTGTCAGACGTCTTCCCAATGTAACTCACACTGTACTCATAGCTGCTGCCGTCATCCTCAGATTCCTTGACACACTGGTCCAGCAGATACTGAGCGGAAACAGGACACGGTTTTTCCAAACATGTATGATCATGCAGGCTTGAGTGTGAGCCTGAGCACTGCGTTACAAGACAGACCTTGAAAGACTCTGGGAGGAGCTCTATCATCTCCAGAATGACACATGGCTTACTGGATCCGGGGTTGAAGGTCTGCAGTGCCTCTGCACACCTGAAACAGGAACAGTTCCGTGTCGGTACTAATTTCGTAGTGTTTTAATATAAACGATGTATTTTCCTGCTATTCTTGTATTGTTGGCCGTCCAGTGAGCTCTCCCTTCATCCAGTGCTCCTACACTGTCCTTCTTACATCCATCCAGATGTTCAGCATCTGACCCCACATCAGGCACTGGGATCACCAGGCCACCATTATGGACGGCTCCTGATCAATAAGTGAGGCTCCACTGACCTCTCAGCCTCTATAATGGTGTCGACCACCTCCTTCTTGCCATTATTCACTGCTTCGTGGACAAAGGTGGCATCGTTCTTGTTGAAGGTGACTTTGGCGCCCCGGTGTAGCAGCAACCTCACTGCGGAGGCGTGACCCTCCTTCGCCGCCACATGCAGAGCTGTGTTCTTTCACACAGCAGGAGAAAGTTCAGTTCTTAGCATATATTTTTTGCACGCTTACCACGTGCATGGTGGTTAGAAGCATGGGGCCCACCCCCATAATAAATACCCCCCCTCCACCCCACAGCTTTGGGACACTAGGGGTGCTACTTGAAGATTTACAAAGTGCTGATTCATTGGAGTAAAGGTGTCAGCCAATGGAAGAATGATGACGCCTGCGTCATGACGGGGAGGTAACCTCTGCCATCAAATACCACGGTGTGATCTGGCCCCTACCCTCAGATTTTATAAAAGCTCATATAAGTGAAAGAGAGATTTTGAATATAATGGATATTTAAA
>JAODKM010000032.1:19593405-19609335 GCA_026780845.1 Petrocephalus sullivani
TCATTTGAACACCGCATGAAGGACTGAATATACACAATCGACTGGGTGCGAACAGCACTCTATTTCTCTCTCTCTCTCTCCACATATACTCTACATCTATACATTTTTTTCCCTTTCTCTCCATTCTATATTCCCGAGCCGCACACTACGGCTGCCGTTTCTGCGGATGCGTAGTGGGGCCATGTGCAGAGAAACATTACGGCATGCCTGCATAAAGGCGAGAGTAATGATCGTAAACCTCAGAAAGCGCCGGAAAGCTGTCAGACGAAGGCGGGCGCTGCTGTAATATAGCTGTAATATAAATACCGCGGCCGCCCGCGCTGCGCCTGCATCTCAAGGTGCGCGACTTTGCGGCGTGCACGCTCCCCCTCTATATCTAAAACCATTTATTGGCTGTGAATAAATGAGTGGGCTTTATATTGAATCTATTATATTGTTGTAATATTTGCGAAACAACTGTTGAATGCTTATTTTTATTTTGCAAACTTTAATAGGCAATTACTGTTCATTGATTAGACAGTAATATTGATATAATGGTCTGATAACAGTGCGCTTTCCTTGCACTTTTGCATATGTGTTAGGATTCGGGGAAAAAAAAAGCTCACGGTGTGGATGTAGGAAGGAAGCACCGCGGTACCGCATCCCAGGGAAGTTAGCGGTGTGGGGAGCGCAGTCACGGCAGCGGGGGAAGCGGAGCCGGATCGGAGCCGAGGGCTCGCTGTGCGGACCTGGGGGGAGAGCCGTGCGCACTGGGGATGATCTGCTGCCGTCCTTGGTGATGTACAAGCCCAATCCAATTAGCTGTCACCTCTAGGCTGTGATGCGGCTGTGCCGTCCCTCTCTGCGCTCCCGTCCGCAGTCCGCTCCATGCAGCCGCGGTGCGCCTTCACACCCGCAGCCGTGAAGCAGCCCCTGCAGCGGGGACGCCGCTTCTCTCTCATCCTCTGATTTCAAGACGCCAGCTTGTGTGCTTTCTCTCCCCCCCCCCTCCCGCTCCCCGATCTTTACGCGTTTTCATTTAACCTTATTTAATTTCTGCAAACAAAATGAGGAGCGCAGATCGGCGGAGCGCGGAGAGCCGGGAGTCGTAGGGGATCCCGGATCCCGCTGTCAAAAGAGGGACTTTCATGCAAAAGGTGGCTCGTTTCGGCAAGGTAGGAGAGCCGCGCTTTCTTATTCCTGTAACGTAATGTGGCATGGGGGTGACAGCTAGGGATAGCACGTCCCGGTTACTTTAGTTTGACTGTTATGCGTGTTTGATACGGTCGCAGGAGCCGTGGGCGTAACGTTATTTTAATGTTTGCATGGGCGATACCAGCCCAATGCGCCCAAAGGCTGCTGCAATAATAATAAAGATCAATAAAAAAAATACATACAGCCTTCATAAGTTCAGAGAAGCCGGCGATCGCTGTGACTACGCGACTTGAAAGCTTATGAAAAAAAATCTCAGATCAGAAAAAAATAAAAATAAAAACATCAGCCCAAAAAACGAATAAGTAAAACAGGTGACAAGACATAGAAAAAAAGACCCTCGGAGAAAAATAAACGAATAACGTCTATAGTGATATCACGCGTTATGTAATGATGTTAATTTCCCGGTGATCTTTTAAAATGCACGTTTTGTGTTATGGGATGCAGCGGTACTGTACTCCCGTCACGGGTACCCGGAGCGACGGGGAACTGTTGCATCTTCGGTGCCGTTCACGGCCAATAATAACGCGTGTGTCCGTCTGGGGAGATCATAAAAATCGCCGATATAATAAAGTGCAAACTCTGCCCTTATTGTCGTATTATTGTAATTAAAAAATATCTATTTAGTTCCCCATTTCCCCGCATGTGAACTTTCCGCGGATCCAGGTCCGTGACTTTATCTTACATAACGACACGCATCTTAACCTTGAGCAGATAAAACGCGCACTTTGCTGATTTAGAGGGAGATTGACAGCGAATATACACCCCGCGTAAATTACAGTAAAAAATGAGCAATTGTCCTTTTTAATCCCAGGCTTGAATTACAGTCTTTCAGGATCAGTTTTAAATAGCCCAGCAATTACAAAGTGCTGTAAGGGAAGTGAACGTAAACCCGGGATTTACTTAACGCGCTTCTAAATATACAAGCGAGGTTTAAGCCCGTCCTGCTTAGCGTGGAAACCAAATAATACGTGCGATTAACTGTCTGAAGAGCGCTACATTTTCCAGACCCCTTTAGTTTTTTTCGACATTTTTTGTGATCAGTGCTTTGAGCAAAGTAACTATCCTCCCCTCCTTGGGTGGGAATTATGCTGGGGTCACGAGTGAGAGGTATAACCCCACGCCCCTCTGCTGGGGTAATACCGAACTCACACACAGCCTACAGCATGATACATTTGCCCTGTATTTTTCAAATGAAAATTCTTGATAGACCACTGGCAGAATTTAAGGCTATCCAAATAACTTAATTGCTAAAATCCAGTGATAGTTTTATAGAAAAATGTACTTAAAGTTATATATAACATTATTATTGATTTATTTTTGGTTTTATTTCAGCCATGGAGGGACTTGTCTAAACTGGATCCAAGATAATTTTTTTATTTTGTTTTGGTTTTTTATTTATTTTCCTGGAAACATCGCATATCCATCTGAGCGGTGATGGCTGAAAAACCAGGCTGCGGATTGCCCAAAAGTGGCTCGCGGGCCCCGGGCTCCCTGCCGCCGGAGCCCATCGAGATCATCCGGACGAAGGCGAGGTCTCGGAGGGTGCGCATCAACGTCGGGGGCCTCAACCACGAAGTGCTGTGGAGGACCCTGGACCGGCTCCCTCGGACCCGTCTCGGCAAGCTCAGAGACTGCAACACCCACGACTCCTTAATGGAGGTGTGTGACGACTACAGCCTGAACGAGAACGAGTTCTTCTTCGACAGGCACCCCGGCGCCTTCACCTCCATCCTGAACTTCTACCGGACGGGAAAGCTGCACATGATGGAGGAGATGTGCGCTCTGTCCTTTGGACAGGAGCTCGACTACTGGGGCATTGACGAGATCTACCTGGAGTCGTGCTGCCAGGCACGCTACCACCAGAAGAAGGAGCAGATGAATGAGGAGCTTCGGCGCGAGGCGGAGACCCTGAGGGAGAGAGAAGGAGAGGGGGAGTTTGATAACACCTGCTGCCCAGACAAGAGGAAGAAGCTCTGGGACCTTCTGGAGAAGCCGAGCTCCTCTGTGGCTGCCAAGGTAAGGGCGTGTGCGGTCGGCGTGTGCGGCGCGGGCACCTTTGCAGGATGGACCTCCAAGAGGAAAGTAAGGGTGCGGAGGTGTCGGGAGATACAGTCTCAGCCAATTGGTGGTGAGGTCTTTGCCTGAGAGGCGAGATTGCAAGGTTCCTTGGCTGTGAATTGAAACACAGGGGACAGTCACCTCTCCAGGTGACACGGGGCGTGATCGCCCTCACTGAGTGGCGGTCAGCTTGGTTACAGGTGAAGCATTTTGCTGGTCGGATCTATCCTATAGAATTTGCCAGAAGAGGCGTTCGTCACTGATGGATGTGCATCCAGATGTAGGTGTTTGGCGGTCGTATGCTCTGCAAGGTGCGGGCCGGGATGCACCGCTGCTGCCGTGCTGGGTCTCATCAGCTGCGTGTCGGCATGCACGAGCGGCAGGCCTCCGGCCGGAGCTGATATGCTTGGTTTCTCATCTGATTTACGGATATCAAAACACAGGAAGCTATTTGCCATGGTTTACTTTTCAGGTTCTGGGCGATGCACTCGGTGAAATACACCCTGCATGCAGCGAGAGCAGAGTGTTTGTGTTATGAAATACACCACCTTGCAATAATATTTTTATTTTTGTTTCGGCTAGTAGTATGCAACCTCTTTGTGGGACCATGGAAAGTTATTCTTTGGGCCCGAGTTTGAATGTAAACAGCTACATGTTTCCACAGGAGTTCCCAGCAGCCCTTATGGTCTCCGTGACATTTTAGCAATTCAGTTGGTATGCTTAAAATAACGATGCTTTCCACACAGATTAATCTCGGCGATCATCTGAGTCCGCCTGACTGCTCCCTGAATATCGGCGCATTGCTTTCAAATCCAGTCTAATCTGTTCCTAAGTCAGACACGGGCCATACAGAGGCAGACCCATCCCTGACTGCCTGGTGTTCTATCTGGGGGATTTTTGTTCAATCAGTCCTAGTGTCACTACCCCTAAACTGAAGCCCCCGATGTCCGTCAGAGCCGAAGTATCAGGCTTCCGGCCTGCGGGTCTCTTCATAGACATTCCTCAGTTCATATTCCTAGAAGGCTTTTTTGATTAAAGCTTAGTGCATGATTCTCCTTGCATGCAAACGGACGGCCAGTGAGCGGCGTCAGTTCAGCCTTTATTTAGGAACATTCTTTCATGCCCTCCATCAGAGGAAATGGATCTTAAATTTCGCCCCACTCTGTCGTAAGTCACCCATACGGCCAGGGAGCCATGATGAGGTCTAATCCCTCATAATTTACGTCCCCGAATCAGTGCTCGAGGCTCTTGGGGGCTATGTGGAGGGGGTGGCCGGCACATTTGGCAGACAGACCAGCCCCCCCGTGCAGCGTCACGCGCTGTCCCTGCCCGATGCGCTTTTTTAAACGTCACCTGTTTGTTGCACGCTTGCGGTGTGAGTCACACGCGATTGGGTTTCAGCTCCGTTCCTCTGCTGCTCCGAGACCTCAGACTGCGAGTCGAAATATCAAAGGTGCCGTAATCATCATAAATGTGTAAAGGCGCTTTAGATAACCACTCTGAGCATACAGATATAAGCTGATAAAAAAAAAACCAACAGCTTGCTTCTTTTTATGTTATCTTCTTGCATTTTATGGTTTCATATTTCTTGTGAACACCCACAAGATGTGTGTGTATTGGTTTGTTTCTGTTTATTGAATATGTAATATTTGCAAAAATAATATCCGAAATTATGAAGTAGATCTATTGTATTTCAATAATTATAGATCGATACGGGCTTGCTTCTGGGCACTGAGCATAAATTCCATGGAGCCGAGCAGCATTTCAGCCAGTCTGTGGTTTAGCCGCAGCTGAGATGGTGGCAGGAATCGATGTCAGACAGAACACTTGGGATACAGGAAAACCCCTTAGCCAGATTCCGGGAACCACTATCCTGACACACTTTGTTTCTTTGCATGGTATTCAAGAGTCAAGTAGCAGAGATGTCCCATCACATGGACAGCTAACATGCATGTAAAGTAAATGGAACATATATGTACAATCAGGGTTAGCTAACATATATGAAATGTAATGCATATAAGGTGGAACACATATGTGCACTAGGGGTTATCTAACGAAAATGTAATATAAAATATATGTGGTGTAACACATAATGCACCGAGGGTTAACTAACATGTATGAAATGTAACACATAGGTAGTGTAACATGCATTTACACTGATGGTTAGCTATCATATGTAATATAACACATATGTAGTGTAACATGTATGTGCACTGAGGGTTAGCTATTACATATGTAATATAACACACATGTAGCGTAACATGCATGTGCACTGAGGGTTAGCTATCATTCATATAATATAACACACATGTAGTGTAACATGCATGTGCACTGAGGATTAGCTGTCATACATAATATAACACACATGTATACGACACTGGGGTTAAATTTGGCAGGCGGTAGGATTACGTGTCTACAGGAGCCCCGAGAGGAGGGACCGGCTGAACACCCAGATGCAAATGGAACAAGGGGAGAGATTTTTCATGCGGTTCAGAGCCTAGGTCACAACGCTGTGCCGGGGCGTGAGGGACCTGTGTTCCCCAGCTCTTTCTGTGCCTGTGTAAACAGCCACCCTCCCGTTAGATGTTGCTGTAGGTACGGGACAGCCCGACCCCTGTCACGTGAGGCAGAATGACCACACCTCTAATGGGGCTGACTGTACATTTCCGGCGGGACCCCACAACCTTCCACATCCAAGCTGTACCTCAGAGAAAACACAGCTTACAGACTTACAGATCAGCTATGCAGAAGGTGCAGGAAAAGGTTTTGCGGTGAAGCCAGCCTGAACTTTGAATATGGGGTGTGGTTTCGCATCTGATCAAACCAGGCCACGTGAAAGATGTCTGTATTAACATGGAAAATGTCAGTACTGCTAAAGTCAAGCTGACGGAGCCCACTTGGGCTTTGGAGCCGGGGCAGGCTTGAGGCCTTGGTGTCCGGCTGCCCCTCATTTGCTGACCTCATTTGTATGAAGGCCGAGTCTAAAGGCCCGTGGAGACATTGCAGTTTCAGCGGAGTCGTGCAGGTTCTCACCACGGAGGCTCTGCTCGAAATGAAGCATACGCCGCGTGGCCAGAGGCCCGCGTAGCGAGATGAGAGCGTCTGTGGTACATTTCCTGCATCGCTGGTGCGTACTCTGTGCCCACGTGCTGGATGGTCACACCTCAATAATGGGCACTAAATGGGCCTGAAAATTAACACATCACCACTAATTACCCGGAGAATCCACTCTTCCAGAAACAGGTGATTCAAGGTGGTTTATAAAATGAAGGATGCCCATCTATTTCCTCATCACCGTATCCTGGTGAGGCTCGCAGGATGGAGAGATGTATAAGAAGTAAATATCTGAAATGTCCGTATTCTTCAGCAGAGGTGGCCAGAGGGGTGTGTGAAGCAGCAGATAAGAGATGGATAGATACGACCGACCTGATTATTTTACCACTCCCAGGATGAGGCCATTAATATAATCAAGTTGGCAGCCAGATCGTGGCTGTTGAAGGGGTCTGTTTATTTTTTTGTACATGGCGGTCGCTTGTGTGGGTTTGTGACGGCTTTCTCTGAATCGTATCTGATCCATGCAGCCTAGCTAAATGTCTCTACTTCAGATATCACAGCCGCTTAGATATTAATCGGCTGAATGGCCGGGCGGTACCGGCTGGACGTGTCTCTCATTAGCAGGATTCCCGGTGTTTCCTAAATACCTCAGAGGGGATCTCTCCGGGCAATTTGAGAGTTTAGCCTCTGCGAATGTGTGTGGTGTCGGCGTGGGGCTCAGTGGGTTAGGACGCCGTGCCGGTTCAAATCCCAGAGTCGGCGGAGCGATGCCACTGTTGGGCCCCCTGAGCAAGGCCCTTAACCCCGAATCGCTCCAGAGGCTGGCTGATCCTGCTCCTTTAGATAAAGGCGTCTGCTACATGAGTGTAAATGAGCCTGTCTGGTGGCAGAGAGTGCGGGCTCTTGCCGCACTGGGGTTTGCACATGGTGCTTCTATTTACTGTTGTCATTCCCTCAGACCTCTGGGAGTCTAACCTGTGCGGGTTTGGGGTGGGGGTTGTGGTTGGGGTTCAGGCTTTATCCCGTCTTAACATGCCTGGTATGGCGTCAGAATGGCGCAGGGTCACACCCTGTAGCCATAAACTGAGGGGGTCCCGTTGAAAACTCATCTGGGGGTAACACATGTAAATGGGGGCCCCTGCTGTTCTAGGCCCTGGAAACATGGACCAGTGAAGCACATAATTTGAATTCCTAGGAAGGGGACCTGTAGTGATTATTAGGGTCTCTGGTGTCAGTGGTGACTGGGTTTGGATCCGAAGGCCCGTTCAGGCTCCAGTGTCACGATGATGTCACCATGCTGGTTGTGCTGATTCTGCCTCCCAGTTGGTGAGCACTGGAAGAGCTGCGGTCCTGTGTGTGCCTGCTAGCGTGGCCTCTGTGTGGACGCGGTACAGAACGGACAGGCCCTGCTTCCTCTGTGCCAATTTGGCCTCAGCTCCTGCCGGGAAGCCCCCTGGGTGCGCTCATCGACCAACATGGTCGCACGGGGTCCGGATCGAACGCAGGGAAGCATCATGGGGCTGCCCCCCCCCGACACACATGGGTCCGAGCCCACCACAGCGAGCCCCTCCTTTCATCCTGACTGCGCACCCCAAAATCGATAAGTGCTGGCATTTTTAAAGCCTCTTTCTGGCTGCCTTACTGTCATTCTGCCTTATTATAGATTCTGTCATTTCGGTCCTTTTTTCCCTATAAAACTCGTTCCTGACTGGCAGGCTGGCTTTGGTTTTTTTCACGCTGTCCGCTCTCAATCCACCAGGAGACGCTGTCCTTCGCTACACGTGAGCAGCGTGGGGAGCCACCCCCCTTTGCCCGCCCTGTATGCATGTTACGCAAGGCGGGCCGCCGCGCGGACGCGCTCGGAGGGGGCCGGCATTTGGAGGTCATTCCCTAAATCCTCTTTGCTGCGCTTTCATAACCAGATAAGACGCCCCCGTTAGATTAAAGCGAGGTGCTGTGAGCGGTTCCGCTCCCTTCACGGGAAAACCCCCGGCCTCAAGTGCCGCACTGAAGGACAGCACTGCGAAAAGTGTAATTAAAGCCAACGCGCTCGGAAGCCGAGCTAAGCGAATGAATTGTAGTGTGTCTTAACTGGATTTGCAGTACGCTAAAATACTATTGCATATTGTCTGGATTTACAGCTGGCTAAATATGACTATGTGCTGTCTGAATCTGACGGAGTCTAACGGGGGTATCTGAATCTCCTGGATTCTAAAGCGAGAATACTTTCTGAAACTGCATTCCATACCATATTAATGAATGAAATGTTCTTGTATATTCCCAGTGTCAGACTGTACTTTGTGAAATAAAGGTTCAGTGTAAGCTTGGCCTGAAGGTGTATGTCTGTGTGAGTCTGTGTATCTGCGTGTCTGTAACATAGTTCCCCTGTGTCAGGCACTGCACTGAGGCTCATACGCATGGTGAAAATACCGCAGTCGGCCAGTCTTTAGCAGTAAATCTGATTTTTATAGAAAATACACAGCAGATGTTGATGTCGCTTGCTGTATAAAAGCCCTGGGTGTCACAATCTTCTGTCACCCTGCCACCCCTCGCCTCAAGGGCCACTCGATTTATTCCCTCCCAAGCCTCCGTACCTCCAAACCAGGATGCGGTGATAAAGTAAATTAGAGACTCCGAATTGCTCTTAGTAGGCGATTGGTGGTGCCTGAATGAGCATCTGTCTGTCTGTCTGTGTGTGTGTGGGGGAGGTGGGGGGGTATGGTGTCCTGTGTTGTAGACTCCAATCACTGGATTATTATGGTTTGGAGTGAGGGGTTAGGGTTAGGGTAAGGGTTAGGACTTCTGGGATGGACGTTTGCAGTAATTATGATGCAGTCATGATGAATTCTTGGTACAGTGCAGAAGGTCCCCATCGGTGTGGCTTCTGCCGGCCGCAGTTGCAGTGCAGACGGGCAGATGCAGGAATGTTCCGCAGGCCGCATCTTTAGGCAGAACATGGGGCACCGGCGTGCAGACGGAGGCAGCTGCAGTGCAGACGGGCAGATTCAGGAATGTTCTAACAGTCCGCACGTCATGAACAGCGGCTTGGGCTGCTGGGACCATGTCCGACACCCATTCCCCTTTTTATGACTCCTACCTCAGGCGGAGTAAGTGTTGCGTGATTAATATGGTCTGTCAGTTTTCCGTGGCATTGTTCTTGACACTTAATGGCCATGGCCCCTCCTTGGAGTCACCTCAATGCCTCGCTGGACCTTTCCCAGCAGCCCTTGCGTGAGGGCACAGGATCGCTCCCTGTGTTTTGGCTGAGACTGAAGGGCGAGTTCTGAGCGTACTCTACTGAGGACTGGCCCAGCCGGCAGCTATCTGTCAGCGTATGGGCTCACCCTCCTGGTTTGGGTTTGACTCCCACCTCCCAGATCTTTGTGGTTATATATGGGGGCCTGTTGTGTCCTCCGGCTAATAGATCAAGCCGGAGATGAACCCTGAGATGGCAAGTCAGCCATAGATGGTTTGGCAGTTTTTGTTTTCATTCAATCCTTAATAAGAGAGAATATAAGATACAGTACTCATAAGACTCAGGTCTATTGCATAAATACATTACATTAGCCAATAGCAGGCCATGTAGAGATAACATCATTTCCTGCCTGTACATTAGCTATGAGTCCTGGCTGACCTACGTTGTTTTGATGGTCCCTGAGTTTGAGAAAGCCGCCCTGGACACAGTAGGCATCTGATGCCCTTTTATTTGGTACTAGTAAAGGATCTGCCAAAGTGACCGCAAAATTTTGGGTTCAAGCGTCAGCGCCCTCTGTACTATTTATGCAGTAGTGCAATGAGTAGGAAAAAGGTTAAGCTAATCATATTAATAATTCTAATAAGATTAAGTGGCATAAGGAAAACATAGCATACTATTAATAAGAGGTCTGGGGACAGTGGAGGGGGCAGGTCCTCCCTGCGACCAAGCTGGGGAGTTGAGGAGGAGGTAATGAGTCCAGGAGGTCCATTAAGAGCCTCATTAACTTGGTTCATGGTCCAATGCACGATATCACCAGGTCCTAGTACAAGGGAGGACCCTGAAGACCTCGGGCTCGCAAACATATAAAAGGCAACAAAAAACCTGCAGTTACTCCCTAAAAATACGCCTCTAATTTCCTCCGGTGCTTGGAATTGGGGGATGAGGGGTGGGAGGAGCAGTTACGTTCTCCTTAACGTCCTTAATGTCCTTATTGTGAAGGGCGTACGGGCTCCTCACTTCAGTAGTGTCCTGAAGAAAGGCCAGTGTACTGTTCCATGTCCCTGCAGAAAGGGTCAGGATCGTCATTTGTGAGGGTGCGTATGGGTCAGGAGCGTCATGTGTGAGAGTACGTGTGGGTCAGGACCGTCATGTGTGAGGGTGCGTGTGGGTTAGGAGCATCATGTGTGAGGGTGCGTATGGGTTAGGAGTTCCATGTGTGAGGCGACGTGTGGGTCAGGAGCGCCGTGTGAGGGTGCGTGTCGGTCAGGAGCGCCCTGTGAGGCTGGCGGCGTGTGGGTCAGGAGTGCCCTGTGAGGGTGGCGGCGTGTGGGTCAGGAGTGCCCTGTGAGGGTGGCGGCGTGTGGGTCAGGAGTGCCCTGTGAGGGTGGCGGCATGCCCCTCCGGAGCACCACAGGAAGGCAGCTCCGCCGGGCTCAACTAGCTGCCAGCGGGCAGCACCTGTTTCCAGCAGCACTGAAGCATACACTTACAAGGTTCAGCTTGGGTGGAAAAAAATAATAATTTCCTTCATTTTCATTTGGTTTCTTTGTGTTTGACCTTATGCAGAAAGATAGTTTTAGAGGGGGGAGGGGGTTGCCATGGAGACTCTTGCATAAAAATTCCTAATTTGGACGTAATGTCACAATAAGGGTCCAGAAGTATTTTTATATCTCTGTTCTGGAGAGATCATAAGCAGAAGACCAAATATTTTTATCTGGTTTCAGTAAAGTTGCCTCCATGCAGCACTGACTGAAACCTGGAAGATAATATGAGAAGTCTTGTGGTTTGCTGCACCAATGAGACGGAGATATAAACTGTATAGCAGGTGTCCTGCAATACAGCCAAAGCAGAACATATCACATTTGCTACATTGAAACCCTGAGGCCAGAGAATGACCACTGAGGGTGCGGAGAAAGAACTGCAGCCTTAAAAGAGGACCAGGAGGTGAATGCGCCTAAGCGGGAGCAGGAGGTGACTGACCCTGAGCGGGAGCAGGAGGTGACTGAGCCTGAGTGGGAGCAGGAGGTGACTGAGCCTGAGCGGGAGCAGGAGGTGACTGAGCCTGAGTGGGAGCAGGAGGTGACTGAGCCTGAGTGGGAGTCGGTGGTGGCTGAGCCTGAGTGGGAGCAGGAGGTGACTGACCCTGAGCGGGAGCAGGAGGTGACTGAGCCTGAGCAGGAGCAGGAGGTGACTGACCCTGAGCGGGAGCAGGAGGTGACTGAGCCTGAGCGGGAGCCAGAGGTGACTGAGCCTGAGCGGGAGCAGGAGGTGACTGAGCCTGAGTGGGAGGAGCAGGTGACTGACCCTGAGCGGGAGCAGGAGGTGACTGAGCCAGAGTGGGAGGAGCAGGTGACTGACCCTGAGCGGGAGCAGGAGGTGACTGAGCCTGAGCGGGAGCAGGAGGTGACTGAGCCTGAGTGGGAGGAGCAGGTGACTGAGCCTGAGCGGGAGCAGGAGGTGACTGAGTAGGAGGTGACTGAGCCAGAGCGGGAGTAGGAGGTGACTGAGCCAGAGTGGGAGCAGGAGGTGACTGAGCCTGAGTGGGAGGAGCAGGTGACTGAGCCTGAGCGGGAGCAGGAGGTGACTGAGTAGGAGGTGACTGAGCCAGAGCGGGAGTAGGAGGTGACTGAGCCAGAGTGGGAGCAGGAGGTGACTGAGCCTGAGTGGGAGCAGGAGGTGACTGAGCCAGAGCGGGAGCAGGAGGTGACTGAGTAGGAGGTGACTGAGCCTGAGTGGGAGTAGGAGGTGACTGAGCCTGAGTGGGAGTCGGACGAGCAAAACGAAAGGTGACAGAGATAAATTCATAAATGCGCAGGAGGAGCAGCATTTGAAGGAGCTGCGAATCGCCTGGTAACGACTTTTTCTGCATAGTCAGTTTTTAGAGTTCATACACCTCATTAAATTCCCCATTCCCCTTTTGGGTCCTGACAATTACTGCTACTGTGGCTTTTCATTATCACTTCGGTACAGAGGGGTCGCAGTGGCCCCCAAAGTGAGCCCGACTGACCACCTTACCCCTGCTTAACCCTAACTAGGCCTAACCCACCTGACTACCCTGATCCCAATTAAGCCAAACCTGACTGACCATGGTTCTTTCCCCCGGGGTAGCCTGCATTGCCTCTTCTGACCTTCATGCTTCAGCTGCCCCCCCAGATCGTGTGGGGGGGCTCCGGGGAGTTGATCTCCTCCAAGCTCTTTGTGGCAGCAGGTCGATTCTGTCCATAAGCCGGTCCCGGGAGACTCTGGCAGGGTAGGCGAGCTCAGGCACTGACCGGCATCACGGAATGACATGCTGGGGATTCTGTCGATGTGGAGAATGACTGAGGGGAAACACTGGCCTGTGAGACAGAGTGTGACGTTCAGCGGGCCACGGGCAGACAGCCTAACGTATGGAGAATGGCTGCACCACAGCGCCCTTCCACAAAAAAGGGACCCTAGAAAACGACTTGTGTGGTGGTGGTTAGGAGGATCCCGTCCCGTGTTTGCTGTTCTAGCAGGTACGCTGGTCCCATTTGTAGGCAACGTGTCCGCTGGTTATGGCATCTGCATGCCTTGTTTCTCCTCCGCTATTTCTCAGTACCTCGCTTGAGTTTTGGGCTTCTGTCTTTGGGACGGCTGACGATGCGGTCGATTTCCCTCTTCCGGAGCTAAACGGCAATCCCCGTCCCTTCCTTTTGCCTCGCCAGCGCTCATCCCTCTGTCACTGCACGTCCTGACGTTCATCGTCTCATTAGGCACCTAATTAACGCGCGAGACTCGAATCCGCACATCTGGAAGTCTCATTACCTGCTCTGACGACAGCGCTTTCGTTTCCGTTTTAATAGACATGGGCGTATGCACAGATATCAGAAACGGCATTGGATGCTGGGGGAATTCATGGGGGTGGTGGTTGGGGTGGCAGGCATCTCTCTTCCCTAATTTAGGAGTGTCTTCCCCCCACAACACCCCCTCAGGCCCCGGTCCCCTGTGGATGACTCGGATCGCTCACGCGGTGCTAATCTGCCCCCATCCTAAGGGACAGCGCACATCACTCTCCCGTTGTGGTCACAGCGCTGTGGCTTCGACTGCAGCTACACGCCTCTGGCGTGCCGTTCCTCGCCGAGACGCCACAGTAGGGGCACAGAGGCCTTGTTTTACTCATATCAATAAACTCGAAAGGCTTTCAGGGTGGCACGCATCCACTCTGCACATTAATTTTAATAGCTGATAACACCGTCTCCTGTCAAACTGCCTTCCCTGGCCCTGTTTAGTTATAGGGGTTTTTCAGCATTATTTACATTATATAACACACACATATACACACATCAAAAGGAAATGCCAAGCTTATAATGCAGACCTGGCCTTTATTTCACACTGAGATGAAGTCATGAAAACAGACTGTAATGTGTTTATTAAAGCACATTCCATTATGGTGCCTTGCAGCAGATTGAGTTTTCCCCAAAAGTATAGCACCTGTTCCTCGGTTATGTTTCTTCCCAAGATAAAAAAATAATAATAAAACGTGAACTTGTTTCCTCAAGCCGTGCACATTTGTACACAGTACCTGGAATTCCGGAATTTTCCATTTACTGCTGCTGAGAGCTGGGAGGTGTTGGCGGCGGGCTGAATTTGCAGTCAGTGGCAGGTGGCTGGCGTAGATTATAATCTGAAGATCCAGAACGAGGTGTTTTGTGTGCATTGTGGAGGCTATTATGGGATATAGGGTTTAATGCTTAATTTAACACTCAATGCCACGCGACACATTCACAACAAAAAGACATGAACGCAGATCTAGATGGGACCTGCTGATTTAGTGTGAATATCTTGATTTAGTATAGTCATGTTAATTTAGTATGGCCATGTTGATTTAGCATAAGCTGGCAATTTACTGTAACCTGTTTTAGTGTAACGTGTCGATTTAGCATGAGTGAAACTATTTATACTTTACATTTTACTAGCAGTTACAATGCCTCTGTGTTTATGCAATTTTTGCACAGTTATGCCTCAGTCAGATATTTTATTAATGCAACAGAAAATTCAATCAAACCTGTGGTGCTCTGAATGGTATCTTTATGCTTTACACTGAGCTGATTAGCTGCCACTTTTTAGAGAGAGATCATTCCGAGAGTCAGACGCAGATATCTATGGAAGAGCTGTCCACTAAGTCAGTTTGGAAAACTACTTAGCGGGTTCTGATTCACTGGCTGGTGTGGTTGGGGTGGGGGGGGGTGTGCAGTCTATCAAAGCAGCACGTGCGGGGAAGCTGTTCCAGGACATGATAGCTGCGTGGAGGGAGCCAAGGAAAGCAGCATCCAAGTGCCATCTCCTCGGGAATCTATGGACACCACCCTCATGTGTTGAGAACGGCCGTTAGCCAATTAGCAGTCTCTATGCGTCACATTAATGCGGGAGCGGCCCACCCACTGGATTAACTGCCCAGCTGACCGGCAGCGATTGCCAAAGTGGACCTAATTGGGCCGAATTAGAGGATGACATCGCAAGCGTCAGGCTTTGCCACTTAATCCGGAAGTGTTGGCTTGGAATTTTGTGTAGAGGGACGCAGAGGGCAGGGCGGCATTGGGGGGGGATGATGCTCGTCACGCCCATGCAGGTGCAGATTGAGTAGCTGATGCGGGTTTGTGGGGGCTGGCCTGCTGGTCACACCTTGATGACCTTATTCCCGGGGTCCTTTGCCTAAGCTGCTATCATTAGGATCAGTATACACTCTGGCTACATGATAATGGAAACATGCCAAGAACCGGGGTGCGAATTTTCTGTGATGATTATTGACCAGTTTACCCAATTCAAAATACACTATATCTAGAACGTATTATCTACTAACAGAGGCCGTCACATAAGTCAGTGGTGCTGCCTCTATGAAAGCCACAATATTCCCAATCATGGAAGGTGTATAAGTTTCAGTGACCAGTTCTTTTCTCTTTTCTCCTGCTCGCTGATTTTGTTAAATGTGTCACAAACATGTCCATGAGTGACTGGAGCACATACTGTATAGCAATCGCACCAGTGGCAAACTATAAACTGGTTCATTTTGTACATATACTATCGTCTTGAAAAGGAACAATGATTACAATTGCAAAGCTCAGTGTTTTGTGTCCTACGAGTCAAATTTTTACCGAAAATTACGCCCCCCCATACTCCCATTATAATGTCTGTAATGTCCTGACTTTATGAGAGCATGAAAAACCCTGAACTCAGTCCAGATCCTTTCGATGTGAGAATTATGCATAACGCGTGATGTCGATATTAATATGGTAAACTCTTTTTATTCAAAAGCACTTAAATCATAGTAAATTGAATGATATCATATAGACCACTGATCATCAACTGGCGGCCCGCTGAGCCGTTCAATCGGGCCCGCGACTGGATTCCAAAATTGTGAGGATCAAAAAGAAAATAGTGGTCCACACTATTAAAGCAACTAAAAATAA
>JAODKM010000032.1:19615777-19629101 GCA_026780845.1 Petrocephalus sullivani
AGAGCCGTGGTACCAAGGCAGAATGCTGCAGCACAGCTCTATAGCACCTTGCAGCCTCCACAGACCCGGTCACTTGTGTTCGGTGTTCCTGAATGCCTGTCTCACGGTGGTTTAGTTGTATTCCTGCTGGACTTTATGAACCGCACTTCTGCAGATGTTACTCACGCACTCCCTGCTGCAGTGTGTGCGGGATGCTGGAATACAAACGCTCTGTAATCTGTCAGCTAGCAGCAACCCAAAGGGTCGTGCAGAGTTCACACGCCGAACGCCGTAGCAATGGTAGCCGATGCCCTCTGGCCTATCTGCAGCGCCGGGCCAGCGCAGCTCAGAGCCGTGACACGCGTTCTTCATATTTTCCCGTTCGTCATGCTCTGTTGTCACATGATAGACGCCATCTACGCTGAGGCTGTCCCCCACATTCACAGGGCGATGGGCTTTATGGTAACTACACCCCCAGCTAGACCTCTCCGCTCTCCCCTCCCTGCCTTCCCCAGCGCATGGCGCTTTGCCGCAGTGCCGAGATTCCCTGTCACGCTGTCATTCCTGCTGACGGCCCTGTCGCTCATGTGTCACTTATATGTCTCAGACTCCAGCAGATACAAAGAGGGTCTGTCCATGTCACCTCTGTCACTACCAGCAGCTGTCAAAGTCCTGCTGGATCCCATATCCCGTCTCGTGAAGGACGGAGGCAGGCGTGGGGTAAACAACATTAAATCCACCCATTAGATGTGAATAATAAGTACAGACAAATAGAAATGAGATTGCTTCTTCCTCCTTGATTCATGATCAGTATTTCAGCCTGGAGGATAGTTCACGGTGGCATTTACACTCCCTGCGGGCGAGGCCCTCACATGCCGTCGTTTGTCTGGTTAACTTCCTGTTCCTGTTACAGGAGCTTCCTGTCAACAGTGTGTCAGACCTTATTTGAAAACTATGTGGGATGGGTACCAGAATCACTGCCAGCATTAATCTTACTGGTTGTCCTGAAGAGGGGAGTGATTTCTCGCTACAGCGATTTGACTGTAAACATCCTGTGTGCAGGCACAGAAACCTCAGCACCAGGAAGTAGGGATTCCAGTTAATTAAGGCTAAGTCCCTAATAGAGCCATTTTCTCAGCATCTCAGACCCTTCAGATGAAAATTAGAACGTGACTTTGGCTCCGACCTGGATCTTTTTTTGCCCGGCAACAGCATGTCAGGTGGTGCTGCAAACAGAAGGCCCGGATTCGTGGGCACTTCACGAGATCGTGCCGGCATTTCCCCATCCTCCCGGTATCTCGCTGATCTCCGCATTCCTTTACACCGACATCCATGTCCCATGTGAGCTTCACCTCCAGACCCCCCTCTCCACCCGCCTGCCTGTCCCAGTGTAGCCCCGAACTTGCCTGATTGATGGGACTGATTGTGCGATTGAGTGAGGTGCGGTCCCTCCATCTGGCAGACCTCATACGATCTGACCATATTGTCAGATCGCGGAGACGGCGGCTGCTTCTGCGGCCTCTTTAAGGGCGGCTGGCCTTTTAGAGCAGGAAAGGCTACAGTATTCATCTTCCTGTATTTCAGCCTGGCAACTGGGCACTGGCTAATGGGACCCGAGGTTCTTTTTAATCCTTCATGTCGGAGCTGGACAGTGAAAGCGGGTGTAGCGATGAATGGCGGTGGGGTGGGGAGGGGGGGTGATTAATGTGAAGGTGGGGCTGCCCTTCATTCCCACGCCATCTGGCGGACCAATCCTGCGCTTCGGTTCGTTGTGCCTCCATTTTTCCAAGTACCGGGAAGGAGCTGCAATCAGGCCTGCGCCTTTTCAATTAGCGGGAATCTCGTTAGGGGCACGTTGAGCGATGTCATTAATGTAATGGAGGTTTTTCGGAACAGAAACCACACGAAAGTGCCTGATTTATGAGGATCGGGGCTCTCTGACTGCCCACAGCCTAGGGAGTGAATCTCGAGGATGCAGCTTGCTTGGTATAGATGTCTAATATGCAGACTGTGGAGGCCAGTCGGTTATTTTCGTGTATTTCATAGATTATGTGTTTTCAGTTTGGCCCAAGAAGTCCCAGAAATTTGCTGGAATCATGGAGGAGAGGCAGCTAAGAAGGACCAGTCTGTACTTGTTTTCCAAGGCTTCTGACAGTCATTTCCACCATCGTCGCAGAGGTCTCTGTTCAGCCGACATGCAGGACATTCTGGTAGAAATAACTTCAGATCTTCTGATAGAATCTTCGGCAAATTCGCAGGGAATCCTCACTTACCCGCTGCTCTGACAAGCCGGCTCTCTCTAACGTGCCGTGTTCTGCTAAATTGACGCGGAGCATTTCAGAGTGCGCAGCCTCGAGGTGTCAAAGTGCCCTGCTGCCTCAGCCGCAGGCTAACTAGGTCTCGTCCTGGGGTCTGAACAGGTTACTGATTGGCCACCATGTTCATAAGGGTTTGACAGCTGGATGACTGTCTTGCGCCCTTTCCTGCGGTAAAAGCAATTTCCCAACAGCAGCTAGATCACGCTATTCGGTCACCACTACTATGCCTTCTGCAGCTCCTGCCATTAGTCAGGCTGGTACAGCGCATCCATAATTAATGACACCATTACGTGTACAGGGGGTGGGCTTCCATATATCAGCTTCATACACATCCTGCCAGCAGTGCCACACCTAATGTGGCTTTAGCTGCAGTGGAAGAGGGGAGATAGAGAGACTTCAATGCCGGGAGGGGCTGTGCTTTCAAGGCGAAGGCCTGACTGGCATGATTGGGGTGATTGCTCAATTGGGAGGGGGGCAAAGACCCGAGACCTGTTCTTTCTGGGGTATGTCTTGTGTCTGTGTGAAGAGCTTGTGGACTTTAATCATCAAAAAAGCCTGTCAATCAAAAAGCCCCCACTTGCTACACACAGAGAATGAAGGCCTTGGCTCTGTGCTCCTCAAGCTATTATCGTATATATAATATTTGAGTTTATCTTTGCTCTGAAAGTACATTTGTATCAGTATGTGTCAGTGCAGGTTATTGCATTAAAAGCAAAACTGTCAGAAATCCCAGTAATACAAAATTGCTTATTTAAAAATAATTCCATAAACTGTCAAGCAATTAAGTAATTACCAGGTTTTTATGCAGCAATTAATAAATGACTGCTCTGAAAACACGCCTCAGTTGAAAATCATTTATTAATCTATTGCACCTGTACCCTCTACACTGTTTGTGCCATATGGTTCTCATACCATAGATTAATCCCAAAACCACAGGATCTGGTTCTCGCTGTGACTCACTCTTATTCAGTGAGTTTGAGCCTGAACTGAATGTGGTCCTTATAGTGTCAATAAATACCAAAGTCACAGGTGCTGGCTCTCACTGTGACTCATTGTGACTCAATGAGTCTGAGTCTCCTCAGTGTGTGGCCTTTATATTGTACATTAAACACAGAACCACAGGGTCTGACCCCCGCAGTAACTCAGTGAGTCTGAGTCTGATCTGAATGCGGCTCAAATAGCATAGATTAATCCCAAAACCCCAGCACCTGGCTCTCGTTGTGACTCACTGTGACTCAGTGAGTCTGAGTCTGATCTGAATGTGGCTCAAATAGCGTAGATTAATCCCAAAACCACAGCACCTGGCTCTCGCTGTGACACAGTGAGTCTGCTCTAACTCAGGCCCGTCCATCCCAAAAGTCAGGTGGATATGAGAGGCATACGAGAGACATTCAGGTGGGGAATCACTGGCACAGAGCACAGGACACCGCGGCGAGACAGACAGCTGTCGAGCGACATTTGGATGATTCATGGGGAAGGCAACGTGCCGCAGGGCTGTGGCATCCAATGCTGCATCCTGCTTGATTTTTCCAAACCTGTACAGTTAGAATTCTGCAAAGGAAGGGCTTCAGTCATGCCGGAGCATGAAATATATGCCATGCTGTAAAATGTACGACCGGACAGTGTTTTTTTTTGCTTGGAGCATTTCCTGTTAAATGGTGTTTCCCCTCGGGAAACGGGGTCACTCACCAGCCGTGAAGAGTAGTGCAACCTGACCAGCTGGTTGCCATGGAGACCTACCCTAATGCCTCTTATCGGGACTCTCAGACCCTCTTGTGGGTCATGCCCTTTCCTGGGTGACAGTGCACCCCCCCGCCCCCCCACCTAGTGCTGTGAAGTGTGAGCCCGGGCTTTCTGTACCACGTTGCTCAAATAAGGAGGAGGAGTTCAGACGATGCTGTTTAATTGTTATGCTCATGTGTAATCGCGCCCCCTGCACCCCCCAATCTCCTGTCTACTGCATCTCCTTGGATCCTTGTTTCCTCTACACGTTACATAAATTCTGCTCAGCACGAGGAGCGTTATAACTGCAGGGCACGATGTAGACCGGCCACTCGAAGGTGGCGAAAAGAGTGGGTGTGGAGAGCCCCCCCCCCCCAAACCAAACCAGAGTGTACCTGTAACACCAGCCAGTCAGGCCAAGTTTGGGGGGTGGGATTTGGGGAGAGTACTGGGGATTTGCACCCGCAGGGTGTCCCAGAGGACTGTGGGTGTGTTGTGGGTGAGCTGTGCAGGGGTGGGGCCATGGGTGTGGTCAAGGGCAGTGGCAGAGTTGTGGGCGGGGGTCAGGGGCGGAACCATGGGCGTGGTCAGGGGCAGTGGCTGGGTTGTGGACGTGGTCAGGGGTAGGGCTTGGGTGGTGAGCGTGGTCAGGGGCAGGGATTGGGTCGTGAGCGTGGTCAGGGGCAGGGACTGGGTCATGGGCATGGTCAGGGGCAGGGACTGGGCAGAGGCAGTGACTGGGTCGTGGGCGTGGTCAGGGGCAGGGACTGGGCAGGGGCAGGGACTGGGTCGTGGGTGTGGTCAGGGGCAGGGACTGGGTCGTGGGCATGGTCAGGGGTAGGGAGTGGGTCGTGGGTTTGGGCAGGGGCAGGACACACTGTCATACAGCCTTCTCTTGATTCCTGAAACACCACTATAAATAAAAAAAATTTGACAATTTCAATTTATTTTTACAAATTATGTTTGGCTGAAACAAAATTTTTGTCAAATCATCATTTTTTTTAATCATTTTCTTTTTCTGAGAAGCCTTCCGTTGAGGAGATCTGTCAATAGAACACTATAAAGCTTTTGTAAAATCGTGCTCAGGATGGTTTCACATACAAGGTTGTTCTTGAAGCCAATTGGCGATGCTGTGCTTAGTCCTCCGACTGGGGGTGTATGGTGCAATAATCTGCCAGTGAAACCCCTCTGTTACCCAGGGGCACCTTGTTCCAGATCTGCTCCTCCTCAGTCAGGAATCCAATATCTCTCTACCCGAGGTTATGGTCATGTCTCGGGGAATAGGGCCACCGTTGCTTTAAGATGCCCTGAGCACACTTACCCCCCCCAGCTGGTAGGAGGTTTCAGATCACAGGGCCCCTGTTCTTCACACCTTCGGGACAGGGGGCCTTGTTATGCTATATGTGCATCATGGGGTCATAACATTGAGGGAAGCCCTTTGGGGAGGGGGGGGCAGATGCTGTTGGCAGAGGAATGGGACAGCTAATGTGGAGGGTGGGGTCCCGCTTGGCCAATTTTGTACTATTTCATTTCCTAGCTAAGTAGGGCAGCGTGCCGGTGGGGCAGAACTTTAGCGGTCATTCTTACAGATGCGACAAGGCGCAGGCGGGGGACCCGGGGGGGGGGGGGGGGGTAGGGGGGGGGGGGGGGGGGAAGGGGAGAGGGGGAGTGGGGGGGGGGGGGGGGGGGGGGGGGGGGGGGGGGGGGGGGGGGACAGCCAGAGGAATTTCTGGAAGGCGTGGTCTTCTGACCCAAATATGGTTCCCCATCCTCTTCAAAACACCAGTGCTGACCCATACCTGCTGCTCAGTGCCACAGACGGCCGGGGGGCGGGGGTCGCGCTCTCTCTGCAGCACACAGTGGGCGAGGGTGCTCCTCTTTGCAGCCGGATTAGCATAAGGCAGCTTTCAGGAAAACTGCACCTGGTACGAGCCCCAGTAATTAAGCCCATGCAAATGAGGCCCAGTTAATGATTACAGATTACAAACTGCACCAGCGTGTCGGCAGTGCCCCAAAGCCACGTCTCGCGCCGTCTGCGGACGTGTTCTCACACTGGGCCGGATCCGTTTTCCAGCTCCACTGTTTACCAAATCACAGGCACGCGGGCATCAGTAGCGCTCAGCAGTGACTATGTTTTCAGCTCGTCTGGGTCAAACGGTAGAGCGTTTTGTTGACTAAACGCTACGTCGCTTCCTTGCTGGAATCCGTCCCGCGTGTTCGGATTGAGGATATGTACTCCAGGTTTTTGCAGTATTTAAAGTAACACCAGTCACTGCAGTCACATCCAAAAATACTTCTCCTGGATGAAATGTTTGATGGATATCGATGGTCCTGAGCCTGGAAGGCCGCCCAGTGCTAATTATATACACGTTAAGCACCGCAAAGTCAAAATATTTCATAGAACACCTGATATTCCTCTTATAGAGCAGGTATAAAAAAAGGTAAAAAAAAATGGCTGGGTGTTTAATTCAGCGATGCTGTTTTGAGAGGATGGATTTGGGGTACGGGCCAAAAGTATGTGGCCTTGTAGCGGACATTTCAGCAGGCTGTTTTTAATTTGTTTTTCATTAGCATTTTATGAGTGACGAGGGATGTGCCACGTTTGGTTATAGAAACTGGGCTAAGATTGTTTAATAGGTATGAATGTAGGAGATGATGATATTTTTGGGATTTGTTCTATAACATCATCATAATGTAGCTCTTAAGGCTCTGGGTGTTTAATACGTGACGTATCACAGAAAACTTATTAACTATACTGCCGAGATTCTTATGAATGATTTTTGAGTCCTGGGCTCCGTGCAGAGTTATTCTTAGCCGCTGTAGCTCGGGGCAACTGTTACCATGCATACTTATCCATAGATACGCTGCGCGGCGTCATACATCTCTGGCAGGGAAACACCGGAGGAGATGATGGAAAATGACCTGCCAGGGGGTAGGTGTGACTTAAGAGGGCTCTGAAGCTGGGGCCAGCAGCCTGGTTTTTAATGGCTGGGGCAGCCATCTTTCTGTACGCGCCGTGAGCTGGCAGTCCATGCTCATATATTTCACATAGGCTGGAAGTGTTTATATACGTGTTGTCTTACCATGATCATGAGGCTTTGGGAGAAAATTATTTTACTTTGAGAATGTGGTGTGCGTGGCTCAGTGTGTTACGTTTCTATGCCAGTCATGCAAAGGTCCCTGGTTCTCTGTTGGGCCCTTAATGCCCCCAAAATGCTCCAGGGGTGTCGGATCAATGGCTGATCCTGCATATATCTTAGAAAATGAGAGCGATGGGTCAGCTATATGAAAAAAGGAAGGAAGTAAAACAAGGTGGCTGTATACATGCCTTTGGGTTTCTGTATGCATCTAGTTGGGTTCCTGAATACATGCTGTCAGGTTTCTAATAGGAGGATAGGATAGGATGGTACTTTATTACTTGATTATATCCTGCTGGGTTTCTGAATGTGTCCTGTTGGGTTTCTGAAAGCACCGTGTTGGATTTCAGTGAACATCACATTGGGTTTCCATGTGCATCCTTTTGGCTTTCTCTACACATAATGTTGGGCATCCGTAAACATTGCATTGGGTTTCCATATCCATTCTGCTGGGTTTTTCTATTAGTCCTGCTGGGTTTCTGTTTCGTGTTGGGTTTCTGAATGTATAGCACCGGGTTTCTGAATGTATAGCATTGTGTTTCTGTATGCATCACATTGGGATTCTGTATACATCTAGCTGGGTTTCTGTATTAGTCCTGTTGGGTTTCTGTATACATCCTGCTGGGTTTCTGTTTCGTGTTGGGTTTCCGGATGCATCGTATTGGGTTTCTCAATGCTTAATGTTGGGTTTCTGAATGCATCGTGTTGGGTTTCTCCATGTATCATGTTAGGTTTCTGGATGCATCGCATTGGGTTTCTCTAATAGCTTCCCCCTGCTCTCGTTTGGCAGATCGAAGGATGCTCTGCTGTCCACACTGTGAGCACCTCCCACTTACATAACCACTTCCAACCAGGCCTCTTATACTTGCAAATGAGTATTGATTTTGTTTTCCTGGTGCCTGACAACATGAGGCTGTTGTAAGACCACCAGAATCCTCTCACTGGTGGCCTAGACTAAAAGGCTCAGAGTCTTGTTTCTCTTCCAATCTGTGTCTTTCATTCCGCGATGGAGTTTCCCAGGGTAGCAGTCCTCGCTCGGACATGCTTGCGCTCAGTACGGAGGGTTTTGAGGGAATCTGCAGCTCCATCTTGAACTTGTAGAGCCCCCAGCGTGATATGGGGGGGGGGGTCACGCCAGCAATTCTGAGCCGTGGGCTGCTTCATTTACAGACGCTGACGAGCCTCACGCCCTGTGAGAACCATTTGTTCATGCCGCAAGTAGCACAGGGGATTCAGTGAGCAGGACTGTTTCCATCAGCAGCTGGGTGCAGATGCATCCGTTAATGATGCCAGATGACTTTCTGTGTGTCACACTGCCAGCGCAGTTCAGACAGTGTACCACAAAAGCGTGGCGTGGTCCTTGACTTTATCCAGCTGAACATTCATATTCGTTTACATAAACAGCCTTCACAGTGTGCCTAAACATCAGGCCTCAGATGAGAACTGGCGCAATGCAGCATTTAAAATGTCAACTCTTCATTTCACAGGAGGATATTCCCTCACAATCTCCTTCCTCTGAATTTCTTCACCCCTGGGTCTCTCATTATAGCCTCGTGGCAACTGTCGGTGACCCGTCTCGGGGTGGGGAACCTGCCTGGATCGCTCGTTAACATGCTTATTCTTGCCTCCAGCATATTCAGAGGTACAGGGGTAGGTTGGGTTTTCAGATCAGCACCCCAGCCTTCCGCTGAGATTCTTTTTGGTGCCCTTTGCCCCTTTAATGTCCTATTTCTGCTCACCTCGAGCCTCGAACCATCATGACGGGCACGGGGTGTTTGTTACGGGAGGGCGCTCTGGGGCAGCAAGGGAACAGCTCCTTGGTGACAGGATGGCAGTGATGTGTTCACCCTAATCGCTGGGTCGCCGGCTGTGGGGAGACACATCGCCACGATGACCCGGCTAGGCCTGGGGTCGACGTACTACGATTCCCCCATTTTCGAAAGGTAGCGATGTCCTGTGGCAGGGCGGCCGTGGATAGCGTGTTCGGGGGGCCTGCCTGTGAGCAATTCAATATTCAGTTTGATAAGGCGGTTTGGTTACCACGGAGTGATAAGGCGGTTTGGTAACCACGGAGCCGGCTTCCATGGCAACGGCAGAGATTAATCAGCATGGCTTGACAGGACGGAATCGCCAAAACGACCAGGCCGTGGCAAGCCCCCCCCCCCCGCCATGCCAATTAGACTGGGGACGGCCCTGGCATTTCCTTCGGCTCCTGCCAGGCGGGTGGCCCCCGTCTTTACCACCCTCTGCCAAACGCCTCTCTTTCCAGGAATGGGGTGGTGTCAGGAGTCAGGATTAAGGGACCCACAGCTGCGGGTGCCTCAGAGGTCCCCCCCTCCCCCCACCCCGAGGAGGACGTTTCATCTTGATCGGCTCAGTTTTCACTCAGATGCCCATAGTCACACTTTATACCCCTGTATAAAATTAGAGGTGATATTTTAACCGGCATCATGAAGGAGTCCAAATTTATTTTACGTCTGACTGTTCATGCTCCGGGACGAACTACTGACTTAATTAGCGCTAACGTTTTATTAGCTCACGGCATGCTGGGATCAATAATTACCACCGCGCGTGACGGCAGAGAATCGCACCGGGCGGGACGCTGGCTCACCCATCGCTGCAATGCATTATGGGCATCCTCCCGAGAGCTGCTCACTGCCGAACGCCATAACGGCGCCAATGGGGGTGTGCGTACTACTCCAAAGAACAAAATACAAAAGGAGGGAGGAGGGAGGAGAGGGAGACTAAAGAGAGGCAGAAGGCGATGTCCGCAGCCTCGGGACAGGAGCCCACCAATGCTCACTAACCCCCTGACACTCGTGGAGGTTTGCCCACAGAGACCGCGTCAGACAGGGGGTCACTACCCCCTTTGATTAAGAGACTGAGGCTGACACATATATGTGGGGGAAAGGCAGGGATGCCGGTGGTTTGAGGCTGTGTCGTCCCTGGTCTTGTACCGCGGTAATCCCTGTAACCTCCAGCTGAATCCTCTTCCTGAAATTTAAATCCTCTGGCATGTCTCTTCCGGGGAAATGACATTTTCTTTGACCCCTCTACCCTGCCAGCTGTGCATTTTTTGTCTTATTTATCACATTTATTTTTATATATTCTGTAACAGACCAGCATCAGACTGTGCTGCCCGGGGGGTAATGCCCTCCTGTATGGCTCAGGTCTGTGTTAAATCCACCCACAGACAGTAAATGTAGCATAAGCCATGTCGCCCTGCTAGTCTTGATACCTAGATCTGGCCACCAAGTGGCGTCACAACCCCAAGGTGACCTTGCGAGTCCCGTGGAGCCATGACGTGTTTCTCCCCAAAGCGCCCTAGTGAGTCCAGCCTGAAATTTTCTGCTGTCGGTGTGCCTGTCTGTCTGTCTGTGCCTGTCTTGCTGTCTGCCTCCTTGCGTGAAACATCATTGTCACCTTTCATTACCATCTTCTAATATCAAATCATAGTTTAAACACCAGGTGGCGCAGGGGAGCAGTGGTTAGTACAGTTGCCTCAGGAGACCAGAGTTTCAGTCTACGTGTGGAGTTTGCATGAGTTTCCTCTGGTTTCCCATTCCGACCCCCTCCAGCCTGCAAGTGTATGTAAACACTCCCCCAACAGTCAGCCTCTGAAAATCCCCCCTTAAGAGTCAGCCTCTGTAAACAACCCCCACAGAAGAGTCAGCATCTGTAAGCACCCCCACAAAGGATCAGCCTCTGTAAACGCCCCCCCCCCATAAAGGGGCTTCCTCCTGTAAACCCCCGTCCCACAAATGGTCAGCCTCTGCAAACACCCCCCCACAAAGGATCAGCCTCTGTAAACCTCCCCCCCACAAATGGTCAGCCTCTGCAAACACCCCCCCCACAAATGGTCAGCCTCTGTAAACCTCCCCCCACAAATGGTCAGCCTCTGCAAACACCTCGCCAAGCCTTGGGCTGGGGGTCGTCCTCGTATGGGCCGCATCGACCCCATGGTTCCCCTCCGGCGGTCGCTCCCTGCCGGACATCCCCGATCCCACAGATGCGCTTGGATGTGCCCTGCTGGCCCGGTGAGGCGGCTGCTTGCACAGCCATCAGATAAAGCCATCCCATCTGGCTGATGCCTAAGGATAATCTGGGTGGGAACACAGTTTCTCCTTCACAGATATCTTTGAGAGGGTGCCCCACACACAGTGTGCCTGACAAACACTTTCCAATGTTAAGACAGCTACCGTCATTCACGAAGGATGAAAATGGTGGCTGAAACCTCTTTGTAAGCACTTTAATTTTTAATTTTTTTGTTTGTTGCCTTAACATGGAAACTATGGGCCTCATTCAACAATCAGTTTTTTCTTAAATTTGTTCTTTCGAATGGTCCTAAGAAAGTTTTAAGAAAAGTCTACGTCAGAGTCGCGACGTGTTCTGAAACTACGGGATTACTCACCAATGTGTTCTTATAGTAATGAATACCACGTCCTCGTAAACTGAAACTGTGTGTGGCAGTTGTTCCTAGTTAGCATAGGTAAACACCCCACCCAGCCCTATGAAAGGGCGCGAGGCCGCAGTGCCGTGTTCACACACAGGAATTTCGGAGAAAAACTGGGAGAGAAGTCGAGAATGCCCAAACGGAAATCTAATTCTGCAGAGGAGGTCCTACTGCTGGAACTGATCTGCAAAGGAACTGTCATATTTAGTAGCATCAGTACTGGATTTAAAATAAATTAAAATAAAAAATGCTTGGGATTCTATGACTCATTCAGTAGGAATAATAAATAATAATTAATAATTGTAAATTGTCGCAAAATATTTTTTCCCATGATTTAACAATGTATTACAATTACAATTTTTATTATAATTTAGTAATTATTTAAATAATTATTGATGCTTAAAAATATAATTATTAAATAATGAAACACCCCCCTCCCTCTGTAAACATCCTCCCTCTGTAAACAGAACTTTAATTGTTAGTGGCGCCAAAAATACAGGGTGCAGGGGAAATACTATAAATGATATAAATGTTTTTTTTTTATGATTTAAATCCTGTACAACTGTATAATTAAATAAACACAGTGTGTGTAAGTATATTCTGTTCATACCTAAGAACAAATCCCAAACACTGATGAATGTCAGAATCTTGGTGAAATTTCTTGAAGCCCAATGCATATTGGCAAGTATTACAAGTGAAATTCGATTATGATTTGGCTCAATAACCAGTCAAGTAGCTTAATACCATTGTTGACTGGTTCCTCGTAATCTTTGCTAGAGTGTAATCTCCTGCTAAGGGTATCTCTCACACACGCCCGTCTGGTAGCTGATACCCCACCTGTTAAATGCTGAGTGATGGCCCTTAGTAACAGACATATCTCCTCTTAAAAATAGGACTCCTAGGAATGTTTCTCAAACTGAGCGCGGCACCAAGCGCACTTTCCAACAAACACTCCGTATACGTGTGTCTAATAAAATATTACTGAGGGAATGTGTTCAAAGAGCAAGATTAGGGGCATCAAAGGCAGGTCAGGACGTCTGTTCTTCCTACATTCAGTATGAGGGATCAGCTTTCCACATCAATGGGAATCTTTCGGAAAACCGGGATTTGCACTACAAAAGCAAACACAACCGAACGGGCGGAGATGGTGCTTTGAAGGAACGGCCATCTTCAGCCTCTTTGAAGACGGCAGTCTCGTGTGACTTTTATGGTAGTATTTTATGGATGCTTCAAGCCCATCTGGGAGGCTGGTTTGTGTGTGGCCTGCGTGGTCAGTGCTGTCCTTCATATTTTATCAGTACTTTTGTGCTATCGGAGTGCAATATTTCAGCATGGCAGGACCAAAATCACCACGGCCATCACCAGGAAAAGCTGAAATGATGACGATTACTGATTACGATTATGATTACTAAAATCTAAAGAAACAAGACTTTATTATTACTATTTTCTTTATCAAGGACCTCTCATGATCTTCATGCTGTAAACAGAGATGGGGCTGTCGGCCTAATACCCAAGCTCTTTGGTATACTAACCCATACGGAGATGAGAGGTAAATGTTTTCTGTACAGTGCTGAACTATACACATCGCTTTCATTGAAGACTACTTTTTTTATGTTTTTTCTGATTGCTTAAGCACAATTTTTGTAACTATTGGCTATTTTTGCAAAACTCTACACACAAATAAGAAAACCTTTCACCCAATTATCAAAACATTG
>JAODKM010000032.1:19634049-19646332 GCA_026780845.1 Petrocephalus sullivani
TGTTTTATATAGTAATATACAGTGTTTGGGCCTCACCGAGGATAGTGTTTTATATAGTAATATACAGTGTTTGGGCCTCACCGCGGATACTGTTTTATATAGTAATATATGGTGTTTGGGCCTCACCGTGGATTGTGTTTTATATAGTAATATACGGCGTTTGGGCCTCACTGTGGATAGTGTTTTATATAGTGATATATGGTGTTTGGACCTCACCGCAGATAGTGTTTTATATAGTAATACCGTATCATTTATACCCAGCACCGAAATGATCAGGTCACAGGCATGTCTGTGCTTAATTGTAGCCTATTATCCTAATGCTTTCTACATGTGTACAATTCAAATGTAAATGTGTTTATAAGTGGAGATGCTACTGGTTTCACAGCTGGCTGCAGAGAATGCAAATTGACTGGGATTAAGTGGAGTTTGCTTCTTCAATTTATAGCAGTAAAGAGTTTAGTCTGGACCCAAGGGACCATGTTACTAATCTACATGGGAGAGACAAATAGCTCACAACACAAATCAATGTCCATCTTCCATGGCTTCAGAGAAAGGAGATCAAAGTGAACCGAGAGCAGATTCAGGGGGCGGGTTCTAATATACGGAACGATTCCAGTTTGTGGGCCAGATCATCAACGCCCCCTCTTGGTCTCTAAACACCTCTGCTGCATCCACAGGGAGACTCAGCAGAGGCTGATCATCCCGAGGAGGCTAAAGAACTTTGGCTTGGGAACCAAAACCCAGGTGAACTTTTATGGTACACCACTGAGAGCATCCTAACTGGATTCATCATTAGTGCATTAGTTAACATAACCATTCTGGACATCAGATTACCTCAAAGCACTGTCTGGACAGCTTTAAAGATCATCGGCAGAGGTCTTCCACAGCTCGAATCGACCTACCCCTCCCGCTGCCAGAAGAGGATGGAGTCCAGCCAGCCAGCTCACCCCCTCTTCATACTCCTGTCCTCTGGAAAACATCAGCACCCCCATCACGCGCCTCTGTCCCCAAGCCGTCAGGTCGCTAAATAACCAGTGACCTGCACCTGTGCCCTCACTGCACTGTACTGCACACTCTGCCGCACTTTAGCACCACTGCACTCCCTCTGTGGTTATTTGCACACCCGTATCCCCAGTGCATCACCAGTATAATGCTTTATTTATTCATTGTCTTTTGTCTCGCACTGTCTTTCTCTTATTGCACTGCTGTTTGTCCTTTTGTCCCGCCAGGCATCTGTCCCCTCCCCTGCAACTGCACCATAAGAATTGTCGCTGTGTTCCTCGGAACACGCGTGATAATATAATTTGAGACACACCCAGGGAAGAGATTCAGTTCTTCCTTATATATTTATATTCTTTTCCTTGCTGCAGTCTCACCTTTTTAATGTCCTTCTCAGCCTCCAGCTGCTCTGCCCTGGGGCCTGTGCTTTTCTGCCAAAAGGAATCAGAAACGCTTCAGCGGAGGTGTGTCCTCCTCAACAGCGCCCTGGGCCTCACGGCTCCCCCTGCAGGTCAGGAGGCTCCCAGTGCAGCACCTTGTATGGGAACAGTGGGCTGAGGGATAAAGGACTACTACTCCAGCACTCTGAGCTTACACTTCTCCACACTTAAATAAGAACATTTGTGGAACAAATACAGTAATCAGTACAGAAATAGTGTTTGACTATTGGCTATTGACTATTTTGACCTTTTGCATCACATTACTCTCTCCTCTAGGTTGGATAACTAGCTATGAATTATGATGGCGTTGTGTCCGTCCTGGCTGCACGCGATAGGCCGAGTTCTGGCTGTAATGCTTGCTAACCTGTCTAACACTCACTGATTGCTTGTGATCGGTAACTGGTAATGTTGGCTCAACCACCTAGCACACGTACAGCCAGCATGCAGAACATATGCAGGCAGGAACTAAGCGATTCAAACATGCATATATAAATCTTTATTGGGCAAATCAAATGTAAATATTATTAATGACAAGCGGGAATATGCAGGCCATTACTGAGCAAACTAAATCATCCCACCCACTTATCTAGCACAAAATCACTAGGGGTTAGGACGCCATCCTGAGCAGCAAAATGTACAAAGCTGGCTAACTGCCTGGACATCATGTGCATGTGTACCCGGGACATGTAGCCCTGCGATCCCAGCCTTTTTTCCTCTACTGCACCCCCAGATATTAATGAAGCACCAACCTTGTGGTGCTGTCTCTTCTGACGTACACTATATTGCCAAAAGTATTGGGAGACCCCTCCAAAACATTGAATTCAGGTGTTCCAAACACTTCCATGGCCATACAGGTGTATAAAATCGAGCACCTAGGCATGCAGACTGCTTCACAAACATTTGTGAAAGAATGGGTCGCTTTCAGGAGCTCAGTGAATTCAAGCATGGTACCGTGACAGGATGCCACCCGTGCAATAAGTCCATTCGTGAAATTTCCTCACTACTAAATATTCCACGGTCAACTTTTAGTGGCATTATAACAAAGCTGAAGCAATAGGGAACATCTGCAACTCAGCCATGAAGTGGGAGGCCATGTAACATCACACAGCGGGGACAGTGCATGCTGAGGTGCACAGTGTGCAGAAGTCGTCAACTTTCTGTAGAGTCAATAGCTACAGACCTCCAAACGTCGTGTGGCCTTCAGAGTAGTTCAAGAACAGTGCGTAGAGAGCTTCATGGAATGTGTTTCTGTGGCCGAGCTGCATCGAAGCCTTACAACACCAAGTGCAATGCAAAGCGTCAGATGCAGTGGTGTAAAGCACATCGCCACTGGACTGTAGAGTGGTGGAGACATGTCCTCTGGAGTAACAAATCACGCTTCTCTGTCTGGCAATTTGATGGACGAGTCTGGGTTTGGCGGTTGCCAGGAGAACGGTACTTTCCTGACTGCATTGTACTAAGTGTAAAGTTTGGTGGAGGGGGGATTATGGTGTGGGGTTGTCTTTAGTGGTTGGACTTGGCCCCTTAGTTCCAGTGAAAAGAACTCTCAATGCTTCATCATACAAAGCCATTTTGGACAATTTCATGCTCCCCTCTTCCAACATGGAAGGTCTATAGCAAGGTCTATAAAGCAAAGTCTATAAAGCAAGGTTTATAAAGACATGGATGAAAGTGTTTGCCGTGGAGGAACTTGACTAGCTTGTACAGTGCCCTGACCTTAACCCGATAGAACAGCTTTGGGATGAATTACAACAGAGATTGCAAGGCAGGCCTTCTCGTCCAACATCAGTGCCTGACCTCACAAATGCTCTCCTGGAAGAATGGTCAAAACCTCCATAAACACACTCCTAAACCTTGTAGAAAGCCTTCCCAGAAGAGGTGAAGCTGTTATAGTTGCAAAGGGTGGGCCAACTCCATATTAAAGCCTATGTATTAAGAATGGGATGTCATTAAACGTCATTAAACTGGGGAACACTTCCTAGGCCCCGCCTTTCCGGTCTCTTCCTCACGCTCGTGTGTAAACGCGCTGTGACAGCTCAGTGCAGTGTCCCCCAAGGTCCTGCCTTTCCGGTCCCTTCCTCACGCTCGTGTGTAAACGCGCTGTGACAGCTCAGTGCAGTGTCCCCCGAGGCCCCGCCTTTCCGGTCTCTTCCTCACGCTCGTGTGTAAACGCGCTGTGACAGCTCAGTGCAGTGTCCCCCGAGGTCCCGTCTTTCCGGTCCCTTGCTCACGCTCGTGTGTAAACGCGCTGTGACAGCTCAGTGCAGTGTCCCCCGAGGTCCTGCCTTTCCGGTCCCTTGCTCACGCTCGTGTGTAAACGCGCTGTGACAGCTCAGCACAGCCACTCCGCAGCTGTGACTCAGTCTGTTTTACATCCTGCCTCCCGTTCACATTCACTCCGCAAATTAATGGTGCGGCACTTGATTTTCTGGGCTTTATAAATTTACCTTATAGGGGAATTTAGTGAAAGATCAGAGGACAGATTAAAGCCCAAAATGGCTTAGAGATAAAGCTGGAAGCTGAGTGATGTCGCAGCTTTCTGAAACATGCAATGTGCAATTCTGATTATCCCGCTGGCTGCTAGCTAACGATTCCCCCCCTCCCTCCCCATTTTCGGAGCTTTCTGGGTGGTGTGTCTCTGTGCGGCATTCGGGGTGGCATGCGTCAGCCAGTGTCATCAAAGGACGCGGGAAATCTCCCTGTTTGGCTAAACTGCTAAGCTAAGCCTTGCCGCTCTCTGTATTTGTCTGTCTCTCTCCATCCTCCCTCCCTCCTGCTCCATCTTTCTGACTCTCTGTGCTTGACTCACTGAATTCTTTGAGGCTCCTGTTGCGCAGCGAGTTGTTCAGAGCCAAAGGGGGTATCACGCTCTTGACACTTCATGCCAGCATCCTGCCAGGCCGGCCTCACTTTAAGGCCAACGCGATTCACCACCTCACCGGCTCACTGCACGGCTAACTGCTCTTTCACCGCATTCGGTATTGCGGAGTTTGTCCTGCCGACTTCCGGCCCCTTCCAGCTCACCTTCCCCAGCAAAATGCTACGACACTGAATTCTTCCTGCTGGCCTGAGTGGAAGTGGAAAATTTCAGGGCGGGCATGGAGCATGCTTGCCGTCTGGAGTTAAGCATCCTCGCCACCCACACACACAAAAATATCTTTTGTTGCTGAAGTCTATCTGCACAGCTTTGCAGGGCTTACCTCATCTCCGCGGCGTGTTACGTCTTTGAACGAAGCTTCAAGATGGCATCGCGGATTGGCTTACGGCAATTGTGGGGGGGGGGCTTGCACCATGGTTTGATGCCCTCTGTCTCACCAGCTAGAGGGCTTTTCCACGAACATGCGAAAAGCTAAACGCACCCTCTCCTTCTGACAGTGGGGGAGGGGGGGTGGGGGGGGGGCGCACCATTTTGGTGACCAGAAACGCATGCCAGTCTGAGCCAGAGAGAAGCGCTTTGGCTCTGACTCTGTGCTGAATTTATCATTGAATCTGCGACGCGCAGAGGCTCTGATTATGTAACGCTGCATGTACGGCTGCAGCAGCCACTGGCACGCCTATGAATTCACACTTTGGGCGGCATTTGCATATCTGCTAATAAGTTATAAAAATATTTGAAATGATGAGACGATGTTTAATGCAGGGGGGGGGAGATGACAGATCCACACATACATGTACTCACACACGCATTACATGTGCACACACATACACACCAACAAACATATCACACAGAAACAGGCATATACAACACACATACACACACACACAGGCACAGCACATCCACACACATAACACACACGAGCATAACAGACACATAACACACATACACAAGCAGGCCCAAACATAACGCACATATGCACAGACATACACAGCACATGCACACACACACACATGCACAGATATGCACAGCACATGCATGTGCACACACACACACACAGTACATGCACGTGCACGCACACACATATGCACGGACATACACAGCACATACACCCACATACACAGCACATGCACACACACATACACAGCACATACACACAAACACATATGCACAGACATACACAGCACATGCACATACTGTACACACACACACACACACACAGCACATGCGCACACACATACACAGACATGCACAACACATGCACACACACAGCACATACACACACATATGCACAGACATACACAGCACATACACACACATATGCACAGACATACACAGCACATACACACACACATATGCACAGACATACACAGCACATGCACACACACACGCACAGCACATGCACACACACACACACATACACAGACATGCACAGCACATGTCTACACACAGGTTCAACATCCCATTCAGGGCAGAAGAGGACAGAGGGCCCCTTTGTTGGCTTGTAACTGTCAGGGTCTCAGGGTAGCTAGGGGGGGGTCCTTCCTCACTCCTGCCTATCAGGATGATTCCATCATCCGTATGCCATCAGACCTGGACGCACTGCGGAAGGGGGGGGGGGGGGGGACACAGATAGATGATGAAACAGCATCTGGGTAGCTTTGGGAGGGATAGACTGGGCCTTGAAGACGCCCGCTTAGTGCCCCAGAGAGCGTGCTTGGCTTATATTCTACCATTACTCTATTATTACTCTGCCATTACTCCATTATTACTCTGTCATTACACTGTCTCCAGGCCTTACCGGTCATGTAGGCTGCTATTAGAGATGTATATTATCTCACCGGAGACAATTTGGACTCCATCACAATGAATGATTGAAGGGGCCTGTTTCTGGGGCTGAGCACCCCCGTTTTTTATTTTAGATTTTCACTCAAACCTGGGGCTGTTTAGCGTCTGACAGTGTCTCCCGTTGCTGTTGCCTGCCTGGTGATCCATCCAGTCACTGCTGAGATTGGCGACCCGCTGAATGCCATGTAATGATTTGACTACAGTTGTGCCTGATGTGATTTTTATTAAGTATTTGTATATAAATCTGTTTCACAGAGTACTGTATATGCGTGGCAGCTAGTGGGGCGTACTCTCCTGGCACAGATCAAAGCAGCCCACCATGTTCCTGAAGCCACAGTACGATCCATCCTGCACGTGACGGCAGAATGCAGAGCCATGTCCTATCTGCCCCATGACACATAAGTGAGGGTGGGTGATTTCCTTTAGATAAAATCATTAGTGATTGGAGCAGAGGTGCATCCACCCCCCACCATCCAGAACGTGGGCCAGGTTCTCTCTGCGGCTTCTCCATAAATATATCCTATTTCCAGAGCAGAGTCTTTTCAAGCAAGCAAACCAATATCCACAGGCCAGAGTAATGGAGAATAATGGGATCCCACAGCCTGAAACAGACACTTAAGACATAAAAATGTACATTTCAGTATGAACGCGGTGCGATGGTGGCCATTGGCTAATGCTTCCTGACAGAAGCTGCCTAATGAGGCTGAACATGAAACAGCTAGTGGTACGCCGTGACCAACCGTGCCTGCTAGCTGGCTAGGCGTGGTCAGCTGTGACAGCCACTGCATAAATCGGGCAAACACAGTAAACGTCCAGCATCAGCAGTATACAGAACCCCTCTCAGGAAGGAGGCTTTGGGGCAGTGCTGGGTAACTGTAGCTTCAGGCCTCGAGGTTGCTGGCTTCCTCTGCAGGCTTCAGGGTTACCATATATTCTAACTTGCTATGCACGGATCGCAGAAGCTTCAAGCTTTGGGGTTGCCAGATATGCTGACTTCCTGTGCTGGATAACTTCTTCTTCAGGCTTCAAGGTTGCCAAGTTTGCTAACTTCCTATATCACTTTTCCAAGCTCAGTAGATGTTTCCCCTCAGGGTATTATTACAAATGAGAAATACATCGTTACCTGGGCTGACACCACTGCGTTGGGCTGAAATGCTGTATAATACTAATCAATATCAATAAATTAAACCTGTTGTTTAAACAGCATTATTATTCAAAGCAGATGAAATCCAGCTTAGCATGAATTACATAAACTTAAGGTACAGTCAAGCATCACTTCTAGTGGAAATCAGATTTGTTTCAGGCGACCGGCGAACACCTAGGTGTGCGCTTGCCGCGGGTGGCTCTCCTTCCCTCTAGCGGGCGCTCATGTGTCCTGGGGAATTAGCCAGACCGCTAACTGCCCGTAGCTGTGGTTACGGCTGGCACCTGAGTTGATGTCAGGTGGTGCATGCCTCGTGACTGGGCAAACATCACCCCCGCCACACTGTACCCTAATGGGGGGGCACGAGGGCGGGGATTGGGGGGTTTGCACCGATGAAAACCTGTGTCGCCCCCCTGGAGGCAGCTTGGCCAGCAGTTCCAGCCAGCCACCCTGCCTGAGGACAGTTCAGCAGAATGGTAATAGGATTTGCTTTCTAACTATAGTGAGGATATAGGAAGGTTATAAGCAGGCCGTTATCCGTCCCCGATAATCCGACACTGGTCCCAATGGAGGCAGGAGACGGAAAGCAGGCAGTGACCCACCCCCCGGAATGATGTAAGAGACGCTGGGGGGGGGGGGGGCGCCTTTATAGCCCCGCCATCGACTTTCGATGCCCCCACCCACACCAAGCCCCGGCTGCAGTGGCTCTCGTTTGAGTTAATTAAAAGCAATCTCCCATGAAGCGGCGGGGCGTGCCCCCCCCCATGCCCTCCGATATCGACGCCCGTCTTTCGCATTCTCCACACGCTGCACGCTGATCCACCAGTCGCTAGTACATAAAGATGCCCACTTCTGGCTCTTTGCATTATTCAGCACCTATAAAGCTATTAACAGGTGAAAACATAAGGGCTTAGTGGTTATTCTGCGTGATACAGAGGCGGCGGGGGGGGCGTGTCTGAGCGGCTTAGCGGCGTGATGTGTGTAAGGCTCTGAAATAACAGGCGCATTCCGCCAACAAGGCCAACAGCAGAGCTGCTTCCTGCTAGGTGCGGCTCCTCTGTCCCTCTCTACACACCGTCAAGGACGGACTGAGGACAGCAGTCACAGGGGGCACGAATAAGGTGTAATTATGCTATTACTTACATATTAATCAACCACTATGCCTCGCTTACATACTGATCTCATGTTTGTTCATCATTAATGAATCATGACGCATCTTTCTCTCACAAGCAGTTACTATATTTGTTACTATATCTGTTAATTCTGTAATCCTTTGTAAACTACTGAGTGACCAAGTAATGAATAACACTAGTGAAATACTGATCTTGTGTTTGTTCATCCTTATTATTATGAATCATGATGCAAGTTTTTTTTTCTCATGTAGCTACCATATTCGTTAAAAATGTGTACTTCACTAGTAACTGAGTTATTACTAAGTGTTTGTGCCCCGTCACGTAAAGTGTTACCTTCTCAGCTCATCATCTCATCAAGTCACCCGAGATCAGAAATGGGATGGGATCCAGACCCTGGTGGGATCCAGGCCCTGATAGGATCCAGGCCCTGATGGGATCCAGACCCTGATGGGGTCCAGGCCCTGATGGGATCCAGACCCTGGTGGGATCCAGACCCTGATGGGGCCCAGGCCCTGATGGGATCCAGGCCCTGGTGGGATCCAGACCCTGATGGGGTCCAGGCCCTGATGGGATCCAGACCCTGGTGGGATCCAGACCCTGATAGGATCCAGGCCCTGATGGGATCCAGGCCCTGATGGGATCCAAACCCTGGTGGGATCCAGGCCCTAATGGTATCCAGGCCCTGACAGGAATTCGGGCCCAGAGTGACGAGGAAGCTGTCTGACTGCGAGGCTTGCCCGCTCAGCTGCTCACCAGTATCATTGAGGTCCTGCTGCCATTCCTGGGCAAACACAGCAGAGATCCTACACAAATCCAAAAAACTACCAGTGCTGCTGTTTTCCGGTCCTCTTTCTCGGAAATAATGAAGCACACGTATGGATCTGAGCGCAGGTTTCTGTACATGCTGAATGAAGGAGTAGAGTTTGCCCTTGGACTGGAGGGGCTCGCATTTCAGCTGGGACTGTGGTTAACACAGTGGAGAGTAGGCCAGAGTATGCATTGTGACAGGTACTGTGCTTAAAAAGTCTCTGGGTGTAACAGCGCCCTCTGCCGTTAACTGAGTGAGCTGCAATCAGTATGTTTGGTGCTGTCCAAGCCCAATTGCACTATACCCAGTACCCTGCTGGTGGGTGTGGCCCTCACCCTCGTCACTCCTAACCAGCCTAACCCACTCAGTAAACTGCATCAGTGGGAAATGATTCCATTAGGGGTCAGTTAGATTGCTGGTCACTAGCCTGAGGGAGAGACTCTCTTTCTGTGACACTGTGGCCCCAGCAGTGACCATTTTAGGGGAACATGCTCCAAATGTGCGTTATCTGCTTTATCTTCGAGGCACCAGGAACCAGTCAGACCAATGCCTATCCTTTCAGACCAATGCCTATCCTTTCAGACCAATGCCTACCCTTTCAGACCAATGCCTATCCTCTTGAGAAGCTTCAGTATTTAACTTTCAAGAATCAGTCGTCTGTTGTTGATGTAGTGTTGTTTTGCTGGAACACCAAACCAGCTTGGATCAGACCACTCTTCATCTGGGCCAGTGGTGTTAATATCTTTGACGGGGATGATTTAGTGATGGGGGGAATCCCTCAGCAGCCCCCTTCCCCCCACTATGGGCCAATGATCTGGGCATAATTCCATAAATTGGATTAAACATAAAAATTTGAGCTTAATAGAGATGCGGCTTGGTTCAGTGGTCACGGTGATGTAAAGTTAACGCGCTAACAGAGTGTTTAAGGCTGTGCCAAGGAGCATTTGCATAAGTCCTTCTTAATAGTGCCCTTTTTAAGAGCTTCTCAATATACTTGATGAATTCCGAGTTTTACGAGGACTTACGCACAAATCTTATTGCTCTGCTAGGTAGCCTGACCCAATCAGCTGAGCTGGCGCGTCTCCCGAAATATCAATAACGATATCTAATACACTTGAATCTGGCCTTGTTTGTTTCTGAGGGGGGCGGAATCAATCGCCCTCCCAGCATAGAGTCCCTTCGCACTTAGAGGGTGCTACGACCACTAAGCCCGTGCACGCTTACTGGGAAACCGGCTCCAGAGCTCGCCGGAGAGACAGAAGTTGAAAATGAAGAATATATCCTGGCCGGTTCAGTCTGAATCTGAGAATTGCGGCATGGTGCAAACGAGGAAGCAGTGAATCTCGAAAGCTGCCCTCGAGGGACTCACCCTTGAGAAGGAAACTCCTCTTTGGTGGTGTGTCAGGCCTGTGACTCGTTGGGGCAGAAGGACCCCTCTCTGCGCTGGTTTGGGAAGGTCTGCAGAGTCACTCTGTTGTAAACGGTGCACTAATATGCCTTTTCCTATTGAAACTGAAAGTAGGAAGATGAAGTCCTGCTTGGAGGCGACCAGGGAATTCCAGTCCAGCGCCTGTCATCAGAGCGCCCCCTAGAGGCAAGGAGGGCCACTTTGGAAGGATACGTCGCTAAATAAAGCTGGGAACCTCATCTCATTCAGCTGGGATCCTTTAAAACCGTAAATTGTCCCACATGTCTCTGAGCAAGCATCATACCACATATTTCTCGAGCTACATTAATAACAGATTAAATTGCCTGTGAAGATGTACAGAGAACAATGACTACTCTTATTAGACCTCAGTGTATCCCACTGAGTGTATCCCAGCCTTCCGAGCTGGATCGGGGGCCCTTCTTTCTGCTGACGGTGTATAACAAGCATGTAATATCTAATAGTTCCTCCTAAATCAGGATTGAGCAGCGACGCCGATCCCGGCCATGTGTCATTCCGCTGCCGTTATTTACCCCCTGCCAGAGACGCGTCCGCAGGAGCCCAGGACTTCCACCCAGTTAAAGCATTTGGCTTCTAATTCGGTCCCGTGTCGCTGAGGCTTTTTCACGGAGTCTAAAAATAAACCCACATCAATATTCTTGATTGGAAAGGGGTGCTATTTAATTTTCATCAAGGTTGAAATCTCCGCCTAAAATAAATTACTCATGTGTGACATTGCACAGCTCCAGTGACTCATCTGTTGGTGTAGCCCTTTCTCTAAGTCCATACAGAAATATCCTGACGTTGTCTATTATTAAACCAGTAACCCCCCCCCCCCCCCCCCCCAGCTGCCTCCCCTTGTTTTCTAGGATTCTTTGTTTTTCCTGTGTACACGCCGCACGCGAGTCCTCAGGCTTCCCGACGTCTGACTTTCTGCTCACTGAAACATAATTGGCATGTAATGTGTGTCCGCAGATGCCTGAGAGGGAGGGGGCTCAGGGCCCAGCTTTTTAACTGGGGGAGCCGAGCAGCGCCGACGTCATGCTTCGCGGGCCTCGAGCTGGCCTCCCGACGGTCGGAGCCTGTCACACGCGGCTGAAATCCACACCTCGTCATTGTCACTATCCGTTTATTCTGAGCTGCCTATGCCTCGCGTTTGTTCTGGTCCAGAAATAAGTCTGGTCTGGCTGAAAAACAGACAGCGGCTTGCAAAGCCAGTTCTGTGACGGGAGTGTGGCGTGGGTGATATTCCAGAATGCCTCGCTACTCACCATGCCCCTCCAACTGGCCCAGACTGCTGGGGATGGTGTCCTGATCCGGAATTACCATGGTAGGCCCCGGTCAGGGCTGCTTTATGTGCTGTTTCACATTTTCCATCACAAAAGCCCAGCTAAGCCCAATGCCAGGTTGAGGGCCTAATACATGATCTTATGGAGCCTATAATCTCTAGTGGTGTCCCCCCCCCAGCCCTGCCACCCCATCCCTGCCCCTATCCCCACCCCCCCAGTCCCGCCCATACCAACCCCGTCACGCCATCCATGCCCCTAGCCCTGCCCCCCAGCTCTGTCACCCCTATCCCCGCCCCCACCATTCCCACCCATCCCAACCTT
>JAODKM010000032.1:19648264-19658411 GCA_026780845.1 Petrocephalus sullivani
CGGCTGACACACAGACTGCTGACATGCAGACATGCTGACATGCAGATGGGCTGACACACAAACTGCTGACATGCAGATGGGCTGACACACAGACTGCTGACATGCAGACATGCTGACATGCAGATGGGCTGACACACAGACTTCTGACATGCAGACATGCTGACATGCAGACCGGCTGACACACAGACTGCTGACATGCAGACCGGCTGACACACCGACTGCTGTTGCGTAGAGGCTGTCTCACTGACAGCAGAGGCTGGGAAGGAGTCACATTAAAAGGAGGATGGAGACAGCGCTTTGGTATGTAATAATCCTGACTGCAGCACCCAGAACATTCCGGAGCTGACATCTCGCCTTGACTCCCGGGGTGTGCAGCTGCTCCCTGGGACTGTTGTTAAGGATCCATTATCCGCCCATGCCTGGGGGGGCACCGCCCCCCGCCCCCGGCTCTGCTGGCTTCGCTGTTAGCCTCTTCCTGATGGCTCAGGGAAGGTGTCAGGTCACCATTAGCTGAGGACAGGGACAGCTGTAACCCGTCCTTTATTAATATCCTTCACTCGCTTGTCCCTTTTAGTGTGGTGTCCTGCTTCCAATAAAATCTCTGGTGTTTCCTTTGAACTTCCAGTTCCACTTGCATGCTAATTTATAAGCAGAGGGCACATACACTACTGAATGGCCATCGTCAGGAAGGTGGCTTGCGTATGGAGGGTCCAGCTTGAGGCCATACATGTCCTGGTGCCCCCCCCCTCCCCCACAGGAAGCAAACCTGTGGACACAATAGCAATACTCAGCTGCCCCAGCAGAGGGCGCAGGTCAGTTTCCCAGCCTGCACCCTCATGACTGGAGTCGATGAGGAATTCCAGTCATGTGTCCAAATTACCTGCTCAAAACATGGCTAATTAAGGAAGGTTAATGCGGCGTGCCTTTTAACAAAGGGACGTGATTTCAGTGCATCTTAAATAATATCTGCAAATCCTATAATCTCTGCAGATTGTGATTTAAACAGGTAATTAATTTCATTAGTAACAGTCAATGGGTTATCAAGAGGTTATCAAGGGTTTCCGAGGGTCACTAAGGGTTTCCAAGGGATACAGAGAAAGAGTCAAGAGTGTGTGAATAAGAGTTATCGATTATTTCTGATGGGTGTGGAGGCTTACGGGGGTTATGAAGAATTCCTGAGGATTATGTAGGGTTCCTGAAATTTACAGGGAGTTTCTGAGGGTTCCTCGTTGTTATCATGAGTTTCTGAGGTTCCTGAAATTTCCAGAGGGTTTCTGAGGGTTACAGAGGGTTCTTCAGTGTTGCTGAGGGTTCCTTGTTGTTGGCAAGAGTTTCTGAGTTTCGTTAGGGTTAAAAAAGGTTTCTAAGGGTTACCACGGGTTACTGAGCATTCCTGAGGGATCATGAGGGTTTTGGAAAGTACGCTTCCTGTCTCAGGATTCCAGCAGGCAGACCACCTGTGATGCAGGTGTATCCCTGCAGCTGCAAACATAGTCGGGGTGTTTTTGTGTATCCACAAGGCGGCTCTCGGGCTAGGTGGTGCGGCGGGTGGCCACAGCGGTGGCTTGTGGGAGGCAGCAGGTGCATCATTAGCCGGAGATGAGCTTTTTCCACCTGTGCTGTCAAGGTCAGAACCTGATGGGTTTTTTTGTGAGATGAAACACACACACAGATACACACTCTTAAACACACACACAGACACACACACATACACACACACAATAGATGTCACAGTTGCCTGATGCTGGAACCAGTGAGCACGTGAGGGCACCCACACATGTCGTGAAGGTTCCGGTCGCCCAAGACAGACCACACCATGGGAGGATCGTCACATTGACGATAACTTCTGCACCTGCCATCCGGACACAGGTATTGGACTCTCAACCCGCACCGTGTCTCAGCAACTGGTATCATCGTCAACTAGTGGTGCCGTAACTGGGAGGCATGGACTCATGGCGAGTTCAGCGATGAATCTCGGTTCTGCACTACCATGGATGTGGTGCCGAGGGGAGATGACCAGACACACCGGTGTTAATCCTGGCATCATGGTTTGGGGAGCCATAGGGTATGACTTCAGGTCATCTCTGGTAGTGATTTGGGGGACCCTGGCGGAACAGCGCTACGTCAGTGACATCCAGCGTCCGCATGTCTTACCCCTCCTGAGACGGCACCCTGGTACAGTCTTTCAACAAGACAACGCCCGCCCACATACGTGTGTCTATGGACTGCCTGTGTCATGCTGAGGTCCTCCCATATCCAGCCAGGGCCCCCAATCTTTCCCCACTAAAACATGTGGGATCAGCTCGGATGTCAACTCAGTCCTGGTACCAATCTGCAGGATCCCGAGGGCCAGTTACAACAGCTGTGGGGCGACTTTCCACAGGACAGGATACAGCGGCTGTACGACTCCCTTCCATACCGCCGCATGTATCCAGCCCCCGGGGGGGGATGAGGTGCCACACCATACTGACATGGGACCAGCAGTGTGCCCATATTGCCAACTGTTGTCCATTTGATCTGCTATTATAATCATTGCGATACAGTCACAAGAACTTTCACCACGTGCAGATTCATTTAATTTCCACCGCTCCGTCGGGGTGCTTAACTTTTTTTGTCACTGAGTATATTTACATGACCACCACGATACATATACATGCTGTTTCTGTCTCTATCTCTCACACACACATACTCAAACACCATCTACATGACGTCTGTACAAGCTGCAAAGTGAAGATCGTATAACTCCAGCAAGCTGCTCTGATCTGCCTTCCCTGGCAGCTGCTTATTACGTGCCAATAGCTCCTTATCCTTCCATTCTTTGTTGGATAATTACTTATATTTTTGGGCACCCTACAGTGTGTCACAGGCTAATGTATAAAGAAGCATAATATATATCAACAGTTTAGTGATTCAAAGCCATAACTCAAAGTTAGAACATTTAGCAATTTTTTAAATAAAATGTTATCAGCCACAATTGGAGCTTCAGGCGGTATGTGTCCCCGTGTGTGTGTCTCTGTGTGTGTATTTACAGAGATGGGGCTTCAGTCACTCACAATAACTTGGATAGAAACAAGCAGCAAGCCTTTGCTTAAATCTCTCCTAATCTGACTCTCCATCTACTCCTCTCTGTTCATCTGTCTGCATTTGAATAAACAGCAGTACATTTTTTTTTGGGGGGGGGGGTAAAAAGCAGAAGGTTAAAAAGGCAGGAGCCCCGAGCTGTTTAAGAGGCCCTTCCAAAGTTATAATGATGCCTCCTAATCCTGTCTATGCTGTTCCAAATGACCACACTGACTCCTGTAAATCAGGTATAAAATACGTCAAATGCAAATGTGTATCTGACGCGCTGTCCTGTCTCTGTCTCCCTCAGGTCTTGGCGATCATCTCCATCCTCTTCATTGTCCTCTCCACCATCGCGCTGTCGCTGAACACCTTACCCGAGCTCCAAGTCATAGACGAGTTCGGCCAGGCGAACGACAACCCACAGCTGGCACACGTGGAGGCCGTCTGCATCGCCTGGTTCACCATGGAGTACCTGCTGCGCTTTCTCTCCTCGCCCAACAAGTGGAAGTTCTTCAAAGGTCCCCTCAACATCATCGACCTGCTGGCCATATTGCCGTATTACGTCACCATCTTCCTCACCGAGTCAAACAAAAGTGTCCTGCAGTTCCAGAACGTGAGGCGGGTGGTACAGATCTTCCGTATCATGAGAATACTGCGGATTCTCAAACTGGCCAGGCACTCCACTGGTCTTCAGTCCCTGGGGTTCACCCTCAGACGGAGCTACAACGAGCTTGGACTGCTAATCCTGTTCTTAGCCATGGGCATCATGATTTTCTCAAGTCTGGTGTTTTTCGCAGAAAAAGACGAAGATGCGACAAAATTCACCAGCATTCCGGCCTCGTTCTGGTGGGCCACCATCACCATGACTACCGTCGGGTACGGTGACATCTACCCGCAGACTCTGCTGGGCAAAATCGTCGGCGGCCTGTGCTGCATCGCGGGCGTCTTGGTCATAGCGCTGCCGATTCCCATCATCGTGAACAACTTCTCCGAGTTCTACAAGGAGCAGAAGCGCCAGGAGAAAGCGATCAAACGCAGAGAGGCCTTGGAGCGAGCCAAGAGGAACGGGAGCATCGTCTCCATGAACCTGAAAGATGCGTTCGCCCGCAGCATGGAGCTGATGGACGTGGTGGTGGACAAGGCCGAGGACAAGCGCTCCCTGGACAACCACCTGTCGCCCAGCAGGTGGGGCGCGCCCCAGCGCACCATGTCCGACGCCAGCCTGAGGTCCTTTGACAAGAGGCACCAGGAGGGCGCTCCAGCGGGATCGCAGGATCGCATCGCCGACCCCGGCTCCAGCCCGCAGCGCCTCAACGCCCAGAAGCTGGAGGAGATGTATAACCAGATGACGAAGTCTCAGTCTTTCACCGGCTTGAACACGGCGGGGGGCACACAGGGGGCGGCGCCTCTGCATTGCGAGGTGGAGCTGGAGATGAAACCAGTGCCGCTGGCCTCTGGCCTCCCACCAAAAGAACGCCCCTTCACCGAAATCAAGAGCGTGTCGAGCGTCGACAGCTTCGCCAGCTGCGTGGCCGAGCCCCCCGAGGGCGAGCAGGGCAGGGGGAGGCACCCACGGGCCCCGCCACCCCTGGACCTCCGTCATTTGGTCCCACCGTTAGAGGTGGCGGATGGCAGTGAAGAAGACCACAATGAAACGCCATCCAAGGACGGCCTCTATGAGTTCGTCCCTCCGAACCCGGACAGCAGTACGGTCTTGACTAATGAGGACCATCACAACTCTGACCAGAGCATCCTCAGAGGCAACAACCCCTCAAGGAGCAGGGCTCGTAAGGTCAACTTCACCGAGATGCCGGAGGAGTGTCCACCAGTGCTGGAGACCCATTCAGAGGGCGGCTCGCTGGAGGGAGAGGGGCCTTGGCCCAGCCCCAACCCTCAAGCTCTCGACAGGTTCCTTCATGCAGAATCTCCCCAGCCTCCAGTGGAAGAACGTGACAGCAATACAGGGGACCAGAAGGGAGCAGAAGGTGTCACCCACGAGGACCAGGAGCGGGCGGGGGGTGGAGGCACAGCCCCCGAATCGCCCTCGCAGAAGGCTGCCAGCAGTGCAGTTGCAGACAGCAATCAGACGGGACACAAAATGGAAAATCACATGTTCTCCCCGGAGATGCACATTAGGTCAGGGGAGGGCACTTTATCACCCCCCTGCGAAACCAGCATGTGACTGCGGGCCATGAAGGGGATGCCTATAAGGAGGCGCCCATATAGGGAATGAGGTATATTTGCATGGTACAATGAGGCCCCTTTTTACCCACGATGCAGTGGGACACTGAGGCTGACACCTACATCACATGACCAGGGCCTATAAGAAGACTCTGGGTCATGAGCATACCAAGACGTTTTTTTTTTCTGTGAAATGTAAATTCAAACCTTGTACTATTCCTTTTTTTAGCTGCTGTATGAAATGCACAAAGAGGGACTGATTGTTTAAAAAAAAAAAAAAACAGCATGCATTTAAAACTGTAAATCAAAGGTGCTTAGTTTGCTGGAAGTAGTTTGGTGTAAATATGACGGTAAGAGATTTGACAGCAAATGCACAGGGAGATGCGAGGGCGGCTGGCACCAAGGCTGAGACACTGGGAAGCATGCTAATAAGACTGCTAAGTAGCGACCTATGAAAACATATCATTACTTTTTATGGAAAGCCACTGTCTTTTAATGACAATGACACAACGGTTTTAATTTCCAAACTTTGTCAAGGAAAATTACATTTGCTACGTACGGTTTTCATACCTGTGTCATAATCATAAATCGCAGACTCAATGACCAGAAGTATACTGTATGAAACCCCGTTATTCTCTGTTCCTGTATCTGATTTTTTTATATAGTTGCCAAATATTTACCGAAAACGTCAGAGGTTTATTGTGACTGATGATATTCTAACATGGTTACGGAAATCCGCAGTGGGTAAATGAGATATCATATGTATTGCGAAGCCAGAATCTGCTGCTGACACTTCCACGTTGAGCGGAACGCGGTAAAACGTTAGCCGGTGGTATTTACAGAGAGAGTATGCTTTATTTCTCAAGTGACAGTATTAGTGGCAGAGTGACAAAAATATTGAAACGAGAGATAAATTATAGAGCTGGGAGGTGAGGCTGTTTTATCACAGATTAAATTATTGATTACTTCATAGTATGCGCTATTAAATCTTTCCCACGCCCTCTCCAGACCCCACAGCGAGAGTTTGACGTTACACCTTGTCCCAGAAAATGATAAAATTCTCTATCCTGGCCGAGGACCAAAATGTCAAATTCTCCTGCTTTGTTTTCTGTTCAAGCAACATTGATATCACTGTATAACAGTGCCGCATCATTTTCAGGCTCTCCATACAGGGTTTCATTGTATAAACACGTTCCTTACGCCCAGACATACCAATCATTCTATTTGCAGAAATCACTTTCATCCACCTGAGTTTCTTTCAGCTGTGGTCTGATGACCGACTGTCAGATCACGGTGTTTTTCTGCAGGCTAAATCAGTTTTGCGTAAACATAGTCCCACAGTTTGTCCTCTGTTGCCTTTTATTACACACGACGCATCAGCTGAACCAGAGGCCTGCGTTTGAAAAGCCTCGCCGTGACGATCGCAGCCACATGACCGGGGGTCAGGCTCAGCTGAGGACGACGGTCACTCACTGCTGCTCTGACTTCTCATGCCATACAGCGAAGTGAAATATGGCTCACTGTAATCTATGCAGGCCCTGAAATGTGGCACTTTTGATTACAGTCCAGTGGAATTGTAAAAGTATAGACAGAGTATTAAAAATCCTAGTACTTCTGAGTATACCTTTAGTATCAATTAAGAGTATTACCCCGTATTATAACAATGCATAGATGTTACTAAAGCAGCTCAGTCAATAAACACCCAGTTACAGTGCTTCAATAGGTCGCTTACATATTACAGGACGAGGGAGAGGTCGGGGGGGGGGGTGTGGGGGGAGGGCCAGGCTTTTATAAATCATAAGGAATGAAATAGGTCATCTTTTCATTTGAATCATGTGTTATCGGGGATTGCCACAGATGAAGAATTTTATGTTTTTATTTGTGAATTAATTAATATTGAGAATGATTATATTTTTTCTAAACCAAAAGCATGACCACAATTTCCTCCCGTCTGGTGGTTGAAATTACGCGTGCCTTTTCATAAACGCTTATTTATGAGAAGGTGAAGTTGTCCAGCTTTGTTCATATAGTACTGTACAGAAAATTCTAATTTTTTATAGAGATAAATCAGGTCTTTAAGTAATAGCTACAAGTAATATTATTGAGTTCTCAGGTTTTGTATAACACACGTGTGTTCTGTTAGCATTTTGTAGTTTTATTTCTCAGTCACAGATAACGGCGGCTAGTTATCGTACTATTGCTGTTCTCGCTGTTGTTTTTGTACTACTGTAAGGGCGACTAGGACCACAGAGGTTAAGGCCCTGTAGAATGTTCTGGAAGCCTAAGAGAAACCCTACATGGCATGTAAGGGCAGGGGGCCGAGGTAGGTGTGGGCGTGGGTGGCTCGGGCCTCCATGCACACCATGTGGACACGCTGGCCTCACCAGTGCACCTCTGTGACTCGGCATCCACAGCAGGCAGGTCTACAGTGCTGTCCTCACATGAGACCCCGCCAGAGAGAGCGCCCCCCGAAGGTCATGCCTGGGGTCTCTGGCCTGCTAAGGGTCAGCTCCCCTTGTGTCCCCACATTTGGCATTTTCACACCTGTCACTATCACGTATGATAATTTCATTCATTTTTACAGGAAATTGTCATTTGTTTTCCTTCATTGACATTCAGCCCTCGATTTGTTCAGTTTTTAAATCCTCCTCGTGACGTAGCTACATCCACAGGGCATCGGGTTTTTCAGTATTTTTCGTCGTTTTCGTAACTCTGTAAGCTAACAGGACTGAACAGTAACGTTGTGTCATATCATCCAGAGTCTGTGAAACCTAAAGCTATTATCGTCTTTTCTTTCAAGGGAAGTGTGTCCATCATTTTTGTGTCACAGCAGCTTCCCAAGCCGTGCACAAATCTGCTGTATCATGTTCCCTCCACATATCTGCTGTATCATGTTCCCTCCACGTATTTGTGGTATCATGTTCCCTCCACATAGCTGATGTATCATGTTCCCTCCACATACCTGCGGTTTCATGTTACCTCCGCATATCTGCGGTATCATGTTCCCTCCATATATCTGCTGCATCATGTTCCCTGCACAAATCTGCTGTATCCAGTTCCCTCCACATATCTTCTGTATCATGTTCCCTCCACATATCTGCTGTATCATGTTCCCTCCACATATCTGCCATATCATGTTTCCTCCACATATCTGCCATATCATGTTCCCTCCACATATCTGCCGTATCATGTTCCCTCCACATATCTGCTATATTATGTTCCCTCCACATATCTGCTGTATCATGTTCACCCCACAAGCTCCTAGAAAGTTCTCTGCTTCTTTTTTCATGTTTTTTGGTTTCAAGGATTTCATCCCATACGTTGGCACTGGTAGGTTCTCTCAGCTGAAGACTGTTTCAGAACACATCAGCATCTTCGTCTGCATGTAGTAGTCTGTACGATTATGCGACCACACTCTGTTACGGTACATGTATGTTTCGACATCTCTGTAAAAATGGAACAGCATTGTCCCCCATTAAGTCTATTAGAATATGCAGCATAATGAATAAATGTGTATATATCTCATGCCCGTGTTGCTGTGTCCTCCCTGCCTTCCTCGCTCAGCACGCTCCTCAGGGTGCCCTTTTTCCAAACACAGCCGTGTCACTGAACCACCATGAAGCACAGGCTTGGGTTTATGGGCTTCAACCTGAGAATACTACACTGAGATACTACACACTTTGATGACGTATGTAAGATGCAAAGTACCCAAGTGTATGTAAAGAGCTCAAGTGCTCGGGCATTTCTTGAAAACAAGGGGACACACTTGATATCTAAAGAGGTGAACAAGAAGCAAGCTAGAACTACGTTATCATTTGTGTTAGTTGTGTTTGAGGCTATGTAAATATTCATTGTGCAACTTTGCACACTTACAAAGAAACTTCTTAGGAGACATCCTGCACTCAGATACGCCAACAGACAATGTTTATTGTAAACATTAGTAGTCACTGATGCAGTACATTGTGGTCTATATCCTTAGCTGAAGACCATGTCCATGCGGTATCTGCCAAAGTGTGGATAAAGTGCACATTAAGCATGCTGCACTAGGCTTGTTTGAGGGATGGTACACCCTTGGATACTTGCAGAATGCATGTGAACGTGCCCACGATGTGTGGTAGTGTGTAAGTGTGTACTTGGTGGAGCAAATGGGATGAAGCCATTAGTTCTGTGCTGGTTTCTCTCTACACTAACACTGAACTGCCTGGCTTCCTATCAAGCTCTGTCAGCTCTCAGCCTCCTCTGAACACAAGCTAATAAGTGATCAGCACCATCCTTCCTTGGGCGCATCCATCAGGGTAATTACAGTGATAATGATCCTGTTCTAACAGTCGTGGTCACATGTGATGCTTTAACATCACACTGTTAAAGTTCAAATCATATTGCAGAGTTTACTGTGCCTCATGAGACAATAAGTGGGCAGACAGAGAGGTCACAGCTGAGTTACCTGCTTCTGGCTTGGAATTATTGCTACCATACAGCTGACCTGTGTTACTGTACAGCGGCCGATGCATCATCCACATCGCTGATGTGTTTTCGGGCCATGCGGTTGGCTCTCCTCTGTGGGACCACTGCTTTTTAACTTAAAAGAGGAACCCCTTAATGCATGTTATATTTCATGCAGAAAGTAATTCTCTTCAGGCAAACACAATTTTTATTCTTCTTTTTTCCCCAAACGCTGTATTTAATGCCCCTGACTACAAAACATCGGCTGCGGTTATTGTTCAGTAGAATAACAAAAATTATTCGGAATATCGATTTGGTTTATGTAATAACACTGACAAATAATTACAAGGCTGACTGATGCAGTTTGTGGGAACGCAATAAAAGCTTCCGCGTCTGCCGTATCGATCGCCGGAGGAATATGCGTGGCAGATTGGGGGGGGGGGGGGGGGGGGGGGGGGGG
>JAODKM010000032.1:19674139-19687314 GCA_026780845.1 Petrocephalus sullivani
CTGAAATGTGAACGTGCTGCCTGGTGAATGCACTGAAATGTGAACGTGCTGCCTGGTGAATGCACTGGACTCTGAACATGCTGCTTGGTGAATGCACTGAAATGTGAACATGCTGCTTCGTGAATGCACTGAAATGTGAACGTGCTGCCTGGTGAATGCACTGAAATGTGAACGTGCTGCCTGGTGAATGCACTGGACTCTGAACGTGCTGACTGGTGAATGCACTGGACTCTGAACATGCTGGTCCAGCTCCTGGTCACAGCCACATGAGGAATTTCACTGAAGTCGCCTATTAATCATTCACCAGGACAAATATCAGGATGGGCACACGTAGATGAGGCAAGAGTAAACGTGCCTATCAATACTATGCTACATCCGGAGGGTAGCACTATCATGTGCACAATTTGGACGAGAGTGAATGTCCTAATCCATACTATACTGCATTCTGAGGTTAGCACCATCACACAGGAAGGATAGCATGTTAGAATACTTTCTCTTTTTCCTGAAACATTCTAGGACATTCAGAAGCCTCGAACTGTCTGGCTACTTTCTGTCCACCCAGCATGTTAAAATTACTCACCCCCATTAGACGCACGCTTTTGGTGAGACCCACCCTCTCACATGAGGCAGATTTAGGTCCAAGCTGTGGAGTAGATGGGATCATCTGGGTTTAAACGACTGAACGGTTGGCCCCCTATATCTGCTGGTTTCTCTTCCTGACGGTCAAGTGAGGATAACAGCCATCAGTATCAGTGTGAGAGGGGATTCCTGGAATCGCACCGGATGTCTCAGGCCTGTATTACCGCCAAGATGGCACATCCAGGCTAGGAAGGCCAGCTCTGTACATCTGGTACCACCGTATCATTCTAATAATGACACCATGCTCTGTAGGTATAACCGATATAGAATCAGAAAACTGGGGCTGCTAATTAATGGATTTCTTCCAGGTCTTTGATATCTCCCATTGCTTCGGCAGGACCTGGCGGAATGTGTCCGCTTTTTATGACATAATTTTACCATCCCTGTGTGTCAGTTTAAGTATTGGTGCAGACTGGAGTCCTGTAGACATCGTTTCCATGGTGCCGTCAGGTGATGACAAAGGTGTAGCAGTGCAGATCTCAGGGGTCATCCCGATGGCAAATTCTGACATGGTATTTAAAAATGTAATTTTTTCTCAATCGAATCATTTTGCCATGGACACAGACGAGTCTTGCTGCGGACACGTTTGTCCTTGTTTGGGCGCGTTGATGATCCCAGCTGAATCGGTCTTCTTTCTGAGCATGATGGACTGCTCGTCTGTTTATGGCTCATTAGCAATCACACTAGAAACATTTATGTTAATTGGCACTAACTGATTAATTGTACTGTGCCCAGTTCCAGCTGCATTAAGGCTTCATTATATAGGGTTGTGTGCAGTGTTGGGGAAGTTACTTTCAACCAACCAGTTACGTACTTTGTGACTATGACTCTTTATACTCTTTATACCTGCAACTGGTTGGTTGCAACAAAACCTTGCTCTGGAATTTGTTCTTTCTGGACCCGAACTTGTCTGTAATGGATTATTTTTGTGAGTGACTTTCCCCAACACTGCTTGTGTGCTGCAGTGAGGAGGGTCTGGCTATGAGTTCAGAGTGGTGCTGTAAGTTCTCCCACACTAATAAACCACAAACCACTATTAAAACTGTTTAAAACTATTAAACCACATCTGCTATGCGAGTCATGTCTTTTTTCCAGTTTTGCTACCTACTGACCAGAATGCCAAAATATTTACTAGATGTTACAACCAAAAGTAAACAGCCTGGGTTTCAGTTTTGTATGAAATAAAATGTGATGTTTTTCTCCAGGACTGGAGAGCCCAGCTGAAGGCCTTTCTCCTTAGCTGGGAATGTGCGACACATATATGACACTTCTCCAGCGTGTCCGCTGGGCTTACTGGCTTTGCCTGGCAGCCAGGCTCTAACTCTAAAGCTCACCCTCATTCTCCATAGATTTGGAGATACAGCACAGTCTGCATTCCAGCCTGGCGCCCCTTAGAGACAGCACAGCATATGAATCCCGATGCCCGACGCCTGTGACAGTAATCTGCCCCCGAGATGCTGGACCCTTGATGCTCTTCCTCGTCGCAGTCACCCTTATAGCACCCCTACTGTTTGTACTCTATCAGGGAAAGTCAGGCTCGCAGGTAGCAAAGCAAGGTGAAGCTTCATGGTCATGAGATGTCGAGATCAGCCCTCGTGTGTGAACATCTTAAGGGTGTCTGACCCACATAGACATAATCATGTCTGGACCTCTCAAGTAACCATCTCCTGTGCCACCCTGTGCACAGGACAGCAGTCTGTCACAGGACACCATGGACATGACAGCAGCCTGTCACAGGACACCATGGACGGGACAGCAGTCTGTCACAGGACACCATGGACGGGACAGCAGTCTGTCACAGGACACCATGCACAGGACAGCAGTCTGTCACAGGACACCATGGACGGGACAGCAGTCTGTCACAGGACACCATGCACGGGACAGCAGTCTGTTACAGGACACCGTGGACAGGACAGCAGCCTGTCACAGGACACCATGGACATGACAGCAGCCTGTCACAGGACACCATGGACATGACAGCAGTCTGTCACAGGACACCGTCGTGGACGGGACAGCAGTCTGTCACAGGACACCGTGGACAGGACAGCAGCCTGTCACAGGACACCATGGACAGGACAGCAGTCTGTCACAGGACACCGTGGACGGGACAGCAGTCTGTCACAGGACACCATGGATGGGACAGCAGTCTGTCACAGGACACCGTGGACAGGACAGCAGTCTGTCACAGGACACCATGGATGGGACAGCAGTCTGTCACAGGACACCGTCGTGGACGGGACAGCAGTCTGTCACAGGACACCGTGGACGGGACAGCAGCCTGTCACAGGACACCATGGACATGACAGCAGCCTGTCATAGGACACCGTGGACGGGACAGCAGTCTGTCACAGGACACTGTGGACAGGACAGCAGCCTGTCACAGGAAACCGTGAATGGGACAGCAGCCTGTCACAGGACACCCTGGACATCACAGCAGCCTGTCACAGGACACCATGGACATGACAGCAGCCTGTCACAGGACACCGTGGACATCACAGCAGCCTGTCATAGGACACCGTAGACGGGACAGCAGTCTGGCACAGGACACCATGGATGGGACAGCAGCCTCTCATAGGACACCATGGACGGACAGCAGCCTCTCACAGGACACCATGGACAGGACAACAGTCTGGCACAGGACACTGTGGACAGGACAGCAGCCTGTCACAGGAAACCGTGAATGGGACAGCAGCCTGTCACAGGACACCCTGGACATCACAGCAGCCTGTCACAGGACACCATCGACTGGACAGCTGCCTGTCACAGGACACTGTGGACATGACAGCAGCCTGTCACAGGACACCATGGACAGGACAGCAGCCTCTCACTGGACACTGTGGATGGGACAGCAGTCTGTCACAGGACACCATGGACAGGACAGCAGCCTCTCACAGGACACCATGGACATGACAGCAGCCTGTCACAGGACACCATGGACAGGACAACAGTCTGGCACAGGACACCGTGGACATGACAGCAGCCTGTCACAGGACACCGTGGATGGGACAGCAGTCTGTCACAGGACACCATAGACAGGACAACAGTCTGGCATAGGACACCGTGGACAGGACAGCAGTCTGGCACAGGACACTGTGGACAGGACAGCAGCCTATCACAGGACACCGTGAAGAGGACACCAGTCCAAAACATGACTTCTGTCTGGCCTTTACCTAATAATAGAAATATAGAAATATCTGAAATATATCATGATCACCAAACAAAACCAGTTTTGACACTATTGATGTGGAACAAATGTCTGAATTAAACAGACTTAAAACGTGTCATTATCAAGTGGACATGAACGTGATTTGGGATAAACAAGCTTTCTGGCTTCACTTTATTCCAGGTCTTTATTCAAAACCGCGACAGTATGATCTCAAATGGCTCACCTTCCAGCCCTCTGTGTGCCAGGCCTGGCCTTCAGGGACAAGGACCGGCAGGTGGATGTTAGCAGGTAAATCCTGACATTGAGCTGGATGAACACCCGTCCAAATATAAAGCAAGGAAAAATCCCACGGTACTTTAATTTGTTAGATCGGGTCAAGACGGCCCTGAGCCAGGGGGATCCATAGCACTTCAACTTCGCAGAACCTGAATGTGTGACGTCGTGGGCCTGATACTGAGAAAGCGTCCCCACAGCATAGATGATGTCTCATTAACGTCTGCTCGTACAGACAGATGCTAAGCTCATAGCATCCTGATTCGTACCCGAGCCCTGCTGGGTCACACAAGCGCTTGTCAGAGCCAGTATCTGCTGTAGGCTTTTGCAGTCACTTCTCAGTGTTTGAAGACGAATGATCACGGTTGAGATCACGGTCGTTCTCCTTAATAAATAATTAAATGCATGTGAGGAGCTTTGATGAGACTAAGCCTTTCAATACGTCAGGTCCTGTGCCGGGATTTTTTGAAGCTGTTTAAGCTGCTGTTAGAGTGACAGCCTCCTCCCATTGCTGATTAAGACCTTCACCCTGGTCTCTTTTTGTGCATGACTGGCTATATATTTTATATATGAATTATTAGTGTATTCCTCTCAGCAAAGGGTTGGGTCTGATATAAAATGCCCTGAGTCTTAAGGTTTTCTTTTTTCATGTAAAGGATACTTTTGGATCGGCCTACCGCATGATGGCAGGAGAAGGGCAGCGTCCTGGTAGCAGGGGAACCGAGTGGTTTACTTCTTTACAGCAGATACTGCTCTGTTACTGCTCACACACCTCTAGGAGGAGCTAAACTGGGATGGAGGATGGCTGTTTACTGGGACGTGCCGTCAGTACTTCACGGTTCTCACAGTGACACCATGTGTTTAAACCTTTAATGCTGTCCTGTGATGGACTGCTGTGCTGAGCCTGCTGTCCTGTGACAAACTGCTGTCCTGAGCCTGCTGTCCTGTGGCAGACTGCTGTCCTGAGCCTGCTGTCCTGTGGCAGACTGCTGTCCTGAGCCTGCTGTCCTGTGACAAACTGCTGTGTTGAGCCTGCTGTCCTGTGGCAGACTGCTGTCCTGAGCCTGCTGTCCAGTGACTGACTGTTGTCCTGTGGCATACTGCGGTCCTGAGCCTGCTGTCCTGTGGCATACTGCGGTCCTGAGCCTGCTGTCCTGTGGCAGACTGCTCTGCTGAGTCTGCTGTCCTGTGACAGACTGCTGTGCTGAGCCTGCTGTCCTGTGGCAGACTGCTGTGCTGAGCCTGCTGTCCTGTGACAAACTGCTGTGTTGAGCCTGCTGTCCTGTGGCAGACTGCTGTGCTGAGCCTGTTGGCCTGTGGCTGACTGCTGTCCTGAACCTGCTGTCCTGTGACAGACTGCCGTCCTGACCTTGCTGTCCTGTGGCAGACTGCTGTCTATCCAAAGTGCTCTGTGTTTCCTTGGATGGTTTCAGGCTGAGAGACACACTGTGGCGGATGGATAATTTTGGCAAAGTGTAAATATTGAAGTTGAGGCATCACACTTTGAAGGCAGTGTATTAGTCTGGCTGTTTCTTAATGAAATAATTGTGCTTTCTGGCTGACAGAGAGAAATTATCTCACCAAACACCCCGTTCCCATTCAGTCTCCTGAATAGGAACAGAGTGTTCAGCTAGTTCAAAGGAGAGAGGTTTCTACAAACTGCAGTTTTCTCTGAGAATGTAGCAGTGAGCCAAATTACTGGGTGTGCTGTCTCTTCTTCAGTTGTTCCTGTTTTGGAATTATTCTGAACTGTAATTAAAGGTAGAACAGCAGCTTGCCCCTGAGCTTGAGGTTTAGATACATTCTGGCTCAGTTTGCCCAGACTTACTCTCTGCCTGATTTATTTTTATACAGCGCCACAACAGAGTCACCCCAAGGTGCTTTACATGGGCGAGTTGTGATATACATCATTAAGACGGGATTATACAAAAACAGGGAGAAGGAAAGAGAAAGAAATGAACGAAAGAGAGCCAGACAACGGAGGAGAGGAACCAGAAGCTAAGTAGGGAGAGAAAAAACCTCTGGGGGTTCAAGGTCAACAGGCTGCCACCCCGGGCATGCTAACATTACTTATAACAGAAAGGTGGGCTTGCTTGCAAAATGTTACCACAACTTCAGCAGAGTACAACATTTCAGCTCAGGGTCCTAATTGGTACGGAATAACAAATGCACCCCGCGTGGCCCTCAAGTGGAAGAGCAGGATGCCCTGCTGGCCATCCGTCACCTGGAAAAAATATCCCCGGACTGCCGTTGTTTTTTAAAAGCCTGCGAGTCAGCGTTTGGCAGTTTGCGTACAGACTGATTCATTAACCTGTCAGAGGAAGCCGCCCTCCGGCTCTGAATGGATTCGTATGGCTATTTATAACTAATATCATTTATAACATGAGGCAAGGATCCTGAGACAGCCAGGACAGTACCAAAAAATTCCATCCTGACTAGGTGACGTCAGTTAATGGCCAGACTGAGTGGCACGTGGATTTATACCTACAGAATTGATTATGTGGGTTGAGGGTTACATGGATGAGCACATTATTGACTTCCTTCAAGATTGTGATGAAATCTTTGACATCGATGCCAAGTGAAGTTGATGTTTTTTTTAATTAAGCACTTATTATATATATATATATATATATATAAATTATATAGCCATATATATTTTGAGGAAGAGAAAACTAAATGACACAGAGGGCTGGTAAGGGTAAAGTACCAGCCTGTGATTGGCCAGGGAATCTGCCAGTCACAGGGCCTTAGTGAATGACAACGACACTATATTTTGTGGATAACAAAATTCAAGATAGTTTAGGTCCAGAGATGACTGATTTAAATCTGTTTATCACAGAGGCGTCAGGCTGCAATGGGAGAGTGCAAGCACCCAGGAATGCTGGGAACATGAGAGGTTCTTTTTAGAGCTGCGCTGCTCAGCAGGACTATGGCATCAAGTGTTTTTATCCGGGAATTCTCTGCAGGATCCTGGAGGAGTGAATATGAATGAATGAGTGTGAGGAGACTGCTTCGAGAACCGGAATTAGTTTTTGAAAGATAATTGCTCACCTGAATGGATGCCTTGTGTAAGAACATTCTGCCGCTCATGGGGTGAAGCATTATTTCTGGTGATTGTTGTGTATTTTACTTTTCATCCTACACATCTGAAGGCGTATCATTCCACAACACATTTCCTGAGAAGGCTTCGACTACATAGCTATTTACAAAGATACATATTCAATAGGCGTCAGTTACTCTCATGGTAGCTACGGACTATATCAGCACGGTTTATGTGACATAATCCTGGTCAGCAATCTTACTGCACCCTAATAGTGAAAGGGATCTGTACAGATCCCCTCTCAGCGGTTTTTGGTCCCAGGGATCACTGGCTCCAGAATATAACCCCCTATGGTATAGCTGAAGGATGCGATGGCTCCCTTTGCCGAGACGGCAGCTTGCCCGTACCTGCCGCTTCTCGGCGTTTCTCTCTCTTCCATTTACATTTGGTGCTGTGATATCTGAATGTCAGCCTCTGGCACGCAAGCCGAGTCAGCACCTACCAACGTTCTGCTGACAGCACCGTCCTCTGGGGCCCGGTCTGGAGTCACCTTCAAGTTGGAGAGAATTTGTTCGCTTCACTTGTCCCGCGATGTTTCGCTGGCAGCTTAGGGCGGCTTTGCCTGCTTCCCTTTATTTCGTCTGGGTTCCACGAGGACCAGCGTGATGATCCACATCAAGGTATCAGACCTCTCCACTATTATAATCTTTTCCTGTATCTTGATGCAACAGTCCACTTATTTTGTGCGTGTCTTCCTGGCCTGCAGAGGTCAGGCGGTCTGGGCTGTGGTGGGCGGGGCCTCCTGGTGGGCGGGGCCTCCTGACGGCGGGGCGGGGTGGGCGGGGCCTCCTGAAGGCCTGTTAAAAGCCTCTTTGTTAACTGTATGTTTGTCTGGTTCTTTTGCCCCACTCGGCTGGAACAGCAGAGGCAGAGCCAAAACATTATGGCAGTCGGGTGTTGTCCCGGTGGGGCTGGTGATTATGTAAGATTTTACATGAAGCTCCCTTTACGTGTCTACTTTACATGTCTTTACATGTTTACATGAACCCGTCATGTACCGCTCTTTTTCTTTAATCTGTATTACATTTTTATTTCTGCAGTTTGTCATACTCGATGGATGCTATGCTGTCTCACAAGGTCACTGGAGACAAAGAACATCGCTTGGTCAGAAATTTTTCATCAAGATGGCAGAGGAAGTGCCTTCTTTGTACAGATATAAGTAGAAAACAATGCTCAGTTACATGAGTCTACTCAAATATGTAGTTTTTGTTGGCAGTCTTTAACTGATTTTAAATTTCCTGGAGGTAAAAGTGTCACTAATAAAGGAGGTTGGAATTGCACAATGGCTTTCGGGGGAGCCCCATTTTCCGGGATGTCAATAACAGGGTTACTGCAGGAAGCATTCTCCTGGTACGACTACAGGCACTTAATACCAGTCAGTAATCAGTAACACTTCACATGGGGACAAAAACAACAAAATAAGTTTTTTTTTTCCAGGAACCTTAATGTACAAAAATAAAATATAACCTATAACACAAAAGTGGACAGTTTTTAGAGCTTCCACTAAATGTCTCAGGGGAGGCTTTCAGAGGAGCCTGAGTCCGTTTCAGGGGAGCTGAGCTCCTCTTAACTCCCCGTAATTCTAACCCTGCTGATAAACATCCGGGTCAGCAAATACGCAAGATGGTGACTGCAGTGTGTCCGAATTCGTGCATACTGTTTTACATACTTACACTGAGTATACACTAGTAGGCTTCTGACGAAATTCAGTGTGTACTGTGTAAGTTTGGGATTTCGGACGTACCCTGCGAGTGTTTTCACATAGACATTGTGACGGGGGGGGACATTTTGGCTTTGAATGGCAAAACGTTCTGGCATGGGTGAGTCCAGTGAAAGTGCACTGTGAACTCAACAATCCTATCAGATGTTCCTAAAAACAGCCTTCTTACTATCCAAAAATAAAAAGAAGTTACTATGAAAACATCATACAAGCTGTAGAGAGATGGATAATTACCCAGAATTCTTGGGTAACTGGCAGTCTGACTGTCAGATTTGCATATTGAAGGGGTGCATAGTACGGTCGGCTGTTAGGATTCGAACTGACTGTTGCTAAAATAATAATATTAATATCACTAACCGCAAAAACACATTTTGTTTAATTACCTAATAAATTTGACATAGCCTATTGAAGTTTGAAGCTTATTTTTCTTCATTTATTCAATTCCCAAATGTTTAATCCTTAATTAATCTCTTAAACAGCCATGACCAAAAAAATAGGTTTTTCCTGCAATGGCTTTTTCCCATTCACTGCCCGGCTGATAGTCAAACGCTGTCAGATGATTCATCTGCCGCAGATGATTGACGTGGCCGCCTCAGTAGATCTCCACGCCTCTCGTCTTTGTGCAAAGTGAAGGTCCTTGTGCTGCACATTATGGTCTGTTTACCGCTCGCCGCATGTCCTCTAGCGCCCACAAGCCTTCATAGTATAATTTTCTTTTCAGGTGAGAATATTCCCACTTCAGCTGATGTTTATCTTTGACGTGCTGCCTGGCTGCAGAGCCTGATAAGTAATATATAAAACCCTGTTTATTTCTTGAATTTCTGTTGGTGTTTTGTTTTGTCTGGCCTCCAGAGCCCACACGGGTCCCAAGACCCGAGATGCCGTCATGCTTAAAGTGACCATCTTTTTTATCTACCCAGCTGTGGTGGCATACTGCCTCGGTAGAGCCGGGGTTCAGGTTTGCATGTTCTCCTCATGTGGAATTCTTGTGGGTACACCAGCTTCCTGAACAGTCCTGTCTATATTGACTATAGCGTGGGTGTCAGTGTACGTACTTGTTTTGAGACTGACTGACATCCCATCTAGGCTTTCCCCTGCTATGTGTCCAGTACTTCCTGGACAGGCTTCAGGACCCTGAATCCAGTCCTCTGGGACTCACAAGTCAGTCCACGTTTTTGCTCCCTCCGAGCTCCCCAATCCAGTCCTCTGGGACCCAGAAGCCAGTCCACGTTTTTGCTCCCTCCGAGCTCCCGGCCAGACAGTACACATTTTTGCTCCCTGGCAGCTGGGAAGGAGCAAAAACGTGGCCTGACTATGTGTGAAACACTGCTGTACTGGATAAATGGTTGGGAAGATGGTGTAACAGATGAATAGCTTACATTAAACACGTTTATTCATGTTGATAACCTGGAAAATGTGACTGTAATGAACTTTTAGGTACAGATACTGAGTAGTACCTTCAAGGTGGGAGTGAATAGGCGGAGAGTAAGGTTTCTCCTCACCTATCTGGGTTAATGTTCTATCAGAGCATACTGCAGTTGTCTTCATGCTAAGAGGTTTTGGTGCGTGTTTTTTGATCCTGCGTGTAACTCAAAGCTCTGTAGTCAGCACTACACCTCACCACGGTTGAATACTATGTGAGTATAGAATATGGATGGATGGACGACTGGGCTTTTTTCTTTATCCAATCATGTGTTGCAGCTATTTCTATCCAGATGGTTCACTACCATTTTAATATATCACTTTTTAAATATCACTGCTTCGTGGATACTTCCTGATAACACAGGTTTTAATATCATTATACATGAGACCACTCACTATACACTGAAGAGAATTTGCCTGTAAATGAATGTTTAAATCAGCAAAATGTTATGATTGTACATTTATGTTTTTAATGTAGAGCGATTCCTGGATACAGAAATGGCCCTAATTAAATTAAGCAAAATGGAGAAAAAAAGAAAAAAAAAGATCTGGGAGGAATGTTTACAGGGACATTTTTATCCTGGCCAGAGCAGTAACTGGTCAAAGGTCTCCCTGTTTTGTCTCAGTTTCAGAGAGCCTTCAGATTCTCCAGTAAGTTGTATAGATGGGTAATAATGTTGATTTCATTGATTTGTTAATTTGATCATGTATTAATAACAATTACTATACAATATTATTATATGCTGCAGTTTTTATAGGCCTCAATGTAAAAAGCTGACTGTTGGAAGGCACCTGGACAAAAGCAGCACACAGCCAGGAACTGATGCTGAGCATGGTTTACAGCTTGGCCCAATACAGTTAATGAATAGACTGACCGCCTTATCCGGGGTAGCCTAAAGCCGAGCTTGCTGTAAATGATTGGGTGAAGTGTACACAGACTACAGCATAGATCACACTGTACCAGCACTATCAGGGAGGGGAGGAATCGTAACCCATCAACGCTAATGCAGTCCCTTTTGCTTCTCACAGAGAATCTATTTTCCATTCAATCATAATATTTTCATTCTCTCCCTCCCATAATGCCATGCGAGGCTGGAAACTCATCCATCCAAAGCTGTACAAACATCCCCATTTGGAAATCTTCCTTGGTCATATTTTCAGTTTTTTAAAGCCAAGCTTATATAAATTAACCATTTCCTCATTTAGCTGAAGGCAGAAGTAAATAATTCAGAATATTCTTCAGTTATTTTTTTATCAGACATTACTCTTCTAAGGAAAAAGATCTAAAGCTTTTCATGAAACAGATCTGACTTCAGTACTATAAAGACACACAGGAGCAGATTTCAGTAGGTCAGGAGATCCCTCACACGTTACAGCGGATGTTTCTGAGAGCTCTCTCTGCCCTGGCATAAGGGACACTGCAGTTGCAATCAATAGTAAAAGTTAATGGTGTGATTCATACTGTGATTCACAGATCAGACTGTAAAATCGCTGTTTGCTGGCATTTCCTGCAGAGGCCAGTGGGGTAATACATCCCTGTAATCAACCACCGCCAAAAGCAACGGTAAAATTAACTGCGTAACTTGTTGTTTAATATCACCGGGACAAACCCAATACAGTGCTAGTAAAAATGCCACCGTTCTTGTGAAATACTGGCATAATTACATTTTTACTTCCTTATTTCCGCTAGTTCGGGAGTATTCTCAACGCAAGGCTTACATAAAGACTTCCACAAATCCTCCAGGGCTCACGTTAAACGGAGAATGTCTTTGCACCTCCTAAATACAAACAATTATGCCTAGGCTCCCATTAGGGCGGATTGCGGCGATACCATCCAGCTGGTCCTGCTATCACCCTGATCTGAATGCCGACGCAGGGCAGCCCGACTGTGCCAAACGATACTGTCAAACTGCTCCATTCATCACCTGCGAGAATCACACATACCGTACGGCAGAGAGATCGTCAGGCGAATCTGAGAAGCCAGTTTGGGGCTATCTGGGGATTAAAATGAAAAGTGCATACGTGGATAGGGTTTGTGGTCGCATTTTAACTGTGCCTTCCAGTGCATTACATGCGTAGCCTGCTGCTGCAATGTCTGAATGGATACGTACCGTATAGCTTTGGGAACATGCTTTTGACATAAACACTGATTGAGAAGTGACCTTCAGTTTTAATTATCTGTTCTTGATTCATGTAAAACCAGATTTGTGCATAGGACGTATATTCAGTACATTGTGTTACATTTTATGATAAATATGTGGCACAAACATGCACAGATTTCATACGCATAAATGCATATACGCACGCACATGCACACACATTCACAGGATTTCATTACGCCACACATACATACATACATACATACATACATACATGTACAAATATAATTAGAAAATTGAAGGTTTTGATATGAAGATACGAAAAAAAATCCTGTAGCCAGAGCAGCACAACTTGAGCGAACTGGAACTGATCAAATGCTATACATGTATCTGTGCGCGAGGGAATTTATGCATAGAAAATATTATCACGTAATTGTATTGAATATTTGACCTTTTCATTTATTGCCGATGTAGAAGTTGGATTCAGAATCGCAAGACATTAATTATATACCAAGGATATAAATTATCAACATGCAAACTCAGAAAACATTCCTGTTTATTGATATGCGGTACATAACTGCTCTCTACTCAAACTAAGATGTGGTTTAATAAACATGGCATCGTGTGTCCCCAAAAGTAGGGAGATTTCAGGTTTTACCACACTTTGGGGACATTTTGGTCGTCAAATGTGATCTATGCACCCCCCCCCCCCCCCCCCCCCCCCCTCTCCCCACCCCCAACCCCCCCCCCACACCC
>JAODKM010000032.1:19688556-19700182 GCA_026780845.1 Petrocephalus sullivani
TTCTTGCATTTGAACTAATGCTGAAGTAAATATTTGGTTGAACAGCATCCAAACCTGTTAGAATCTTATAGACCTGGGAGAGCTGTGAGGGGTTTAAATCAAAGAACGGGACTCACAGGAGGTTCAGTCACCCGGCACAATAATGCCCAGTCAGGATCTTCTAACTAAAAAACAGGGTATAGTGGAGCATGTGTATAGCGTTACACTTCAGATACTTTAGATGAAGTCTCTTTATTGGGCACAAAGAGTCATTCATTACAATGATAAAGAGCGGTGAACTAATACATGTGTGTGTGTTCCAGTCAGGGAAATAAGTACATCTGTCCCTGGAAGAGTCTATCCTCCGCTAAACAAGCCGGTGCCTCTGTCCTCGAGAAGCATATCTGAGATTACAGCTATTGCGAATAAAATGCTCTATTGTAGGTTTGGTATCGCGACACTTTTATATAATTTGAAAGCCAATCTCCCCTCAGACTCTGAGAAGTCTCCTCTAGACAGTGCTTTCCAGGATCTCTACAACTGCGGTTAAATTTCATTGTCCCGTTTATCAGATTAATCTCTTGGATGGACTTCTGAGACCTGTTCGGATAGTACGGCGAGCCAGTCTGACTAATTACATCCCATACATTCATAATAAGCTTCTTATCCAAAGGCCAGTGGCTTGGAGACACTGTGGGAAAATTCCTTTCGAGGTTTGTAATGTACTTGATGCCGTGGCAGTGCAGAGAGAACATGTGTGCAGTTTGGATGGAAGAAGCTCTGATGTGCGAGGTTTATGTTTATGGTCAGAGTCCTGAATTCCGTAAGTGCATTCGGGTACAGTGGTGAACGTCACCGCAAGGACCTTTACACTTAAAACAATTCTTATTGGGTTTGCTGGAGGCTTTGGTTTTTGTTTATCTATATTTACAGAGCTACAGACAGACTCTCCCGGTTTCTAGTTACGTCCAGAAACACTCGCAGCAAAGCCGCAATTATTCATTTACATATATACATATGTACCCATAGTGTTCCCTGCTATTCTAAACCAGTAGTGCGTGTTGCGCTGCCACCCAAAACGCACGTTTGGATGCCTACACTGCCATCTATTGGTACAATATTATCTTTCAGTCTGATTAATTATCTTCATCTGCTCTCCGTTCATTTTATGGCTTTCAAATACATTTCAATAGAAATTCAAATCAGCAGTAAATCAACAGTTTCTCTCCAAAAAGCTATGCATCCATCCATGCATCAATCTATCCATTTTCTATACCCGCTTGGTCCCGCAGGGTCTCGGGGGTCTGGAGCCCGTCCCGGAAACTGTGGGTGCAAGACAGGGAATAACCCAGGGCAGGGGGCCAAGCCATCTCAAAAAGTTCTTCTTCTTATTATTAGTAGTAATAGTATTAGTCTTACCATGATGTAATAACTGCACCAATGAAGTGCATCCCCGTAAACCACTGCAAACTGCTAAATGTTTAGCTCCAAATGTTTAGCCCTGGCCAGCAGAAAATGTGTATCTCCAGCAGAATAGCTGTCCGCCATGAAGGATGAGAATGACACCCTGGGTACCAAGCAGATTAAAGCAATACATTAAAGCCAAATAACAAACTAGAGTGTCGAGGAAGGAATATATGCAAACGTTAACAGTGTGTACCTAGCTAGTTGAAATAATGTAAACCGAAGGGTTTTTTCCCCCCCAAATTAAGTATGACTAAAATTATACACCCACATTTAGCTCACAAATCATGGAGATCCTTCAACAACAACAACAACAACAACAATAATAATAGTAAACTCCGCATTAATATCTACCTAATATGCAATGGTTCTTTCAGAGACTTCAAAACAACTTGCCCTGATTGAGTTGACAGTGCCTCGGGAGAACTGAATAAAGGAGGCGTCTGGGAGAAAGCATGCCAAGTACCAGGAACCTCTGGAGGAATGTCGGGAGCAGCGGTGGCAGCGGTGGCCTCGCTGGCTGCTCGCTCAGGAAAACTTACACACTGCTAGGCATCAGCGGGGCTTTAAAGAGATCAGCCATTGAATCAGCCATGGAGGCTGTGGAGAGAGCCTCGGAATCTCTGTGGATAAAGAGGGTCTGCATTCCGTGCGCGAATGCTGCTGATCCTCCCCGGCTGGGTCACCTGGGCTGGTCTGATGTTGCGAGACCACTGATTAAGTGTCCCTGCACGGATGTTGGTTGCATTTATCAACTGTACTGTTACGTTCAAGGTGTCTGAACCCAGGGGCGTAGATTTAGGGTGGACGAAGGGGACGTGTCCCCACCAATATCCTCCGACCATTGAAATGTCCCCACCAATAATTTAATCCATTTAGTCATAGGTCCCCACCAATGTCCAGAGCAAATCTACGCCCTTGCTCTGAACCTCTAGCAGCAAAAAGCCACAGTTAACTGGCAGGGCTGCACAGGTTAGTTATCCATCGGGCGTCTCAATCAGCTTTTCTCAGGTCCGACGCTGCAGTTTAAACCCTTTCACGAACAAGGCGACCATTGGTGATGCCAGGCAACGAGGGACGCGGCGGACGCGCACGCGCATTCCCACCGGCCGCTTTAGACAAAATGACACGTCGATTGCGAGAATTCATTTAAGCTGGCAATCAAAGGTTATTTTATTGCAGAAAGAGCTTATTAAGTCCGTTGAATAGTGATTTACATCTCAAATGTTTTTCAGGGTTATTTCAAACAAACTTCTCCTGATAAAAGTCATGCCAGTAAACGTTATTCTAGAACATGCTATACCTCTGTGTCAGTACATGACATTATGTAACGAAAAATCCCGAATATATATTTCAAATATTTATATTATATATTTATATAAATATATTAAATATCCCTACAGTTTAAGATGTTGAAAGTAAATGCGTTTATACTGAATTAAACTTTGCAATCAATAGGTCTATAAATTAAACTATGTAAATGTATATTTTAAAAATCGCTTGTGTTGTATGGTTTTTGACATAAATCCGCCTAAATTAGTAGGCTTATATAGGCTTATATGACTAGATTTGACAGGGGAAAACCGCACCACCCGCGCGCAGAAAAACACACTTTTTGGCCATTAAAATATTTGGCTGTAAGTTAACTATGAATTCAATGTGCATGTACTATCTTCACAAACGTTTTATGTAACATGCATTCTAAAAGGGGGTATATGACTAAAATCTGTTCAAACTGGTGGCCTCGGTGGATGGCGCTGCTTCCACTCACCTTCAGGGGTTAGGTTCGAACCCCATCCCGCAGTCCGAAAGTTGTCTCCGAATTGCCACCAGAGATGCTGTCTTTCGTCACTAACAATGGACGGCTGGATGGATTTCAAGACAGGCAGCTGTCCATGGCGTCATCTGAAGGATATTAACCCCCCCCCCGCGGTTGTCAACATCAATCGTGGACGACAGCTTGCCTAGAGCCCACATGGGCTTCGACGGCAACGAATGTTAAAGCATTTATGGTTATAGGGCACTAACTAAAAAAGACCACTGGGAGGCGATAATGTTTTACATTTTCATTCATGTCCAGTCAAAGTAATTCAAAACCATGTGAAATTTCAAAGTTATTCCCCGTAAGTCGCGCAATATAAATAATGATTGAATTATGTTTGCAAAAATCATTTGAAATTGTAACAAAAGCCCCTAGCAATCATACTTTTAAAAGCCTAAAACAGAAATACTACCACAAATAGAACAGAACAAATATCTGAATAACACTAACAATACATGCATTAAATATTATCATTTCAAACAAAATATTTGTAGGAAAAGTAAACAACTTGGATGAAACTTCGAGGAAAAAATAGAAAGATTTAAAATATTTTAGTTTTGGTATGTGTGTTTGCTTAAATTGACCAGAACTGTAATCATCCATCCAGTACAGGGTGGTCAAGGGTGCGGGGGGGGTGTCCATCCCAGGAACATGAGGCACAGGGCAGGGGAACATGCTGAGTGGGATGCCAGCCCATCCGGGGCCAATTCAGAGACACCATTCGACTGTGAGAGGAAACCTGTGAGACACTGGGAGAGCGTGCCAATGGCATACAGCCTGCGTGAGGCTGGGATTCACACCCCAAGCCTCGAGGTGCAGGGTAGCAGTGTCGACCAGTGAGCCACTGTTCAACCATGACACCGTGCACAAATCATATTCCGGGGAAATCCTGCCATATGCTATGTATAGGCCTGCCATCTCGGGAGGAGGGCTTGCATGAATTTCATCCCGAGCACAGAAATTACACATGGCTGGGCTGGCTGCATGTGTGAAGTGTAAGCAAATACTAGTGCCAAAACTAAAATGGTCCCAAAAAGTCAAATTGCATAATTATGACACTTTTTGCAACCTAGAACATTGTAAAGATTAGCAGTTTAAAGATGAATAACAGAACATACTAATGTTTCAGAACAAGGCTTTTATCACAGATATAATTCATATGTACCACTAACACAGTCTGGTGGGGCCGTGTTCAGCTGTTTGGTGCCGTTCGATAAATCTGATCTGATATTAACATAATCTCTCCCTTCTCCGATTCTAAGCATGCAGCACAGATTATATCCCGTAGCCCACATTTTCCTAAAGGACTCCTGCACGTGTTTACTGCAGGAGCCTCGGTACATTCAGTGGCTTTGTCACGCCGGGTTCGCTGATACGGCTTCCCTTCTGCCAGCAGCCCCTCTCCAGCAAAGTGTGTGGTCCCGTTCGTGCGGCTCGAGGAGCCAGAAAAAAGCTCTCTGCTGCCTTGAAGTTCATTCCAACGGTGTAGATTTCACAAATCACGTCTTTAAGAATTTAGTGATTTGGTTATCAGCTCATCTCAGTTACCAAACATAAACAATAAATCTAGACAAAAAAAAACAACGAAAAAAAAACATTTTGTTGTATTTGCTCCAAACTGAACCAGTAATAAAACGCTGATGTAAACAGAAGATCATTTCATTTTCGTTTACTGGTCTTCACCTCCAGGGAGTCGTCTGTTGCAGAAGTAATCCATTTTCTATTTTCTATGGCCATGCGTGTTGTTGAGGTCTCACACAGACACCTAGCTGGGATAGCTGAGAGTTTTACAACTGTGAACATAATTGTTTGGAGATATTTAGTGTTAATGATTTAAGTCTTGTTTATTCTACAATGTCATGGCAATCATGCCAGTGAGCATGTATCTTTCAAATGTATCTTATTTATTGACACTGAAAATACTTTCATATTAGTTCAACTTTCCTGTGGCCCTGATAAGGACAAACAGTTGGAAAATGGATGGATGAATGGACAGATTAGTTCCACTTATGCTACAGAATCTGACAGACAGGACAGCCAGAAACATGGGATGAAGGAAAACTGTAACTTCCAAATGACCAAAACATTCTACAATCACTTTTTGGCATGGAGGGATAAGAATATGCCAGTGCAGACCCACAGCTCCCTGTATGCCGTGTTAGTAATACTAAAGAAATAAGAATTAAACAACTTAGCGGGCACCTTGTTACCAACATACTGCTCCCTGTGCTGCCAGAAGTGGTTGGTCCGTTTCATTGCACTACTCCCTAAAAAGAAGATTTAAGTATGACATCGGTACTCATTCAAATGCTTTTCCTGTTCGGAGGCTACAGTGTCTGATGTTGATTTGGTACCAACTTCCTGTCTTAATTGAAACCATTATACTGGCGGCTCGATGTTGCAATTTTACATAACACGCTCACTAAAGGATTAGCATAAACTGCTGCCAATTCATTATGTAAATTCGACATCCCCGCGCCGTATCCGGATGCGCTAATAAATATGCGCGTTTTCATCCTAAATAAGCCCTTAAACACTACACTGAACTATGGTGGGTTATTCTCCTAATTGATCCGTCCCCTTGCCGGCGTTACTGGTGCTTTTAGGGAATAGCACACTGCTCTGCCAGGCCAGAGATGGGAATGACGAGTCGTCCATTCATTTTAGGATCAAGTCGAGCGATCTGGGTTCGCTAGCGGTTCGACCAAACGGACCTGATATCGGTAAACCTTCTCATGGTAAATTCCACCCACCATCCCATGCATGCGATCTCTTTTCAGTGCCACAAAATCATTTTACGCAAAAATAATGCATGCATCTTCTTAACCGCTTATGCATGTCAGGGGTCGGAAGGCCTGGAACCTGGTATAAAATTACCATTTAGGAAAATCTGTAGCTGATAACAAAAACACTGCAAAGAGGTGGGATTGCTTTTAGTTACCTGTGTTCCAGACAATACCCTGGACTCCCTTTTCTAGAGATAAAAGATAGCCGCAGATAAGCAAAGGCTATGAAGGTCCCACTGGATGCTGCGCTCATATGTGCCGTGGGATTTCCTACACGGCACGCTTCCCCCGCGGAAAATCAGCGTCTATTCCGTGACATCTCGCCAAATGTAGTGATTTACATTTCTGAGCCGGGGATCCCGCTTTAGGCAAAAGACGGCAGCCGGAGCGCTCGTAATGAAATGATATGCAGGTAAATGACTGTACATAAAGTTTGCCCATTGCATGTATATGATACCACTTATATATCTAATCACTTCTTATTATATATAGTGCCATCCATACATTCAAAAGTATATAAATATATGTCAGTTATATTTCGGAAGGCATTTAAAAGTGTACTACATTTAAAACTATTAAATGAACATACAGTCATCACTAAGTGATCAACTACCTACCACCCACCGCCCTCACCCAATAGTTGTGACGCATGCGCAGTACCCCCTTAATCCAGGGATCCGATATTTTATTAGGGAAGTAATTGTTGCCCGATCAACTGCCCGAATATTTCCCTTAAAAGTTTAACATTGTCGGGTATGAGTATGTACGTGCGCATGCCTGGTCTCTTAAATCTTTGTTCAAATTAAATGCATGAAACTAATTGTCTGTTGGCTTGATGAAGAGGCGAAAACAAGTTTGTGCGGCTACTGACAAATACGTGACAGTAGACAACTTTGTTGTTTTTTTTTTTACCGGAAACCTTGATCGATTAACATTTTCGGCGACCAGCAGCTGGGATACGGGGATGCGGCTTAATTTGTGTATGCATGTGTGGGTGGGAGGCTATCTTGCGCTCCTCGCCTCGGGGCGGTGCGGACTTCGGCGCAGGCAGTAGGAGGTCTGCCTATCTGATGGGTCCTTCGGGCTAGGGCTTGTTTAAAAGGAGCGTGAGCGGCAGCATGCGAGCAGAGCAGCGGGGAGCTGTCAGTGTCAGGGGGCTCCTAGTGCAACAGCAATAGCGGCGCGGCTCTTAGTGCGCTCCCAGCCGGCTTTCTGTCTGCACGCATACGCATATGCATTGGTACTTGGAGCTTTTTTTGCGTTCCCCTTCCCCTTTTTAAGTAGGGTTTTTCCTGCAGTGATTTGATCGCACAGTAGTTTGATGGTAGTTTTACTTAGTTATCTGATTATAGATTTTGGTACTTCTTACCTGTTGAATATATCCAAAGGGGAGCGACTGACTTAGCAGACGGCAGCTGGTTTATTTATTTTTTTGTGCAAACACTAGTTGCAGGTGTCCTCCCGTTGAAATCTCTGTTACTGTGCGTGTTTCTGCGGATTTTGAGTGACAGTGGTTGCACGTGCCGGTGAGTGTATTTCTGCTGAAGGCTGGTTTGCGCACCTTTAGGGACCTGTCACTTATTTAAGTAAAGGACAGGCAAGCAGGTTGCTCGTCAGTGCAGCGAGTGACTTGTTTAGGTAAGCTTACGTAAAGGACAGGCAGATCGCTTGTTACCGCACCGAGTCCCTCCTTTTTGGACACTTTGCTCCCTGCTTTTTGCTCCGGACCTGCCGTCCCTCCCCCTCGCCGCAGCCGTCACCATGATCCACATCCTCGGGGAGTTTTTTGTGGTCATCCTGAAGGTGCTCTGGGCTTTCGTGCTGGCCGGGCTGCGCTGGCTCATCCGGCCGAAGGAGAAGAGCGTGGCCGGCCAGGTGTGCGTGATCACGGGCGCCGGCGGCGGCCTCGGCCGCCTCTTCGCCCGGGAGTTTGCCCGGCGTCGGGCGGTGCTGGTGCTCTGGGACATCAACAGCCAGAGCAACGAGGAGACAGCCGAGATGGTGCGGCAGATTTACCGCGAGCTGGACAGCCCCCGACCCAAAGACGGTAAAGCATCGCCGGGTCGCTGGGCAGCTCTATAGCGCCCCCTTCAGGAAGTGCATATAGCCGCTAATGTCTTTCTGATTAACCGTAAATGAGTCAAGCCGCATAACTGGACGGCGGTCCTCTGGGCACCTCTTACGATGACAGCCCCGCTTTCCACCCGAAAGTACCTGCAGCCGGCTTCCAGGCTGCCGCCCCGCCGCATAGCTGTAGATCTCGCCGCATTTCGGCCCCCGGGGAGGTGCCGTCCTTTTGCACGGGTCAGACTTGCCTTCAGCCCCGGGAAGCCGGGACCCCGCCGGGCATCTGCTCTCTTTGGAGGCGGCATGACTTCCAGCGGATTCTTCCTTCCTGCAGATTGCTCTTTCCTTCCAAAATAATGTGCAGTGAGACCGAGTGGCCCGAAATAAGGCCGGGTCGCCGTAGGTATTCTATAATGTATGTATTTATCATGGTCTTGATTTTATTGCTCTTCTGTGCAGCTTCACCCTGTTATTGTATAAATTTTTATTTATTATTATTATTATTATTATTATTATTATTATTATTATTTATTTTTAATTCTCTGCACTGTCCTGACGCATCATGCCAATTTCCTCACACACGCATGTTCTTGGTGATGATAAAACTGATTGTGATCGATGGCCTGAAATGAGGCTGGTGACTGCCAGCTCGGAAAGGCAGGCTGCTCGCCTTGGGGGGGTCACCCTGTCCCCTCACCTTCTCTCGTTTCTGCCCGGCCACAGGAGCGGAGGGCGGCATCGAGGAGGTGCCCCCGTTCCAGCCCCAGGTGTACACCTACGTGTGCGACGTGGGCAAGCGGGAGAGCGTCTACTCCACGGCGGAGCGCGTGCGGCGCGAGGTGGGCGACATCGACCTGCTGATCAATAACGCCGGCGTGGTGTCCGGACACCACCTCCTGGAATGTCCCGACGAGCTCATCGAGAGGACGATGATGGTCAACTGCCACGCCCACTTCTGGGTGAGTGCTCCTTCCGGCCGCCAGACTGCGGCGGCCACTAAACCAGTGTTTCCCAACCCAGTCCTTGGTGGGAACACCGGACAGTCCACGTCTCTGCTCCCCCTCAGCTCCCTGCACACCTGTACCAGGTATTCGGTGTTCCTGATTGGCTGGGAGCTGGGACGGAGCAAAAACGTGGACCGTCCGGTGTTCCCCGAGGACTGGGTTGGCGGAAACATTGCACTAAACCCTCATGGCACATGAGCTTAATGAGAACCTACTGGAAATCAACAGGTTAACTTTAGGGTTATTCCACAGAGAAAAGGTGAAGTTTGCTTTGACGGGGCCTCTTTGACAAAGGCCCCTGTGCTGGCAATTTAGGGGAAGAGTGGTGTTCGGCTGGTATACTCCCTCGCTGTTGGATGAAGTCATGTTTTATTAGATCTGCGGATCTTTTGTGTAAGAGCGAGGGCGGCCAGGCACAGCACGCTCCCTTCCCTGTGCTTTCCCAGGCTGCTCTCGGAGTGTGACGTCTCGCTTTGAGGAGAGGCAGGAAACTGGATGTTTATCTTAAAATCTCCACCTTAGAACAGAGAGGGCTGGAGCTCTCGAGTATCGGATCCCCTGCCGCAGATGTGAGTCTCACATCCCGTTTGTCGGCGATGACGCGATGCCGGGCCACGCCAACCTCTGCCTCTCGCTTAATCCCTGACTTGAGGGGCAGATGCGTGTGAGTCCTGGTCATAGTAAACGTCAGAGACCTCCTGAGGGCGCCCCCCCCCACCCCCCGCCCGCCCCAACCGCCCTCTGAAGACACTATTTTTTTTCATTACTTTGATTTGACTTTCTGAGATCTGCCAAAGTGAATATTTGTGTTAGCCTGGATTTACTGTTAATATAAAAATCTAAGGCTTTGTCAGAATGACGGAGAGGAGTTTCCACAGGGTCGGGTCCCAAACCCATATATCTCTGGCATAAACAAGCTTCACAGAGAGCAGAGGTGGGTTTAATCAGACCGTCTGCATCCTGGGAATAGCCTTTTTGTCCAGAGCCCAATGTTCTCCTATCACTGTGCCGACGAAGTCGGTATCGCGGCTCGCGGCCGGTCGCACCCCCCTCCCCGTGCCTCCTGCCGCCTTGTTAGGGAGCCTCTTTCTTCGCCAAACGAGTGTGGAGGCCGTAAACGGGTCGGGCTGCTCTCTGCCAGCCACCACTCCAAGTACTGTGACAGTCATTTGAATGTAGCTGCTGCAGATTTGGCTGGAAGACCAGTGAGCATGTCTACCTTGGGGGGGTTTGTGAGCAGTTTGTTGGTGCTCACTTCCTTTTCTCTACTGGCAATTGTAAGGGGACTTTTCCCTTTTGTGTCACTGACTGACTGGTGAAATGGACCGTGAGAACTGTTTTTGATGTCTCTAACAAAAGGGGCTTCTTTCACTCTTTGATAGTTAAACATCTTCATTTTCGTTCGGGAGTCTTTTGCTCGCCTATGGCCCTGTCAGGCGGCCTGTATGGTCTGTGGGGATACTCGTTAGTCTTTTGTCATGTTTTCGTTCACTTAATGCGGAACACGGTCTCCCTTGGGAATGAGATGAAAGCGGCCGCTAATGAATGGGGACAGGAGACGGCCGGGAAGCGAGGCCGTGCTTCATTAAAGCCGCGCACCGGCTCAATGCGCCGCGACCAAACGCTTTTTGTTTGTGTAACCAAATAAAACTCAAAACACACGCATGTAATTGCACGATGCGTGCAGATGCCTAAAGCCCGCTGCCTTTTTTTTTTTTAAATGTGAAACTAGAAGCAAGGATCTTTTTTAGTGGGGGTCGTTGTTTATAAAGGGATCTGAGTCCTGGTTGGGGTGGAGTAAACCCCCCCCCCCCGAATTCCATGAGGTGGCTCTGCCCCATTTCCTGATTGCCGATTCCGACACACCGTGCGTCTCGCACGCTGACAAGACTCCAGGAAGATCTTCTGGGAATGATGCTGAGGTCTTACCTGATGTCTGACCGCCGCAGGCTCACCTATTGGGATACCGCGATATCCCGGACCCCCTGAAAGCCGCCTGGGGCTGCGTTTGGTGGCGTCGCTGCGCCGAGTCGGGGGCAGGCTTAGGTGGAGTGCGGGCGAGTCGCGTGGTTTTTGCGGTTTTGCGGCGGGTCGGATAGTTGGCATTCCTCGAGTGGCTCGACCCCCGAAATGCTTGTGGTCTGTCACGGTGTCTGTTAGGACCGCTCTGTCCCGTGGGCTCCCCGCATGACAGCCCCTCATTCCTGCGTAACTGCAGCCAATGTGACCTGGCGGGGTGCTCTATGGGCCCGACTGTTGCATTTTGGGAGGGTGGGGGGGTGGATTCCAGATGGAGGGCTGGTTTTTTTGGATTACATGGTGGGAATGCAGCTCAGATGTGCGAGCGAGCAGGAAGTGAGGCAATTATCTAAGCATGGTAGTCTTCCAGACCCCCCCCCCCCCCCCCCCCCCCCCCCCCACCCCCCCCCCCCCCCCCCCCTTATATTATCAGTACCCGCATTTTTGGGGTGGGTGGGGGGTCCGGGGCTGTCTCGTATCGGTGT
>JAODKM010000032.1:19729607-19740573 GCA_026780845.1 Petrocephalus sullivani
CAGTCTCTTGTAAATACGAGCACCCTAATCCCCAACACCAGAGTATACCTCAGCCTCATGTAAATACGAGCACCCTATCCCCAAACGCCAGAGTTTACCTCAGTCTCTTGTAAATACGAGCACCCTAATCCCCAACACCAGAGTATACCTCAGCCTCATGTAAATACGAGCACCCTAACCCCAAACGCTAGAGTATACCTCAGTCTCTTGTAAGTACGAGCACCCTAAGCCCAAACGCCAGAGCATGCCACAGCCTCATGTAAATATCAGCACATCACATGCCACTGCATGTATTACTGTGCATAGCACATGTTTATTATAAGCACCACGTGTTTTCCAGTGCACACTGCATGTGTCACTGTGCACGCTACGTGTTTAACCATGCACAGCACATTTTACCATGCATACTATATATTATACTGATGTGCCATGTGTGTTACCCTGCACATTGCATGTTTTACCAAGGACTTTGCATTTTTTTATTTGTTAATGGCACGTGTTTTACAATGCACTGCACATGTTTTACTGTGCACACTGCACACTGGGTGTACAGCGCATTTCACTAAGCACACCTGGCGTTTTACAATGCATGCCGGGTGATTTACCATGTACACTGCAAGCCTGTACCTTTGACATGCCCCACCATCCCCAGGCACAGCACCGGGCCCCGAAGTGACAGGAAAGACGTCCCCTAACAGCCGGTCACACACCGGCACTCTTGGCATAAACATCAGTCCCTAATCCCTCGGTTTTCATTCAGCGGGCCATGGGGGCTCCCACATTTACATCAGATAACATAAGCATCTTGTTTTCTGCCTGGTTAGTGCTGCACAATGCGGAAGCCACGGTGAAAAGGAAGGAGATTCAAGGATATTTAATTCAGGGGGCACAGGAAGACAATGAGCATCAATAACGCAGCGTGGCCGCGGACAGCTATCATTAAACGACCTTCTTCATTAACACAAAGAAGCGTGCAAAACGAGGTTACCGCCATTCAGGTTCCACGCGCTGACGAGATCGAATTCGACTCGCTCAGCTGGGCAGTAAATAAACAAAACCGGACGGAAATAAGATGTGGAAATTCCTGATCAATTAGTCGTGTCGGTTGTGTCGTTCCAGAAATGACATCATTGTGGAATTAGGGGAGAGTTTCAAAGCAGTTTGTGAAACCTCTCAGAGGTCGTTATTGACAAAGGACTCACTGTGCTATTTCTACAAGGACCTCTGTTCCAGTTTACCGACTGTGCTAGGCAATTAGCACACAGTTAATGAGAGTGAGTACATGAACAGACAGTTGAGGTATCAGAGAAACTCGCGATAAATTAAACACGCGCCGAGACACAAAGACGTGGTACCTAGTCATGGCGAGATGCCCGTGTGACACCCAGTCATGCCAAGACGCACACGTGATACCCGGTCATGACGAGATGCACGCAATACTTGGTCATGGTGAGACGCCCATGTGATTTCCAGTCATGATGAGGCGCACGCGTGATACCCGGTCATAGGGAGACGCCCGGGTGATATCCGGTCATGCTGAGATGCTCATGTGATACCTGGTCATGGAGAGACGCACGCGTGATACCCGGTCATGGTGAGACACCCGCGTGATACCCAGTCATGGCGAGACGCACGCGTGATACCTGGTCATGGCGAGACACCCGCGTGATACCCGGTCATGGTGAGAAGCCCGCATGAAACCCGGTCATGGTGAGGCGCACGCGTGATACCCGATCATGGCAAGATGCCCGCATGATACCCGGTCATGGTGAGACGCACGCATGATACCCGGTCATGGTGAGAAGCCCGCATGAAACCCAGTCATGGTGAGACGCACGCGTGATACCCGATCATGGCAAGACGCCCGCGTGATACCCGGTCATGCTGAGACGCACGCGTGATACCTGGTCATGGCGAGACGCACGCGTGATACCCGGTCAGGGTGAGACGCCCGCGTGATACCTGGTCATGGTTGGACGCACGCGTGATACCCGGTCAGGGTGAGACGCACGTGTAATACCCGGTCAGGGTGAGACGCCCGCGTGATACCCGGTTATGCTGAGACGCACGCATGATACCTGGTCATGGTTGGACGCACGCGTGATACCCGATCATGGCAAGACGCACGTATGATACCTGGTCATGGTGAGACGCCCCCGTGATACCCGGTCATGGTGGGACGCACGTGTGATACCTGGTCATGGTGAGACGCACGTGTGATACCTGGTCACGGCGAGATGCACGCGTGATACCCGGTTATGGTGAAATGCCCACGTGATACCCGGTTATGGTGAGACGCCCGCGTGATACCCGGTTATGGTGAAACGCCCACGTGATACCCGGTTTTGGTGAGACGCCCGCGTGATACCCGATTATGGTGAAACGCCCACGTGATACCCGATTATGGTGAGACGCCCGCGTGATACCCGATTATGGTGAAACGCCCACGTGATACCCGATTATGGTGAGACGCCCGCGTGATACCCGGTCATGGTGGGACGCACGCATGATACCTGGTCATGGCTAGCTTCGACGGAGCCCCCGATGCCGTGGAATCCCATCTGAACGGGCGACAGAGTCAGGTAGGTGAGAAACTCTTTGCCGCTCTGTCTGTCGCTAAACTGCACCTGTGTGACACAGAGATAACGGGACAGGCTTTAAAGAGCATCCCCAAACGCTCCACAGAAGCCACTCGACGGAGATCCGCTGTCCTTCGGAGGCCACGCCAACGTCCTGAACTCAAGACGTCTCCCTGAGGTCCCTCAGAGAATGCGGATCATGTAAGTGCTCTCAGACAGTGGGATGAAGGTGCCCCTGATGTGCGACTTGAAGGTTCCCAGGCATAAAACCATAAATATTATTTCTGCGCAATACTTTTCTTTTGTTGCTACAGGCTTTTCAGAGGATCCAGACCAATGACCCAACATATTTTAAAAATTCCGCTCAGACGTTCACGTGAATTACTCATAGAAATTTGTTAATGACAGCCAAAGTACATAAAAATGACAGTGCTAAAATGATTTAAGGTAGGAATTGAGAGCATATATTCATTATTCTTCCTCCCGGGTCTGTGTGAGAGGCCAGAGAAAGCAGGCAGCTCCATGCGAAGTGCCAAAGTCACTGCTACACAGCTACAGCCTCATTTCTAGCTGGGGGCCATAGCCTGTCAGCTGTGGGGTCGCACCATGCCCCATTTTATCCGTCTTCCCCCGAGGCATGCTCCCACCGGCGGGCCGCAGGGTGGCCATGGAACCTGCCATCTGTGGTAGATACGGGCGACGTGATCGCACGGGCTGGTCTCACACAACTGCGCCGTCAATCTGGCACTCAACTTGGGGCCGCCACCAGGCCCAGGGGAGCTTGGTGCATGCGTGCAGGACGGGCCGTGTGAAATATGCAGTGTTTTACACTGCTCAGTGTCAGGAAGGCACCACCACGCGAGGGTTAGTACCAAGCAGCAGACCACAGTGCTGATCAGCTGCTCCAGGGGCACCAGGGCCTGTGCTCAGATCCCAAGCTCTGCTCTCCACTGTGTGTGTTTTAAAAATGAAAGCATTACTGGATATGGGAAAAGAAATATCCCTATGTACCTGGATTTCAGCCAGAACTATCCACCTGAACAAAGGACATGGGACGGACTTGATTAAAGGGAGCCATATTAACGCGCACAGGACAAGTCTTGCAGGTTTCACTGGGGTTTTCACTATCCCCAGCAATATGAATTCTGTCATTAAGTGAATCACAGTATTTTGCTTTATAGCCATTTAGGAAATCAAAGGGGAGGGAATTAATTGACTCCCATGCCCCCCCACAACAGACAGTGGTGATGTGACACACAGAGAACTGGGATGTCAAGCTCCCCCCCACCGACAGGATGTGGGGCTGCCCCCCCTGGCTCCTTCATTGTCAATGGAGCCCTGCAGATGGATGCAGACACACTCCCCCAGCCTTTATGCTGGGAGTCCCAGAATGGAGCAGGGCAGACCCATCGCAGTGTCCTGACCCATCCGGACGAGGACCAGTCGGTTCCGTACATCCCAGCTTCAGGCACAGCAGATGGACATACTTTACCATGTTTTACCGTGTTTATACACTCACATGGACGTGCACCTGCCACCTGCCACTTTCTTCCTAACCGTGACACAGATGCCAGGCTCAGATGGACCTGCCACTTTCCTCCTACCCGCAACCCAGACGCCAGGCTCACTCGGACATGGACCTGCCACTTTCCTCCTACCCACGACCCAGACGCCAGGCTCACTCGGACATGGACCTGCCACTTTCCTCCTGCCCGCGACCCAGACGCCAGGCTCACTCGGACATGGACCTGCCACTTTCCTCCTACCCGCGACCCAGACGCCAGGCTCACTCGGACATGGACCTGCCACTTTCCTCCTACCCGCGACCCAGATGCCAGGTTGCCCTGGACATGGACCTGCCACTTTCCTCCTAGCCACGACCCAGACGCCAGGCTGCCCTGGACATGGACCTGCCACTTTCCTCCTGCCCGAGACCCAGACCCCAGGCTCATCCAGACATGAACCTGCCACTTTCCTCCTAGCCAAGACCTAGACACCAGGCTGCCCTGGACATGGACCTGCCACTTTCCTCCTGCCCGAGACCCAGACCCCAGGCTCATCCGGACATGGACCTGCCACTTTCCTCCTAGCCAAGACCTAGACGCCAGGCTGCCCTGGACATGGACCTGCCACTTTCCTCCTAGCCAAGACCTGAGACCAGGCTACCACACTTTCCCACATGGACGTGGACCTGTCACTTTTCTCCTATGAGGCGACTTGGCCACCACGCTCTTCCACACAGACGTGGACCTGCCACTCTCCTCATAACCTTGACCCAGCTGCCGCGCTCTCCCATGCCCATGCGGACGCGGACCTGTTATTTCCCTCCTAACCGCACCGTAACCTGGCTGCAGGTGTCGGCGGTGAGGGAGGAAGGCCGCTTTGAATGGTGGATGGCCGGACGAGAGCGTCCCGTACCAAAGGCGCCGCCGTCCCTCAGGCATGTGTCTGTTTGGTCCGAACGGGACATGAAAGCCGACACAAGTTGAACCACGCGGTGTCCCAGTGCGGTGGGAAGGTAACACCCCACGTCTACATTCTGAGCGCAGGTGTGAAAGCATCAGCAGCAATATGAATTTGTAAATATGTATATAAATTATAGGCTCATATAACCCTAATCATCTTACTAAAAGGCCTTACACAGCTGCCTGTTGAGACTGAGAGGACATGCTGTTCTTTTTTTTTTTTGTAAAAAATCATCTGTCAAAGGTCAGCACCACAGTAAGTGGGGTCAGCTGGAGGGAGAGGACTTTATAGGAGCGTCAGGCTGGGTTTGAGCCCCAGAGCGGCAGGGACCTGGACACCGCTCTGAGCTAAGTGAGGAGGAGGGGGAGTCCACAGCGAGCTGCATCACGGGCACAGGGCCGCAGGGCTGCGAGCGGAAAGCAGACTCTGAGGCATGCTGGGAGGAAGCCCAACAATCACACAATCTGCGTACAGCTGCAACAGGACATTTTCCAAACAGATGGGAGCTGCCCACGTTTTGTACATAGGAAAGCAGGAGCCAGATTAACAGCCTATGGCTTGTCAGAGTTTGTTTATGTGATCCAAAATAATATGCTGCTTTTAATAAACACGCACGACCAACACAATAACTATAAACATCACTCTGTGGTCAGGCCATGCTGTCACGAGTATGGAGAGCCTCGAAAGCATTAGGAGTTCTGCTGGGAATGTTTAAGATTTTGGCTTTTTATTATCTGATGTCTATTTACACCCATAATAGTTAATTGAAGTACAGTTGTAATTACATTTGGAATAGCATTGGATGACTAGCAAATTCGAGCAGAACCACACCTTCATGCATCATAAATGGCGCCCCTCAGAGTCAGAGGAAGGCACTCTGCGCTACATACACATAGCCGGTATCGCGCAGAAGAAGCCCTTCATGGCTTGGGGAGGTGTGCTCTCCGTGATGCTTGTCTACACACCAGAAAAGCAGCAACTTGCTGTAGTGCCAAAACCCCTCTAGTATCCATGCGAAAATGTACATGGGGCATCATGGGAAGAGGCTATTTATAGAGACATCTGATCTCTTTTTCATTTCAGCCACATATGACGTTTGTATATTATATATGTCAGTATATCAGATTACCTAACACATGATGACCATCCCATAACATATTGAGAGAATAGTAATGCTTTTTATGAACGAAATGTCTATAAGAATCTATGAAAACATTCATAACACAGTCATACGCGTTCATAAAGCATTATAAACATGGACAAAAATACTTATAACAAGGCATAGGACATTACATTAGAGGCAAAAGATTGTATTGCATGTATTGCAATAATGCATTATGAATAATTAAGTTTTCATCTATAATGCACTACAGATACCTTCATAATGCAGTACAAAAGATCCTTAATTCTTCTACTGACCATCACAATCCATTATGCATGACAGCTTCAAGTAAAGCAGGGGTAGCCAGTCTTATCCAGAAAAGCCTGTTGTGTGTGCAGGTTTTTGGTGCAACTCCCGAATTAGGTTACTAATTAGAGGACTGATTGGCTGAAGAGTCCTCACACCTGGGCTTGAAGTAAAGTCTTACCTAGAGAATACCATGGAAGTGCACATCATCAGAAATGAACCCAGTTACTGTAACTCCACTGTCAAATATGAGGAATATATATGTGTATATATTTATGGGGGAGTCTTTCACTTTGCATTAATGCTGGATAGCAATAATGAAGTAAACCCCAGAAAGTCAGCACAGAGCTTTTTATCGCTATACGGATATAGCTGGTGCTCACTGCACTGTCAGCCAGCTCTCCTGCACATACAATGTGTGGCTGAGTGGGTTATGCTGCCGTGCCTATCACCAGAAGGGCGTTGGTTCAAATCCCAGGATTGGCATTTCACTTTTGGGCCCCTGAGCAAGTCCCCTTAACCCCCAAATGCTCCAGGGACTGTTTGACCTGGCTTTCTCAAAAACCTATGGCGCTCTGGATAAAAGCGCCCACTAAATAAATGAATGAATGAGTAATGTGTGTGCTCACATCTGGGAGCTCCTCCCGCAGCTGGGCTTCAGCCCCACTAGCCAGCATGCTAAACAGGCACAGTGCTCTTCCAGGCATCCCAGCCAGTCCATATGCATTTTTTGTCAATGCGCCGTGGCTCGGTTTTAAGCAGAAATCGAGTGGCAGCAATTCAGCCTATGGTTATTTCTGTCTCGTTCCGTTTCATTAAGAATTATGCAAATTAAGCAGTTTGCGTTCCTATTCTGTCTTCTTATTATAGAACAGGTCAGCATATTTCTGTAATTTGTAGACTCGGGACAAGCTGTTTTTAATATTTACTTCCCATAAGCCCCCTAGGTGTGGAATGTCAGGGTTACTTCATTCCTGGGACCTGGGGAACAGTCTAGAGATTCCCAGGATAAACCCAGATTCAGATGGTAAGAGGAGAACAGACATTTGAAAATTCACTAAAGTCTGGAGCTTTAATTGGGGGAATTAAACAAATTTTGCCATTATTGAGGAGCATCGACTTGTTAAGTTATTGACATCCCCAATGCGGGCTATTTAACAACGCTGCCAAGAGCTTAGGAACAGGGACTGAACTGCATTTCATATTTTTCCATGATGAAATACACTGAGGAATTATATCTGCAATTTTATCACAGAGAGCAGATTAAAAGCTTTGCGCCACCCTCTGATCTGGGGCCACGTTCCCTCCCGGCCTCTATTTGCTCGTGGTTCGATCTCGGCCAAAGCCTGCCTGTTGATCACACATGCAGGCATGTGCTGCCCTGACACACATCCCTGCCAATTTGGCAAAATCGGCCAGCCCCGGGGCGGTTGGGCCATGCTCCGATTGGAGGAACAGCGAGATCTTCTGCGTTGGCAGCCAGTGAGGCACAGGTCCCGGGGCAGCCACTGAATCCTGATTGGAGGAACAGCGAGACCTTCAGTGCTGGCAGCCAGTGACATGCAGGTGCAGGAATGACCAGTGAATCCTGACTGGAGGAACAGCAAGACCTTCAGTGCTGGCAGCCAGTGACATGCAAGTGCAGGAATGACCAGTGAATCCTGACTGGAGGAACAGTGAGACCTTCAGTGCTGGCAGCCACTGAGAGGAATGTGGCAGAGCAACCACTGAATCCCGATTAGGACTCGGGGCCCATAATGCTACTCATGTTTTGAGCAGGACAGGCTGTCAGAGTTAAAAATGAGTGACCTTCCCCTATTGCCATGTGCATGTCTTATGGAATTCTGGGTCATAGGCTGCTGATTGGCAGCAGCGTAGCCCAGTTGGTCCGGGGCACCTGGCACCCAAACGGAAACCGTGGCAACGTACTAATCAGCATGCAACATGCATGTGGCAGCGAGCTGGCAAGCTGTGTTTGTGCACACGGCAAACAAGCGGCATAATACCCCCACCAGGTGAGAGGAGGGTGGTCTCCCCGGCACTGAGTTGTGGCAGAAACGCGTCCTCACCCACCAGGCTCAGAGCGGAAGCTCAAATCGCATTTGGAGAAGAGGGGGACCAAGGAGGGGGGGGTGTGTGTCAGGCCAGCTCACAGGGTGGGCGGACGGGGGGAAGGATGCAGATGGAAGCCGGCTCCTGACCATGACACGTACAGAGAGTTTACTCTTCATGGAATACCAGCGCAGTGAACCGTGCGAACAGACATCATCAGCTATCGGCGAGCAGGGTGATGACCTGCTGATGAGTAACACCCCATGTCAGCAGGGGAGGGGGCTTCATTAACAGCTCGATGGCATATGGGCACATAATGAATAGGGTCCAGGTCAAAGTGTCATCAAACAAAGTTCTGGAAATGGCCCTTGCACGAAGTGGGCGGGCAAGAAGACCCCCCCCCCCGACACACACACAGACTTTGTTTATTTTCAGTTTGGGGATGCGACCTGCTCGACAGGGCCTTCGATAAAGACCCGTCCCTCTTCATACAGCACACTGCTACCCGAAACTCTGTCCCAGAGCACAAGGAACTGGGCAGGCTGCCCCTATTAAAACCCTGCCTTCGGCACAAAGGGGTACAGGGTGCGACACACACCTGACAGGTCCCTTGCATCTCCCCACGAAAACTGCCTTCAGCTGGGCCCACCCCCATCCCTGCTGGGGTTCCCAATCTGCAGATGTCTGAATTGGTGGGGGGGGGTGTTACAGCGTGAGGGCAGCCCAGGATACCGAAGCGCAGAAACACGTGCAGGAAATGGCGGCAGTGTGTCAGACATCACTTCCTGAAATCCCAGAGCGATAGTGGCCTACAGCCAAACACTCGGCTCCGTGCGACCCCCAGCTCCATCTGCTCTTTCTCTCCGACGAGCGGCCTAATCGAGTCCTGGTGAGAGGGGGGTTCGGTGGGCGTCTCGCTGGGGGGCTGACCACAGGAGCGCGGACACGCTGAACGTGAGGAGTCTCCATTAACAAAATTAAAAGGAAGAAAATCCATTTTCTCATTGCTTCAAAAAAATTGCACTGATGGGCCAAAGTACTTCTAAATCAAAACGTGACACCTTTTCTGCATCAGTATAATCCTGCCTGATCCCCAGTGGGAAGGGAAGGACCAATCGATACTTGGAAAGATCAGTCGGTCTAATGAGACTCCCCCTTTCTGATCTTGACAGTAACATGAATTGGAAGAAGCCAGTGCTGCTGGGACATGGCTTCAAATATGACGTAGAAAATGAGCAGAAATCGTAATATTTATAGACACAATACAGAGGTCCCAGAGGTATTTTCAGTAACCATGGTGAAATATGGTCCACCTCCCAAATGTGCCGCACAATCCCACATGCCGCACAAGCACCTGTCTCTGCAGGCCTCACTGGACAGCCCCTCCCCCCAGGCCCGGAACCCACCACTTGCAAGGGACTGGAGGGGGTTCAGATCATGCTACATCACCACACACAGCTGCCCGCTAAAACAAAACCTGATGTTTCCCGTGTTTACGCTTGGCTCTGACGTGCTGTTCTATCGGGTTACAGCACCCTCAGAGAAAATGTTTTTACTGTAGATTATGAAAAGCATCTGCACGAGAGAGCGACAGACTGCACTAAGGAGGGAACTGTGAAATACGCATCTGCACACAAGAGCGACAGTCTTCACTGAGGAGGCAACCGTGAAATACGCATCTGCACACGGGAATGACAGACCCTGCCAAGGAGGGAATCATGAAACACACATCTGCACATGGGAATGACAGGCCTCGCTAAGGAGCGTATCATGAAACATGCATCTGCACACAGGAGTGACAGGCCCTCGCTGAGGAGGGAACCATGAAACACGCATCAGCACACGGGAATGACAGCGCTCTCTATGGAGGGAACCATGAAACATGCATCAGCACATGGGAATGACAGGCCTCGCTAAGGAGGGAACCATAAAACATGCATCAGCACACGGGAATGACAGGCCGCTCTATGGAGGGAACCATGAAACACGCAGCAGCACACAGGAGTGACAGGCCCTCGCTAAGGAGGGAACCGTGAAACATGCATCAGCACATGGGAATGACAGGCCTCTCTATGGAGGGAACCATGAAACATGCATCAGCACACGGGAATGACAAGCCTCTCTACGGAGGGAACCATGAAACACGCATCAGCACATGGGAATGACAGGCCTCTCTATGGAGGGAACCATGAAACACGCATCAGCACACGGGAATGACAGGCCTCTCTATGGAGGGAACTATGAAACACGCACCAGCACACGGGAATGACAGGCCTCTCTACGGAGGGAACCATGAAACACACATCCACAGTCACTTTTTTTGTCCACTGAGGTTTCCTTAGACACACAACAATATTAAATCATCCCTCGCCATACCCGAAAGCCCTGCAGGCACTGGTCCCCCCCCCGGACTGGAAAGGCCCACATGCACGCCTATCCCCAGCCCTCCCATACGTGACAG
>JAODKM010000032.1:19798191-19813810 GCA_026780845.1 Petrocephalus sullivani
GGGGGCGTGCTGGGCTGGGGCCAATCAGCTCTTCTTCTGACAATCACATGCGATGTGCCTGCTCTTCTTGAATAACACCAGCGCAGCACTGGCTCCCGACGATGAGGAGAGAGACCCAGACAGACGGCTTATTTTAATTACAGCCTCAGATCTAGGGCAGCGTATCACTGTACCAAATATCTGTGTCCTTTTTGATGGCTCCCCACAATCTTACTTTCAGACACTTTTTTTTTTTCTCTTACCGCATACTGGATGCCAGTGCAAATATTTATACCATCACTCCCTTAACGAACCCCAAATCTGCTAATGCTCTGAAAACAGCTCGCGGTGACCCGCCTGATGAAGACAGTGAGAATTACATGTCTCAGACAGAGATTGCTTCCTATTCCAATCCAAAAAAGATCACACTGGAGGTTGCATTACTTTCTTGGTCTGCTAACTAAACTTAATGCACAGTTATGTCAAACTGGCCCACAACACTGTCAGATCACAGCACATTTACACTCCAAACTCAGCCTAATGACAGCAAAGACAAAGCCAGGGCCGGCACAGTCATGTCACCGTTTGAGCCCCTGAAAAAAGTCCCTTAGACCCCTGCTCCAAGGGTCGTCTGACCTTGCTTCCACAAAAATGTACTTTGCTTTCGATAAAAGCATCTGCTAGATCAACACTTTCCCAGTATGACCTTCTTCATCATGGGATGGTGGAAACATCAAACATAAGTGGCCATTATAGGGTGCCAAGCCTCCTGAATTAAGAAATGGTGGGAGGAGGGGGGGGGGGATGGATGGATGGATGGAAGAAGACACAAACCCACTTTGAACAATAACACACACAGTCAAGAAGCTACAGGAATCCTCTGATTAAACCAGACGACACAAGAGATACTTATGGCAGTAAATCAAGCAGACGGCACCAGCTGAGAAGTCAATATGAACAGAACGAAATACAACATCAACTAAACACATCTCAGATTTTTTCTAAAACCTTTATTCTGGCAATGAAAGTAATAATGCTCCTATGCCATGAAAGATAAATGCTGCAAATAATACACTACTGTGTATTACTCAACTGAGACTAATATTCTCAGATTCTACTCGAGCCAGATCTTTCCTTCCAGCTTAGAACTACAGGGTTACAACGTTGGACACAGTCCAGAAAAACAAGCTTTTCAAGACTCAAGATTCTTTATTAGCCTTTTGTACATCTGTGCACAAAAAAATCTTGCTCACACCACCCAGTCAGTAACAAGGAACAGACGTAGACAACACAAAACGTCAAGGGTACGTATTATGACTAAGAAGTGCCCAAAGTGACTTTACAAATACCTGCAGTTGGGGCGGTCGGTGAGGTAAAGGTAAAATGCTTTTCAAGGTGAATGAGTTCATGACAGGAGACTCAGCTAAAATGTCATCATAGGATATGTGCAAGTTATATCATGACACATTAAAATCTGCTTGAGAGAAAATTAAATTGATTCAAGGAATGAGACACAAAGTATTTCCATGGTGAATATTCAGGGGCATAATTTTAAGTTTTTAATCTTAAAAACCCCTGTATAGCTCGGTGAGGAACATGCTAGCAGTATTTCTTAAATGAATTTTATTGTGCAAATATTAAACCCAGGAAACGATTAAAAAAGTTTTACAAATTAGAATTAAAAATATATATGTATTAAAAATACATATATACACACATATATATATATATATATATATATATATATATATATTTTACAGGGAACTAAAGCAATATAAGATTCATCATGAATGGTTTTGCAAAGCACTGCAAAATTATATACACACCCACATAAATACAAATATATATATAAACACACGCACATACACGTACACATTACTCATAGTGGCAAATGTACGGCAAGTATGTAGCATAGAGTGTTAAATGACACTCTATGCATAATTCAAATTTACATATTGCTGCAATTATGATTTGTTCTTTCTCCAAGCAGTGCCAGCATCCCCACTGATGTTCCTGTGGTTCTTTAAGCCGCTAATATTACAGTAAAAGCAGTTTTTTTTTTTATAAAGCTAGTCCACTAAAAACCAGAGCATCGCAGGGTCCCGGGGGCGTGGCCAAGCTGCCCATTAAGGCCAATAGATTACAGCTCCGCCTCTTCAGCTCAGCACCCCCACTTTTAAAACAAGCGTGAGCGACCATGCGGACGAATGCACAGTATCACCTTTAACTGGGGAGGATAGGATGCTGGCCGGGTGGCCGGGAACAGGAAGTCATTATGCACCAAGTAAAATCTTACCAGCACGTCCATACATTTATTTATAGAAGGAAAGAACGTTGCCATTCAAAGTGGTCTGCAGCGACCTCGAGTCAAAGTGAGGCAAACTGAGGATGTCCCACTAAGGGGATGCGATCTCACTCTCACAGGACACACTAAGGACAAATTTAAGGACACTTCAAACAGAGCTCCCCTGCAAAAAGGCAGAGAGGATGCAAACACGGCCGCAGAACCCTGGGGAGGACAACTCTGCGGGAGGGAAGCCAGATTTACCCAGAATCGTACAGGCCTGGAGTATAACCGCAAACTAAAGCACATTGTCATTCAACAAGTTAGATTCCGCTCCCTGTATTAGACAACAAAACCCAAATAAACCGCAGTGCTGGCGTGTCGAGTGTCATGAAACCGGGCCGATGTCAAGGGTGTCACATGTCACAGTCTCGAAACGCATCTCCTTAACCTGCAGGCTTTGGACTCCCCAAACAGCTACACCATGTCTTTTCACAGAGAAAGGCTTCGGGGTTTCTGGCATAGGGGTTGACAATGTTCTCCTCCTCGGTGCCCTCACCTGCCCATCTAATGTCATCAGATCAGCGCAATGGGCATGCAGGAATGTCTGCTGAGGAGGTCAGAGGCCCATTGACGCCCAGCCCCTTAATGCTGCATGAATGGGACGACAGTCTTGGGGGACCCGAGAGAAGGGAGAGTCACTGCTGAGTGGGGGAGCAGCGCTACAAGGAGAGAGACGTCCCAAAGGCCACAGACGAACAGCCACCAGGCATTTCTGATTATACCTTTAACATTAAACCAGCTAACCCAGTGAAACTGGCAGAGCCAGCATCATCCGCAAAGCAGTGGCACTGAGCCGCGTGCCAGCGTGCTTTTGCAGGTTTTCCCAAGCCGCCCGGGACACTCACTGCGTGATCGTGTTCTGCACGCTCTTCTCGTTTAGGGTCATTCCAGGGGGAGGATCATTCTGTAGCGCCAACAGCTCCTTCTGCAGCCTTTTCTGCAAGGGAGAAAGTCAGGGAAAGATGCACTTTAGTTTAGAAACGTGGGATCAATAGAGCAGGGCATGGTTCAGTCATCAGGCAGCACCCGTCGGGCCATATTAACTGGAACAGAACCAAACAAAAATAGAACAAAGCTGAAACAGCCCAGTCTGTAAACAAACACTCCTGCACTCACATTAAACATCCTCACCTGCCTAAACTTGACTTAGCAGCACAGGACTGTTGCTAAAATGTACCTTGACCCACAATAACACTTAGTTCATTTTTAGCCCCACCCAGCATAAACAAAGAGCAGCCCAAGAGGGGAGGTGAAGGAGAAACCGCTCACAAGCATAACAGGACCAAGCAGCTTATAAGAGCCGTCACACTAACTCATGACCCACAAAACAGCCAGGCTGCAGCTGTGAACAACTGGAGAGAAAGGGTTTTAATTAAAAGCATGAAAATAATCTGTACAGCGTGAGACAACAAACGAGAATGTCTCTTCTGGGGATCTCGTATCGAGTGAATTTAAAAGGCGGTAAGGTCACACAGATATTCATGCCTTCGTCTCCTTTTAGCTCCAAGTCACAGACTATACCTGCAAGGTCAGCACCGGACTCATGTCATGCAGTCTTATTATTACCATCCACAGCAAAGCTTCCGAGACACAAAACAGAGCAGTGCGCTGGAACAGGCATGGCTCTCCCTGATGGCGACGTCATGCCATAAAACCAAATACTTGTAACATTAAGAGAGCCCCAGAGCCTGGGCCCGTCTGCTCCCGCGGAGGGGGCAGAAGCCACCACAGCCTGCGGTGCATCCAGGTGTTAATGCAGATGTGAGCTTCCTGCCGGCCCCGCAGCTACACATCACACGGCGGCCGCTCCCCACAAGGTCCCGGCACGGCGCCCCCTCTTAGGGGCGGCCTGTCAGGGCCCCCGGGGGCCGCACTCGGGAGGCGGACGGTGCCGCGTACGGCGAGGTGCCAGGAGCGATAAAAAGGGGAAATGGCCGCAAGGTTCCGGATGCATTTCCACACCGGACCCGGGCGGGCTGTCTGACGTGGGGGCGCCTGTCATGGTCCGGGGAGACCGAGCCTCCCGGCGCATCCCGACACAGCGGGACCGGACCGGACCGGACCGGACCGGACCGGACCGGCCGCCCTCTCCTCCCTCCCTCCGCGGCAGCCGCCTGTCCTGCCTGGCCGCGCTTCGGCGCTGGGTGCGCGGACTGGCCACGGGCTAAGCCCGGCTCTATTCGGCCCGGCACGCCACCGCTCGGCTAAGCCCGGCTCTATTCGGCCCGGCACGCCACCGCTCGGCTAAGCCCGGCTCTATTCGGCCTGGCACGCCACCGCTCGGCTAAGCCCGGCTCCATTCGGCTCGGCACGGCGCGGCACCGCTCGGCTAAGCCCGGCTCCATTCGGCCCGGCACGCCACCGCTCGGCTAAGCCCGGCTCCATTCGGCCCGGCACGGCACGGCACCGCTCGGCTAAGCCCGGCTCCATTCGGCACGGCACCGCTCGGCTAAGCCCGGGTCGCCTCCGGGCCGATCAGCTGTCCCTCTCCGGATCATCCCCCTGCGTCGGTCGCCTGCCGCAGCTCCTCCTCGCCCGCCGGCGCGTAGCAGCACCGCACGGACGCGGGTCTTTCCTCCGGCACTGGGATCCCGCAAAGAGGCCGGCAGTGAGCCGCCAGGGCCGCGCACGGGAAGCACGGCGGAGCGCTTTCGGGTTCGCTTCGACACTCACCTGCATGGACGCCATGACGGAAACCCCCCTCTGCGGGCTGGCTAGCGGAACGCAGACTGAGGCTGCGTACTGCGTCACCGCGTCACGTGCTCGCCTACGTACGGGCGAGCGAGAAGGACTGTTGTTGTTTACGCTAAATGCGCCCCGTGTGGCGGTCGGAGGTACTGAAGCGCCAGCGCAGTGTGTCAAGAGAAAAACTTCACCGATTAAAGTATTACAATGATTATTGGACAGTTTAACTTTGAAGGAGATTCTAAGATTCGGAAGCTACTGTAATGCAGGTAGTTAGGCAACTCGTACACTGTGGAGGGTTCCCTTAATTACGGATTCACTGATTATTACAAAACTGCGACAGTATGATAGTTATGAAAACCTGAATGTTCGTATCACATATCTTATTTAATGACGATATACTGAACAAAAATATAAATGCAACACTTTTGCTCCCATTTTTTCAGCAGTTTGAAAAAAAAAACAGCGTGCCTTTCAAATTTAGCCATTTCTTTTTGATAATCTGTCTACTGTACAGGTGCATATGAAGTTGGTATCAACAAGTTGATGAACACGACACAGATGTCCCTGATTATGGGAACAATAAATGGGCACAGTACAAGAAACACAATGCCCCAGATGACGGGAGTTTTGCAGCACCATGCCATTGGTATGCTTTGGTACAGGCATATCCACTAGTGATGTTCCCATGAATGAGTCACAAGCCTCCATTTCTCCACCATAAGATGCCTCTGCTTTTGGCAGTGCGTCCAGCTGGTTTCACAATAACAGACCACGTGGCTGCATACTCACCAGACATGTCACCCACTGAGCATTTTCGGGATATTCCAGATCAGTGCATAGGGAAGCATGTTTCAGCTCCCACCAACATCTGAGATCTTCACAAAATAATTTGAACAGTGGGACAGCATTCCACAGGCCACAGTCAAGCCCTAAGGAGATGTGTCAGGCTGCTACCAACATGGCGGTCACGATGTGAGAATTCTTTTACAAGATCCGTTTATTCTAGTTACCAAATTGCCTGTGTGAGTGCACCATACAATAGACTGGTGCCCCATGTGCCCATAGGCTGTGACCCTGAAAAGGACAAATGGTTTCAGGATTTGTGAATATAGATTTTAATGTGCTTGATGAAGTTAAAAGGCTGGAAAGCAATGTACTTCACCTCATGACCATGCATGATAAACTGTCATTCCCGTCATCTCTGAAGATACTTTTCATAAATGTCCAAACAGATTTCTTTGGGATAAACCTCTAAGCTAAAGGCATTTATTGCTGCCCATAATTCAAAAGAATTCCACGGGGTGTATTCTCCTACTTGTCCAATAAAGGCTATTCAGAAAAACGGGTTTTACATGTTGGTTGTAGCCTTGCTATTACTGCCCAGTTATTCCCTCTTTTTACTGGATCATTTTAATTCTCTGCTACCTGTCTTCACTTGTGTCGCACCATGAAAGTCATGACGGAAAAGTCATTGTGCAATAGTCATTCTTTGTAAAGGAGGCTGGTGTTTGCTAAGATAAAACAATAATTGAATGTATAGGGTTCATTGGTATTATATTTAGTATTGAAAAAAGCTCGTTCCAATTCAAGCCTATTTTTCTAAACAGCTGGAATGTTTCCACACTTCACACTCACGGGGACAGAATTTGTAACTCGTTTTTCGAAAATCTCACCCAACTTTTTTTTGATAGGGTATTGAGCATAAAGGAGCTGTAAACGTTTAAACGTTTCCTACTCCAGTGCAAACTGGAAAATAACACAACCATCTTTCCCAAAGAGACGGGGAGTCACTTTCAAATGGATGTCAGGCTGCAGTACTGGCATAATGTCCCTCCGTGTGACCCTGTAGATCCCACTCCTGAACAGGTTTGCACATTTAATGTGAACTGCAAAAACCCAGGGGTTTCTCTGGGAAAACCAAATGCAGTGTGTGTTACACTCGGCAGAGGATGAATAAAGAGCAAGCACAGCTTTCACACATCTTGCCTTGTAAAAGCGGCAGTAAACACATTCAGATTAAATTAGCTGCTCTCATGTTTCAGAAGGGGTGGAGTAAACAACACACTGTGTCACTCTGCTAAAAATAACGCCCTTTCACTGTCGCAGTGTGTGGCTACTCACAGTAGAATCGAACGCAGTGGGAGAAATATTTTTGACAGTTTCTCAGTGAGACGTGTAAACCCCCATTCCCTGTTAACATAGGACCTGGGATTCACCTGTTACTCCACCCCCCAAAAAAGCTGTCAAAATGGAATTAATTCACTTCCATCCATCCATCCATCCATCCATCACCATATGTCCAGTACAGCATTTTAGTGCAAGATATTTGTCTTTCAGTAAGCGGTAAAAGGTCTAACTGAGAATCTGTAACAAGGTCACAAAGTCAGTGGATGTAAAAAGAATGCCACACTGGCTGCTAATCCATGTTCAGCATTGTAAGTGTTCTATCTCATCCTAATCAACGTTACTAATAAATGTGAAGAATTAAAAATGTCACCCCGGTTTCAAACCACTTCCCATCATACATTCAACGTCTCCTAACATCTGCTTTTATGGTCACTTCGACTCATGGCTTCTGCTGACTAAACCACAAAGGATAATGCTGGTAAGTTTATATTTTTCCTTTAATCTCTCCAGGACCAGCCACAATTCACTTTATAGAGTGAATACTGCAGACAACATACAGAAATGAGCAGTCAAAGCAAACCATCTGCTATCGTTACTGAGGTCAGACATTCGGCGCTCACAAAAAGGCTTGGGATCCTTGAGTAAATTTATTGGTTTCCTAACCAAACCAGGGGCAGGCAGGGGGTGTATTGGTTAGGGACACAACCGTGTAGTCGAAAGATTGCCGGTTCAAGTCCCCGACCCGCAAGTACCGCTGAAGTACCCTGAGCAAGGTACCGTCGCCAAGCACTGCTCCCCGGGCGCTTACATAGCTCCCCCCTGCCATGCCACGATGTCACATGGGTTAAATGCAGAGGACACATTTCATTTGTGTGTTGTGGTGCGTCGTCAACAATGATGATTAATCACCTTCACGAAATATCCGAAATCCATGACGTCTTCTGCACAGACATTTTGTTTTTTATCGTTACATTTTTTTGACGGATTCATTCAGCTCCATTCTTGCCACTTTGCTATTAATTACAATTGTAGTCATAGCTCCCATAGGAATACTAAAGACAAATGTTTGGTGTTTATATCATTGCAAAAGTATTATTAATTAAAAAGCACTCACTGAGACTGCTCGTCAATGACTTTTTAACTCGGAACAGCTCTTTTAGAACAGTAATTTGGGTTTCAATCTAACTCTACTAGAAATTAATGCATTACTTAGAACTACTGGTTGTTTCTGATGTAATATATCTTTGTCGCAAACAAATGGAGAAACAAGGTAATGATTGTTATAAAATCTGCAAATATTTCCACCGAATTAAGCAAGCGTCCCAAAACTTTTTGAGGAATATATGTAAAAGTCTGTAGCCAACTGTCAAGAGTACTTAATACAAGGTATGAGAGTTTCAAATGTAGTTTTCGATATACTCCTTCCATTGGATTCTTCTGCCTTGTTCTATGTATGAAGATACTTAAACATTTGTAACGTTCAACTTATCTATCATGTAAGTCGCTTTGGTCAAAAGTGTTTAGCAAAAAAAAAAACTAAGATTTTCCTCAGGTGGCATTTTTTACATGAACCTGCAATCTGAAATTGTAATGCACAATCAAATATCAACTTTTTAGGATCACTTACAAAATCTTTTAATCCACAGTACAACGTGTCTTTTGTTCAAACATGTAGTGACTTTTAATTAGACTTTTAAACCTAGCACCAAATGGACAGAATGGGCAGATCTGAAGGTAAAACAGCTGGACCCCCCCATGCATTTACTACATGCCACCCACACCGAGCAAACAGCACCTGTTTTTATAACAGACCTTTAAGAAACACAACCCTAACATCAAACTTTAAGTGGAAAAACAAAAGCTAAGGATCACAATCTTAGGTTTCCAGAAATACTCATTCTTCCCTATTCTCCTAAACATTTTCTCAGACTTAATCAAAATAAAGCGACGTCCAGCTGGACCTCCAATAATCTTCTTACAAATGTTTTGCAGCCATCTGCTCTCAATCCGCAGTTCATGTTACATTCGGAATCAAATCCATTGACGTAAAAGGGCAAAACTGAACAATATAATAGAGTGGGTGAAGGAGCATGACCATTATAGTTCACCAGCGCCCCAGCCATGTGATATAACGGTCAGCTCCAATGGTACGGTAAAGAGCCAGGAAACTAGAGGAGAACAGTGTGAAGAGAGCCCACTTTCTGCAAAGTGACAGCAGGCAGAGCCAGGCCCGAGACACCCTGCAAAGTGACAGCAGGCAGAGCCAGGCCCGAGACACCCTGCAAAGTGACAGCAGGCAGAGCCAGGCCCGGGACACCCTGCAAAGTGACAGCAGGCAGAGCCAGGCCCGAGACACCCTGCAAAGTGACAGCAGGCAGAGCCACCCTGCAGGCTACAGGAGTTTACTAATACTTTAATGTACATCTGCAATAGGTGCGGATCCATTTCCTAAGGAGTAACAGAAGGCATCCCTGCAAGCTGAAGCCCTATGAAAGCCACAGAAAAGGCAGAAATGCACCAACGTGTGTGTATATATATATACACATACATACACACACAATGACACATTCCTCCATGTTTAATTACATAATGCATATTTATATACAGGACAAAATTAATGTCTGCATTAACAGATGTTCATAACCTTTCGATTATGCATCATTCTAAATGAAGTAAAAAGTTGGTAGATATTAGATAGTCAAATGGCGAAAATCATTCTTTTATACCAGACAAAATGTGGGAATGGAAGCTGTATTTAGAGTATGCAACTTATTCTAAAATGGATGAAACCACCTGATGTACAGTGAATAAATTAGTAAAACAAGAAACATAAAAAGCAAAGAATATCCTTTGAGCAGCTCTTTTCATTTAACAATCTAAGAAATTGGCAGCCATGAGGAGCTCCAGTGCGATCTCGGGCGCGATGGGGAATTCCGGGATTTCTGTCGAGCTGTTGGTGTATCGCACCTTGTAGGTGAAGTACATGCACACTTTGGAGAGGACGTGAGAAGGTATCTCCCTGAAGTTGACCTCGTTGGTTTCGTTTTCCGCAAACTGACCTGAAAGGGAAGAGGACAGCGAGACTGAGCAGTGCCTCTCGCAGACTGATCACGGGGAGCCGCGGCAGTGCCGCCCACATGACTGAGCACGGGGAGCCTCCCGCAGACTGAGCAGGGGGAGCCGCGGCAGAGCCTCCCGCAGACTGAGCAGGGGGAGCCCGCATGACGGTGCCGCTGCCTCGCTGCCATTTCCCACAAGGCACCACAGTCCAACACTTTATACTATTCCTTTCTATAGAAATGTAGCCTTTAAAACATTAGTCTAATACATTAGTGCCTTCACCACACCTAGATGTGCAAGTACACTGACACATAAATCCTACATAAGCACATTATAAACCCGAACCAACTGAAATACCCAGAGACAAACGTCTTAAAAGACAGAAGAGAAATGCATGCATTAAAGTATACAGTACCAGTCAAATGTCTGGACATATCCACTTTTATTACATTTATCTCTATTCTAGCTATGTTATTCATGTTATGGCAAACGGCTTAGAGGCAATTAAGTAGTACATATCAAATATAACAACGACCAAGAGTTCAGCAACATTTTCTCAAATTTTAGGCTCTTCAAATTAGCCCCCAAAATACCACTGCAGACTCCTGGCATTCTTTCAACCAGCTCGTAGATGAAGCCACCTGGAATGCTTCTCCAGCAGTCCTGAAGTTGTTTCCACAACGGCGTCCTTGCTCATATTTTCTGATCCAAATTTATTCCAAATCAGCACCACAGGTTTTATGCCAGGGGACTGTGGAGGCACTCCCTCGCTTTCCCATGTCACAAGGCAATACTTACTGTAACTCTGAAGTCTGATTAGGGTTGTCATCTTGTTAAATAGCAAATTATTTACAGTATGTGACTTTAGACTGGTACTATACATTCAAATTTTACCCAGGTTTAAATACTGCTTAATTAATACTGCTAAATTGGTTAAGAAATGTAGGTGCAGCTCTCGCACAGGACAGCTTAGGGTACTTTTCCACCGCACTAAAATACCTGATACTTTAGCATCTGGGGTTTTTCTGGCATAAAAAGTGGTACCAGTGTTGAACATCATAATGCAAGGCAGGGTGTTGTATACTCAATTCCAAAAATGGCAGCAGTGTATCATAGGGCTGGACAATGGGCAATATTAATATCAACATCATATTTTTATGCACATGCCATTCTTAAATCGCTAGTCAGCTAGACAGAGATCAGGCTTTTTCATACTGTATGGACATTATAGCATATTATAAGTTAAGGGCTTTGCTCAAAGGCTCAAAGGATTTTAAGGTGCTGGCTTCCCTGCATTTCACTGACCAGCACCTAGAGGACCGAATGTGTGCGTTACACTACAGGTTCTTCTTCCATGGCTTCCCCACAGCTGCAGAAGCTCACCTGGTCCACTCAGCATGGCTTTGATCGTGCCAGAGGTGAGGGCGTGTTCACGCTTGACGATGAACTCATGTCCATCGGAAGAGATGAGCTTCACGTACATAGCATCTGGGCCCTCACAGCCTCCGTATATCTTTTCTTCTCCATCTACGTAAAGTTTACAAGGACATGCATTAGATGCCCTGCTGGAGCATGGCGCTCTTTCTCTGACGTTAACAGCCATACAATTCAAATGGAAATACATTACAAATATCCATCATAAAACACTGAAAATTGAAGCAGCAATAGTAATGCATGTAACACACCAAGTCCAACAAATGGCTCTGCATTCAAGGCAGCAGTTAAGTAGCAACTTTCACTAACCCATTGCTTCTTGTGTGAGAGTTGACCACTGCCTTCCTAAAAATATAAATGCAAATTATTAACCATGCCAGTTATTGATTCAAGAAAATGTTAAAAGAATATCTTTTGGGTCCAAGGAAAAGGATACTGAATTGTTTTAATGTACAAATTACAATAAATCAGAGCTAAATTATAAGCACAAAAGTGGAGTAAATGCCACTGCACGACGTGACACTGGGCTCCTTCAGGAGTCATTAAGGCACTGAGTACAGGGCACATTCCCCAAAGACATGCGAGCCAGAGCTTACAGGCAAACAAAGGCACTTCCCTGGCATCACATACATCCACCAAGTGTACAAAATCATGTACCAGGCAGGCACAACAGCAATATCCCCCCGGGACGGGATATTCAGGCTGCACAGTACCACCCAACATGCAGTTTCTCTCTCTTGGCTTTAAGAATTCAGTGTTTAGAATATAAACAGCAGGCCTCCATGAATCTTAAGTAAATTTAAAAACAAAGTAACATTTTGTCAACTAATGTTTATGGCTGTTCTTCTGATCCATTCCAGGTGCTTTTTGCGTCACTGGATTTCATGTCAGCCTGGGCCCTTGCTGAATTCCTACAGACAAAGTTACGGCCCTGCTGTCCAGCCGGCAGTCCCAACATATCACGGCGAGATAAGGGAGGAAAATGACATTCACGGGGGGAAAGACGGAAAGCGACCCGAAACAGAAACCCGATACCGAACAGATTATGGGTAGCGAGCGCCTCCGCATCGCGGCCGCTTAACATGCTCGCTAAAGGCGACCTGCTCATAACGCATACAAGCCTCGTCGGAGGGGGGCACCGGGACACCGGAAAGGCGGCGAAAGGCGCGGCCTGCGGCCCACCGCGGAGCGCACGGCCCCGTACCTGACTACACCCCCGGCCCGCATGGCTGCAGCAGCCCATTTTATCAGCTTTACTTTTTATACAAAACACAAACCCGGAGATGCTCTCTTCAGCTCCCGCCGTAATTACGCTTAAGCTGCTGGGAGTCTGACAAAAAGGCCCAAATACATACTACTCCACACCCTGCTGTTATAATACATGGTGGCAATAAAGGCAGTAAAACATGAAAAGTATAACGAAGGAAGAGTTTAAGGGGAATCACCTCGCTGGCAGAATTAGCCGAAGCGGCGGCTCCTCGTCTCTCGGCCCGAGCTACCCGGAAGCGGTACGTCACTATTTACCTCCGCGTGCAGAGAGTCGGGCGCTTTGGTTCCCCGTTATTTCAAGACGCACGGCTCTTATTCTGTGCTTGTTCTCCGTTAGAAATTCTCGATTAAAATATGATTCAGAATTAGCAGTGGTTAAATGACCATATGCATCCATCCAGATTCTTGGATTCATAATGTTAAAATAACCGCAATGCTTTTTTTGTTCTCCGCAATAGATCAATCCTCTTGACTTGTTTCGTGTCAAGTTCACATATTCAACTAGAATAGCGCAAACTTCTATCTATCTATCTATCTATCTAATGTAATATATTCTATTCTAATCTAATCTAATTTTTGTGTGTAATACGTCAATCATTTCTTACCCGGAACTAAAATGAAACAATCTTCTTTTCCCCTTAGAGCAGAAATTAGGGGGAGCCGTTCTCAACGCGCAAGCGCAGTATCGCTCACCCGCGTCCAGCCGAGTCACGCTGCTTCGTGGTCTAATTTGGATCTTGTTGTGACTGTACATTAATGGTTCATTGTGTCGTCATTACAACTTGGTCTCGATTCCAGCTCAATTCCCGGCCTAATTCGATTTCAGAACTGATTGTTGTCATTCTAGCAATTATTGCATATAACCTGTCATCTGCTGTTATAAATTAAACACATTTATTTTTGGTAATTAAACAGAACAGATGATGCCACTAAAGTTTCAGATGTCTACTCTTATTTCTCAAACAGATCAAATCAATGTTTACTTTTATCTTAAGTCTATGTGAGCACTGAATCACGGACATCATCACACGTTTGACAAGGCAGCGATATTGTTTTTAAGTTTCATTTCTAATTGTCTGGGAAAGTATTATGACTAACGGCCATGTGCTTCTTTTTTCGGGGATTGGGGCGTGGGTGAGCAATGATGTCAGCAGAACATACAGTACCTCAAGTGATGTCCATATGCCTTTGGTGAATTCATTAGCTGGAGAGTCTATGCAAAAACAGAATAGATAAAACAAGCTTCGTTAATGTTTCCTGATACGGGACATTAGATTGAAATCTGAGGATCAAACACAAAAATGAGAAACATTTAGGTGACGTAAAATGTCTAATTCGGTTATACCGCAGGCATGTGTATATGCGACTTTTGGTCTGTCACTGGTCTGTACAGCCGTAATGACGGGAAATGGCCATAGCTACCACAAGGTGGTGCTACGAGCCAAAGAACTTGTGCTAAGTAACCTTTAATCCTTCGCAAAGTTCAGGCGCATTTCAGAAAAATGAGTATTCGGTTTGTTTCATTTCAAGCAATGTACCGAGTAAAGAGTCTTTCACAATACAGAGATTTTCACCTTGGCATAAGGCAGCCAGGCATTTTGCAGAAATAACAGCTTGACACCATAAGAAACAAATGACTATATTGCATTGTTCTTCCGTTCAGCTTATGTTATTTGGGACAGTGCTGTGGAAAGCCTGGAGCTTGCCTAATTCTGCACAGAGAACAAGACTTTAGAACACCTTAGAGGGCACACTTGCCCTCTGTCACAAATTACAGACGTCAGTTAGCCTACCTGCAGGTTTTTGGACAAAGCCTACATGATATGGGGACAGTCTGCAAACTCCACACATAACAGAAGCTCTAGTCAGGACTGTGCACTGAACCACCACACTGCCCCTATGGAAATATGTCAGGTAAATAAGCTACCGTGTAACTGCTATGTAAGGCACAGACACCATTATCACAGTCACAGTCATGGTAAAGGCTCTGTAGAGGTTACCACCTGGTTATAAGTAATTTCAGATGATAATATACCTTATAAAATACCTCTCGTTCCCTAATGCTAAGTACAATGTCTTAGAAGTGAGTCTGATCCGGTTTTGATTTGATGTTCAGTCGTTAAGGCATTTTAAAATGTTGACAGTGAATGCCACGTTTCTTAGGCAGTGCTCCTTGCTTCATAGCACATCCCTGCTTTATTTCTGTCACAGCAGTCCACGTAAGCGGTCCTAGCCAATGTGCAGCATCGGCGCCCCCTATCTGCAGCAAAGTGAAGCTGGCCTGTAAGGCAGTGCTTCCTCATAAGCTGGCACCCTGGACAGCCACCTATGTCACCTATAGGATTGGCCTGCCCCGGACATCTGCGCTAAGAGGTGTCAGCGTTGTTGGCTTCCACCAGGCTTGTCGGTGTCCCTAATCACGGAAGCTTCCGGCTAAGCCTGGCCTTGATCCTCCACTGATGAGGTGGCTGTTAGCCTTTAACAACGATACTCCCCATCCCCCCTCCCCCCCGCCCCTTTTGCTGAGCGGCAGGGACAGGTGCCACCCGACAGGATGATTCCGGAGCACTGACCCTACCGCGTTATCAGCGTGTCCATAATGGCCTTGGGGGGTGGGGGGGGGGGGAACCAGGAGTGGGGTGAATTAGGGGGGCCCCCCCCCCCCCCCGGGACAAGGCGGAGGGAGGAAACCTCTGTAGCCCCAGGCCACACAAA
>JAODKM010000032.1:19813910-19838262 GCA_026780845.1 Petrocephalus sullivani
GGGGGCGGCGTGGGGTCTGCGTCGGGGTCGACGTCTCCGGTAGGGCTGGGCCCAGGGTTCGGGTCCGGGTTGGGGTCAGGGTGGTAGTTGGGGGCCGGGGGGAATCATACAGTGTTGGGTTGGGTGTTGGGTAACATACCATCACATGGACCAGAGGTGGGACTCAAACACTGCAGATGTGAGACAGCAATGCTATCCACTGACTGGCAATGCTGCACAAGAAAATATCAATAATATAAATGTGAAATAAACATCTACTTTTTAATTAATATCACCCTGGATATATCTTGTCATTTTATGATCACAATGGCTCTTAAAATAACTTATACGGTTTTTATGGGACATCTTGCATAGTAATTTCAATTACCATTTTTATATTGGTGTTCCCTGAAGGGCTCTAAATAAATGTCATGATTATGTTTGATCAGCAAAGCTTTTCTCTTCTGAGCAGCAAAGCTGCAGAGGAAAAGATATTCAGCCAATGGACTGTGCTGATGTTATACAGGTAATTGGTAGTGATATGAGGTAGAATGTGATTGAGTGTGCATCCTATCTGCTGTGTTACCACTTGTTCAGTTTGACGATGACATCAATCATACATTTGTAATATTGTTGTACCCAGGCTCACAGGCTTGATTGCTCACAGATGCATAAACTCATAGTCTCACAGGTTTGCATGCTCACAGACACATTCACTCACAGTCTCACAGACACGCAGGTGCACAGGCTTGCATGCTTTCAGACACATAAACTCACGGTCTCACAGACACACAGACTGACAGGCTTGCATGCTCACAGACACATAAACTCACAGTTTCACAGACACACAGGCTGACAGGCTTGCATGCTCACAGACACATAAACTCACAGTCTCACAGACACACAGGCACATACTTCCATAATCACAGGCTCACAAGCACACAGGTTCACAGACACATGACCTCAGAAGCAGACCTTTTATATGACAGAACTGATGACTGGTGAAACATGACCCACATGTGTAGTATGACACGGTCATGGTTCGTCTCTCTCCCTCGCTCCCTGCCTGGTGCTGTGTAGCTACGTATGAAAATCTGACTTTTTTTCTCACGACTCCTTTTTCAAATCCGTTTTTAGCTGGAATGTTATGCTGGCGGCTGCGTCCTGCCTGATCTGTGGAGCAGAAACATCCTCGGTGGGCCTGGACCTGACTTCACAGACTCTTACAGTGACCCAAGGGATCTGCGTCTCATCTGTTCCCAACACGCCAGCCTCAGAAGAGGCTGGAAATAAAAATGAAACCGTGAAAAGGGCCTCTTGTGCAAATGGCTGGTGCAGGGTGACATTGCTGCACCGTGACACTCTCTGGTGCGACCTTTCGGCCCAGCACAGCGACGGTCATAAAGCTCTTTACAGTCCGCTCATTGTGGAGTTTATTTTTTACTTTTATGTAAAAATAGACAGAAGGACAATCACCCGGCAGATGGATAAGGAAACAGACATCTAATCTTAATTGGCAGAGAACACATCTCCAGTTCGCCTTCCAAAACAAAGTGCATAATGACTGTAGCAGAGGAGCTGGACCACTAAGACTGGCCATGGATTGCTGGTTTACTTTCATATCTATTTTTAATTTTAATATTAATAGGGAATAGTTTAATATTAATAGTTTAATATTAATTTTAATAATGTCAGATCTCATTTGGTTACAGCTGTAATATGTTAAGTATCAGTATGACTGTTTCATTGCCACTGCATGCTGTTAATATTTATTGGCTCATTTATGTGCTCTGTGTTAGTCTGCCATTCCTCTGACCTCTGTCCACAAACACCTATCATTGCACTGCCTGCCACAGGAAATTAATCTTCATCTTTTCATCTGTTGGCTTTATCCTTGCGTATAAACTTTAATCCCATGGTCCCTCAGTAAAGCCAAAATATGACGTTCTACTTTCTCTGGATGGGGGGGGGGGTCTTTTTCGCTAATGTGAAACGGCACATCCCATGCTGGCAGGAGAGGAGGGGTGTGACCCAGCCCCTGCTACAAAGTGCGTGGTCCGGACGCTGGCTTTGCCTGCCTGAGCAGGGTGTCGCTGTCACATGTGGCCTAAAACACAGGATTGTGAATCACCTGGCAGGTTTACTCCGGCCCTGGATTGACCGCCCCCTGGGTTTGCACTGCGCTGGGGACGTAACGTGTGAACATAAACACATAGCTGATATATCACGCCAAACAGTGACTCACCTGTGTGATTCATGATGACTGTCATGGCAGCGTCTCGGATATACACACCATGAACTGCCATTTCATCCTGGGAAGCTGCTTAAGTGATCAGATCGGGTGGGAGTTACGACGCTCATCTCTGACTGGCCTCAGTTTACCTTTCGCTTGGCTATTTTGCAATATATCAAACACCAGCAGCGCTCCTCACTCACCCCAACTTCCAGCTCTTCCAGTGTACACTCCCAGTGCTCACTTCCAGTGCTCACTCCCAGTGCTCACTTCCAGTGCTCACTCCCAGTGCTCACTTCCAGTGCTCACTTCCAGTGCTCACTCCCAGTGCTCACTCCCAGTGCTTACTTCTAGTGCTCACTCCCAGTGCTAACTACCAGTGCCTGATATGGTTGCTTATCCCATTAAGCTAATCAAGGAGATTGATTAAGATGAATAATTACATAAATGCAATTATTCTATACTGGAAAAGGCAGGAAGAGGCAGATTAGGTTTCGCGCTGTTCAGTCAGTTTTTAATTTGTCAATGCTGCTTAAGGAGCGACTTTAGAAGCCCTGAAGTAGCATTATCTAATCTTTAATAAAAAGTAACATCTAGATTATTTTTCAAATAAGGTGTAAATATTTCCCTCTTGAACATAAGAGATCCCAGATCTAGGGGGTGTACTATTACTGTATAATCCGGGGGATTAATTCTCCTAAAACATAAAATTAATTTTGGGTTACCATTAAAATCCATCTTCTGTCCACTTGGTCAGGGTTACTCACACGGAAGGTGGACCCTGAATGGGAGACCAATCCATCATTGGGCACAAACAGCAGTCAATTTAGAATTACCAGTTAGCCTAACAGCATGTATGCGGACTGCGGGAGCTAAGCCGGGCAACACGGGGATATCATACAGACTGCACGCACAGAGAACGGTGGCGGGATTCAAACGCGCCATCCTGGAGGCGCTCGATGCCAGTGCCTCCCACTGAGTCAGCCAGCTTGAAATGCAGTATTTATGAGCATAAGCATTTACATAAATACAGCACTAATCAAAGGTCTGGGGAAACAGAGGCTGCTTCTCTATTCAAAGGAGCATCAGTCTCCTGGCTCCAGCTTTACTGTTAGTGATACCAAAACCAAACACAAAGCTGTGGCATCAGTTAAAATGCTAAAATGGGCAGCAGCCTGTTTGGCGTGTGTCCCTGCATGTGCCATATGTGATCAGGAGGACACTTTACCGAAGGTCCTAACGGAAGAGGGAGAAGCTGACTGTGGAAAGGGAATCAGAAATATGTAGTACTCCCCATCTGTGATTGGCTGAGAGGCTTTCCAGTTATGGCCGTGGCCGTGGCTCCTACTCCATGCAGAAATATATCAGCATAGATCTCATATGACCATGGCGAAGATCTGCAGACTGAAATTCCTCTGTGGGATTTCTTTTCTATTTGTTTATATGCAACCAAAATGCAAAAAAGTACATTGTTTGTACATGTCACTTTGTGAATTTAAATCAACAAGTACTCAACATTATACAGCAATAAAGTGAAGTCAGCTGAGCTCCTGAATCTACTGAATGTGCTGGTTATCCCATCAATGGATTTTTTCTTCCCTAATGGCATGGGCATATTCCAGGATGAGAATTCCAAGACTTATCGGGCTTGATTTATGAAAGAGTGATTCAGGTAGCAGGAGGAATCATTAGAGTTGGATGTCTCAAGAATGGTCTTGGTCTCGAGGCCACTGTTACGTGGTCTTGGTCTTGTCGCAGTCACGACGGTCTTTGGTCTTGGTCTTGTCCTGGTCTCGCTGTCTCAGATCAACATAGTGGTCGGGAGATTTGGAGCCAACAGCATCTGTTTTCTCTCTCTCCCTCCTCTCTGAAAATATGCCTATTAACAGTCATGCTCTCTCTCTCTCTAAGTATGTCATCTAACTGTATTAGTTTTTCAATCTGTTATTTGTCCATAATGTCTGTGCTCTATTGTTCTTGCTCTACTGAGCAACAGGCCCGATATCATTGGCAGTGCTATAATCACATGCCACTGCAGACATCAGGATGTCAGAATCTAAGCACTTGTCCTTATTCTTATTAATGCACAATTTGATGTGCAGTTTGTATTGGTATCTAGTATTTGTAGTTTGCATTAGATTCATGTGACATGTGCGCATGTTACTTAAAACAGTGTTGTTTGTCTAAATAAATGTGACCACTGATTTTTAAATAACATCTGCATATCATGTTGTGTTGACTTAACAGGCCTAATCCATTTCAGGGAAGTTGATATCATACAGTGTAATTTGGCTAGTACTACTACAATGGGACATGCAATTTCAAGTTTATAAATGTGTATCTTCAATTTGATATTTCAATTTCATCTACACATTAAGTACAATGGAAATCAGATACATATTTCCCATTCTTTAGACAGTTGTTGGAGGTGTTAGCTGTTTTGTCAGATGACTTTGGGACCAGTCAGTACCCGTCATGTCAGTCCTCAACAGCACACAAAAGTTAAGGGAGTCTCTTTTTTTCAGTCTCAGTCTCGGTCTTGGTCTCGTCTCGACTTTGTCTTGGTCTTGACTCGGTCTGTCTTGGTCTTAGTCTTGGTCTTGTCTTGGTCTCGGTCGCCTTTGGTCTTGGTAGTGTCTTGGTCTTGCTTTGGCAGTCTTGACTACAAGTCTAGGAATCATTTTCACACATGAATTGGCCACCACAGAGTCTTGACCTTAAACCCACCGAAAGTCTTTGAGATGCGCTGAAGAAGACTTTACGGAGTGGTCCAACTCATCTATCATCAATACAAAATCTCAGCAAAAAATGTATGGAAATCTGCACGAAAAAATTTTTTGTGATGTTGCATAAGCACGTGGAAACAATACCATGACGAATGTGCGCCATAATTAAAGCGAATGGCAGTCAAATTAAATATTTAAGCTTGTCAAAACTTCTGGAAAACCTGAAGCATTATGAAGATCCACTTTATGGGCTATTAGCCATGTCATGGTACAACGTACTTGTTTTCAGTGCAGATAGGTGCGGTGTAATCATTGAGGCAATCAAACTGACCACACAGTATTTCCTCTTAAAGCAGAGACACGTTTGCAAGGACATTTTCTCCATCTGGAACTGAAACTGTGAGACTACCTCACTCAGTGAGCAGTTGAGTTGAGTTGATACCCATGCTGAAATAGTGCTGTTTCCATGCTTATGAGAAACAGGAAAAGGTAACACTTTCAATCTGCCCCTGGCCCCCTGACCTTTCAGATACTTCTTCCTGAGTGAGAAACTGATGCAGAGAGGTCCCCTCTGTCCGAGGCTCTATTGCATGCTATTTTAGTGTAAAGTGGAGCTGCAGCAATGCTTCTCAGCAGTTCCTGTTCCACGCCGTGGTGGGGGGGGTTTAAGCAGCTCTAAATCAAGGCGATCTCCCCCCAGTCATGGCAAACTGACTCCTCCTTGGGGGTTGGGCAAGGCTGTTTAACCAGCTTATTAACTCACCAAAATAAATCCCAATTAGTACAGGCAGAGAAGCCGTTCTTTAAGAAAGGAGTAGCTGTAATCACTGAAGTATTTGGTTAGTAAGTGCTGAGTTATCTCCAGGCTCTAAAACGCTGTAATCTTGCATATAAGACACTGATAAATAAAAAACTTTAAAGTCTATAACTCCCCAGATGTGGGCCAAATTCCATTAACAGCAGCAAAACCAAGTCAAGGTCCACTGTCCCCTGACGGCAAATTCTGGCAAATGGTGGGGGCCCCTGACAGTACAATTAGTCAAGTGGGGGGTTGGGGGTTGGGGAGAATTTGATAAAGTGGCAAACGGATAGACAAATTTGATTAAAATGATGTTCCTTCCAAAACAGAAGGATGAATTAGATGCATGGGACAGCCGGGCAGTGACGGTATAAATCAGTAGAAGGGCCGATTCCTTCAAAGGCTCAGCCATGGCATCAGCTTGGAGAGGAGCAGTGTTGCTGAGCCCACATGGGCCACTCTCAGGCCATTCAGGAAGCTCCAAAAGGACAGCACCTCACAATGCTGAACATTTTAGCTCAGTGTATGACTCCATGCATCACATATCTGAAGCAAACAAAAAAAGATACTTTGGCTTTTGAAATAGCTCAGAAACACTACTGCAGGAGTATTAATTATTACTCTACATGGTGTAAGACAACACTACATCCCCTGCAGGAGTATTAATTATTACTCTACATGGTGTAAGACAACACTAAATCCCCTGTTGGAGTATTAATTATTACTCTACAAGGTGCAGGACAACACTATATCCCCTACAGGAGTATTAATTATTACTCTACATGGTGTAGGACAACACTAAATCCCCTATTGGAGTATTAATTATTACTCTACATAGTGAAAGACAACACTATATCCCCTACAAGAGTATTAATTATTACTCTACATGGTGTAAGACAACACTAAATCCCCTACAGGAGTATTAATTATTACTCTACATGGTGTAGGACAACACTAAATCCCCTGTTGGAGTATTAATTATTACTCTACATAGTGTAAGACAACACTATATCCCCTACATGAGTATTAATTATTACTCTACAAGGTGCAGGACAGCACTATATCCCCTACAGGAGTATTAATTATTACTCTACATGGTGTAGGACAACACTAAATCCCCTGTTGAAGTATTAATTATTACTCTACATAGTGTAAGACAACACTATATCCCCTACAGGAGTGTTAATTATTACTCTACAAGGTGCAGGACAACACTATATCCCCTGTTGGAGTATTAATTATTGCTCTACATGGTGTAAGACAACACTATATCCCCTGTTGGAGTATTAATTATTGCTCTACATGGTGTAAGACAACACTATATATCCTGTTGGAGTATTAATTACTGCTCTACATGGTGTAAGACAACACTATATCCCCTGTTGGAGTATTGACCGTTACTCCACATGGTGTGAGAGATCACTACACCCCCTGTTGGAGAATTCATTGATACTTCACCTGCTATAAGAGAACATTACATCCCATGCTGGAATATTAATAGTTACTCCATCTGGCGCAAAAGAGTTTTACATAAGCTGTGCAGTTTTATTCTGTGTTGGCATTGCAAACAGGAGTGACATTCACTTGACTATTAATCTCAACAAAGTGTTTATATACTTGTTGTTTATTGCAGTTACTGTGCTTTTAATATTCCTTTTACTGTCCATCTGTTTTATACCTACATATACTCTGCTTTACCTGGTCTGTAAGAACTGCTTGCATCGTTTATCTCATTAAAGAAAGGTACTTATCATTGAATAAGAATATATTCAAAAGGTGACCTCAAACACACTTGAATACATATATATTTATTATTAATCTAACCTAATATAAGGAGTGCCTATTTGAAATCATTCACTGTGGATGCTGACCAATAATATGACCCAAATTATGATGAACCAACCAGAGCCTGGATTTTAGAAGGAGGGCAGCCAATAAGAGAAGATCTTCACTTAAAGTACATAATCTCTTAATTACCACCCACAATTTAAACTGTGCGAAGCAAAATGTAAAAAATAAACATGCCATTGGTACTTAGAAAACTTAACTACTATCTTGACATACTTTGCTGCTGTATGTATAAGATTTACCCTCTGGGATCAATAAAGTTTATCTTAAACTTAAAATATTGAAATCATATGGAAGAGGCTCATATGGAAATTTATGGGGACAAGTTTCAGTCGGTGAATCATGCTCAGTATGGAAATGGGATCTACTTGTTAATGATGTCCTAGCAACTGCTTTAAAAATCATCGGCGGTGATATCCTGTCACTGCTTACCAGCACTGATCCCGTTTTGGAAACACCCAGAAGTGTGTCTCTTTAAGTGGCTGCAGCAGTTTAGCATTTCACTGGAGAGGTGTTTACTGGACCTGGTGTGCACACTGTACTGGCACAGAACTTATGTAGCTAAAACTAAATCATAGCCTAAAAGGAGACTTCAGGCGCCATATTTTCCACATCTAACTCCAGTTTAAGCAGAATCCCAGCCCATAGTATGTAGTCTTTTAAACTAGCTTATACTTCAAATGTTGGGAGTCAGACCCATAGGAGCACTCTTGATTGTAGCCCTGCCTGCTGTTAAAATGCAGGCTTCTTCATTCTGTATCTTTGATATCTCTTCCCGCCAAACCCCGCCTGGCATAGACGTCACACCCAACGTCAAACCCAAGCAGCAGGGTCGGCGAGCTGTTACTGTGGATGACCTGCCGCCCCGCAGCCGGTGCGCTAAATGGGGCCGTGGACACTCAGCAGCAGCTACGATCTTCAGAGTCGAGGCTATGTCTCCTGTTACACTTATGCCAGCTGATTCATAGCTATCTTCGCCATTTATGCACATTTCAGTTCAGGATTCGCAAAGCTTAAGGGCAAAAGTAAATTTCTTCAAAATATGTTTACGCCAGTTTGTGATCGCTTCAGAAGTATGAGTACATTTCAGAGAACAGTTTCAGGGTAGATGTTTCATGATCTACGCTATCAGTCAAAAGTTTTCATACACATGGAGATCTACATTTGCACGTTACTCACTTAACATTTACTAAAAATACACTCAAAAAACATTCTCTTTCCATGTTATCAAGGCAACTTGCTTTTTTTGACGTATTTTCATTTATAGGTGTTCATGCAACTTTCCAGGGCTTAACAAGAATAAAAATTCTGCAGTTTATGAAATAAATGGAAAAGTGGTAAAAACCTGTGGTGTGCAATTACTTAACCCTAACCTTCACTAGCTATTCAGAGGTGCGCTTCCCAAAGGCACTAACTACTAACTACATTAGATTACATTATAGTTAGAACCATGCAACTGAATGAGTCCAACTATGTTAGTTGCTAACAGGAGATTTTGGGAAACACACCCCAGTTCAGGGCCACAGTGACAGCCTGGACCCTGTCCCAGAATGCACAGGGCACAGGGCCAGGGCGTAAAGTATCTGTATTTTATTTACAGATATATCAAATCATTTACACATAAGGCACAAACCTTCATAAACAAATTCTGTTTGTTGGCCGCTGAGCAACTGGAGTGCGGTGGTCTCTGCTCAGTAAATGTCAGACTGCATTATTACCCTCTAATTACACCAGGATTGGTTTCCCCAGTAACAAGCCTGTGAGTCTGTTCCTGTCCTGTATTGCCAAGGGTCACAGGACACTTCCCATTAGGCATTCGACATATTTTTCCTGACCTGGGTAGTGGGGTCATGACCTGGTGAAGTTTCTTAAAACCTGTAGGTAACAGGGCCTCCCCTCTAGCAGGGATTTAAGGAGAGAAAGGTACATTTTAAAGCACACTTAGACCCCCATCAAGATCAAATAGTGGTTGTTTCCATGTGAAGGGGCTTGAGGACTCCAGCCAGGCCTGGCTGTAGATTAATGGTTTCCTTTTAATCGCTGACCTTAATGACATCGGATTTTCCAGTAAGGTGAGCTGACATAGCGTGATAACGAATGGCGTTTTGGCTTCCGTCCACCCCCGGCAAGACCGCGGCGGTATGAGGCCGCGTGTCCGCCGCCTGCCGGCGATGTCACTGATCTGCTCAAAACAGGCGTCGCAAATGCATTACCGCGCTCAGGCACCAGGGCGCTCCGCTACGGGTGCGGGGGGGGAGAAAAACGACAGAGCTCAAGTTGCGACAAGTTTTTATTATGCACGGAAGTTCATCTCCAAGAACATGACAGAAGTTCTCCAGGCTTGCGGGGCTCGACGCTTGCAGTTTACAGCCCAGCTCGTCAGTGTCTTTGAGGTGCCATCGAAAGACAGGGCTCAGCGTTTAACTGCCCCCCCCCTCCTCCCCTGCCGTCGAGAAGGTGGAGATGTTCCATCGACGGCATTAGAAACCAGACACTTCAAAATCACGTCCTGTGAATCTCACATTTATCCATTAAGAACAAATTAGCCTTATGGTCAAATGCAGCTGTGCACATCTTAAAAAAAGACCAGCTAGTACCATATTCTCGATTGTGCTCTGTAAAAAGGCTTACAAATTGTATATAATCTATATATAAACAATCCCAGCATGCTCCAAAAACATCCCAGATGCTGTGTTTTTAAAACCTCTAACCCAAGGGTGGCCAATCTTATCTGCACAGGGCCGGTGTGGGCAGGTTTTCGGGATAACCTTTAGGCCAGCCGTTCAAACCCAGGTGTGACGACTCTTCACTCAATCAGTCCTCTAATTAGTAACCTAAATTTGACAACCCACATACAAAATGGTCCTTCCTGCCCACCCTTGCTCGAACCCTACTCCTCTTACTACACATTTTTGAGTTCAGACACTAAGGGGGGCGGGGGGTGTGTATGCCATTAAGTGAAATATGGGGACGGGCCATCTGACTCTGCATTGTCCTTTGCCATCACAGGGTCTGTCACCAGGTAGCATTCAAAACATACATGCAGTGCAATGGGATCATTTGCCCGTCTCTGTTCCAGCCGCCCACCCTCCCGACTCAACAAGAAACACCCCCGTGGTACCCGCACACATTCCCCCACACCCTCACACGGGACTTTACAACAACCTCACACCATTCAAACATGCACATTACTAGTTAAACTAAACCGCATCAAAGCTGCTTGCTTTTTCCCTAAACCCTTGTCTCCTCACCGGACATGTGTGTGTACATATGTGGCTGCACGCGCACCCCCATCGTACAGTGATTACGACATGAAATACCATCAGTGATAAAGACGCTCTCTGCCACAGTGCTTACAGTGAAGAGGGACAGAGGGGAAGCGGGCAGCCAGTCTGTTTACAAACCTCAAAGTTTAAGACAAAACCCTTCATTTTAGGCTTAATTCCCCTTCTTTTGTTCTTTCGAGGTAAACAGCAGGACTATTAAGGACTCTAAAGGCATCTGTCGCTCGCCCCCAGTGCCGCTACCTGACTGTCTTGGCAGAGCCCCGTGGGGAGACGGGAAGCAGCAGAGCACGTTACGTTTCCTGCCTCGCGAACATGCATGTTAGTACAGATCCTGAGCCTGCGAGTTACCTGACTGTCTTGGCAGAGCCCTGCGGGACGACGGGAAGCAGCAGAGCACGTTACGTTTCCTGCCTCGCGAACATGCATGTTAGCGTGGATCCTGAGCCGGCGAGCTAGCTGACTGTCTTGGCAGAGCCCTGCGGGACGACCGGAAGCAGCAGAGCATGTTACGTTTCCCGCCTCGCGAACATGCACGTTAGCGTGGATCCTGAGCCTGCGAGTTCCCTGACTGTCTTGGCAGAGTCCTGCGGGACAACAGGAAGCAGCAGAGCACATTACATTTCCCGCTTCGCGAACATGCATGTTAGCGCCGGATCCTGAGCCTGCGAACTACCCGACTGTCTTGGCAGAGCCCTGCGGGGAGACGGGAAGCAGCAGAGCACATTACGTTTCCCGGCTCGTGAACATGCACGTTAGCGCGGATCCTGACCCTGCGAGCTAGCTGAGTGTCTTGGCAGAGCCCCGCGGGGAGACGGGAAGCAGCAGAGCACGTTACGTTTCCCGGCTCGCGAACATGCATGTTAGCGCGGATCCTGAGCCTGTGAGTTCCCTGACTGTCTTGGCAGAGCCCTGCGGGACGACGGGAAGCAGCAAAGCACGTTACGTTTCCCGCCTCGCGAACATGCATGTTAGCGCGGATCCTGAGCCTGCGAATTCCCTGACTGTCTTGGCAGAGCCCTGCGGGACGACGGGAAGCAGCAGAGCATGTTACGTTTCCCGGCTTGTGAACATGCACGGCGAGCTAGCTGCCCAGAGGGCCCCAGCGCCCCTGTCCCGGCAACGAGTCAAGCGACTCTCTCCAAAAGAAAAACGAAACAAAAAAATATAAATTGTCATGCACAATATGCGATGCTCATGTTACAACATCACAACACAGTTTATTAGCATTAGTATTTTTTTAAATCAATAAATAGGGTAAGACTTTGTCAGCATTCAGTCTCATCACATTCCAGCCGGCTCCTAAAGCATCTGATGAAACTCCCTGCAGGCACCTTAAGCTATGCTTCACGCACTCAGTGTAATATGCTATTTCTAAATAAAAGAAATTAAATGTAATTCCTATGACAGTTATAATAACGACTAGAAACCCTTTAGTGTTAAAATAGATCCCTCTTCTTTTTAAAAAAATAAAACATATTGCACTTTTATTAAAATCAGAATATGATAGATTGTTACCAGAAAGACTGAGAATTCAAAACTTTGATGTGAATTTGTGAGGCGTCACGGAAAGGTTTAGATGTGTGTACGGCTGATAATCGAAATGTATGGGGGAGGGAAAAAAAACCAGCAAACGAAGAATAAAAATAGTAATGAAGTGTACCATGCATAGGGCGTGTCGAATCAGCGGCTCCCGATGGGATGGGGGCACATTAGGGCGAGCTAGAGATGGAATAAGATGGAATCGGGGTGGGGGGGTGGGTGGGTGACGTGGTTTCCCCCAGCGGGACATAGGACCTCCCGCCACCCCGCCTGCCCAAAGCACGGTCCTCTCAACAAATTCCTCTGGCAGGTGCAGCCCCACGTCTCTCCACTAGAATGTCACATGGCAAAATAGTAAGGCAGCTGTCAGCCTCCATCAGCTAAAAGTGCACTGCCGGATATTTCCAGGTAAGTCAGTCTCTCGCGCGCTCGCTCTCACTGCAACGAGCTCCAGGGCACTTCAGGCTGTTCACGGCTTCAACCAGCAGATTTCTCTATCATTTTTTTGTTGTTGTTTTTTAAAATTGGTTCATTTTTTTTTTCTCGACACGACCACTTGCTTCGCTTTTCACAGGACCCAAACGAGCCACAGATCACAGGCAGGAAGCTGGCCAGCCGCCGCCTGAATGCTCCGTGTCTCATCTTACTCCCGTGTTCCTCGCCAAATCCAGTCCTTCTTCCACCGTGTCTGAGGCTGACTGCCGCCATTTTGTTTCTACAGATGCTGAGCATTAGGCCACTTGCCGCTAGCTGTCATGACTTCACTGAAGGGCCAAAAGAGGTCAAAGGTTAAATAATTGCATTGAGTCGCATTCAGGCATGGCATAGTATGAGGGCAGATGTGGGCTTTTCTATGTGTAAAAATGTTTTTAACTGTAATGTTTATGGTTTCATATGAACATAAAAATTATCAAGAGCTGCCGTTCAGAGTAGCCACGCAGATGATACTTACCCAGGACGCAACTTTGTCATGTCAGGAAGTGGACAAAAATAATTGCTAGACCAATATTCAACAGCATTACAAGGGCGACCAAAATTGAGTTCGGTCCCTGCAGAAAAAAAAAAAACAATTCAATAGAGTGTTCAACTTCAAAAACTAGGCATGGGAATTTAATGAAGTATTTGTTCCATCTCTATCTCTGTCTGCCTGCCTGTCTCTGTCTGTCTGTCTGTCTGTCTGCCTGCCTGCCTGCCTGTCTCTGCCTTTCTGTCTGTCAGTCTGCCTGTCTGCCTGTCTCTGTCTGCCTGTCTGTCTCTGTCTGTATGTCTGCCTGTCTGCCTGCCTGCCTGTCTGTCTGTCTGCCTGCCTGTCTCTGCCTGTCTGTCTGTCTGTCTGCCTGCCTCTCTCTGTCTGTCTGTCTGTCTCTGTCTGTCTGCCTGTCTGTCTGTCTCTGTCTGCCTGCGTGTCTGTCTGTCCGTCCGTCTGTCTATTAATCTAATCACACAGACTGGTCCACACTCAGTGGACACCAGGCCCCTCTAACAAATGGTTTCAGAATTACTTATTGCTAAAATTAATAATGATTCTTCACAACAGTTACACAGTTGACTAGAGGAACAGTTCCCATCTTAATGGTTTTTGACTTGATGAAGTTTCACCAGATGATTTATATTCACTTAGCAGAAATTTTTATCCAACGTGAGATACATTTTGAGAAAGCAGGCTCAGAAAGTCCATGAAGCACTTATAACCTTGTTCAGGGACCCAATGGCACCTCACCAGCCCTGTTCTGCAGGTCAGGACTCAGGTGTTTGGTCCACATGTTGTGATGACATCAGGTGAGGGAAGGAAGGAAGTGTTCTAGCTGGGAACTAAGCCTGCATGTTAATTAGCCTGCATAGGGGCACCTACCATTAATTTGGAATGAATAATGAATGAATTCAGCCCTGATTCAGAATTTTGCGACCTTGACTCCTATTGGCCATTTCCTTAGTCAGGGTCACATGTCACCTTGATAATGAGGCAAAGGGTGCATGTCAAGCTGGCTTCACAAAGGGAGTTAAGGACGCGCTTAGATTAGCATTGTGGAAGTGGATCTCTTTCCGTAGGCCTGGCCCGACACAGCACTCACCGTCTCCTCCTCCTTGACCTCGCTGCTGATCTCCATACTGCCTTTCTTCATTTCTACAAGACTCTTTGGCTTGAGAGATTCCTGTTTCCTGAGTTTCACCTCAGGCATGCTTTCTTTGGAAGCCGGCAAGGCCAGGAGAGGTTTGGAGGCCGACGGCGCAAACTGCTTGGGGGCATGAGGCACCTGCAGATCCTCGCGTAGCTCTTCTGGGGGGGGCATCACCTCGGCCGTCACGTGGTAGCTGTGGTACTGCGAGTGCACCTGGCCGTTGCCGGGGCTCACGGAGTTGGCCGTCAGCTCCTCCTTCTTGGGGGGTTTTTGGGAAGCGGCCTCCTGGCGGTAGGACGTCCGGGAGGAAGCCCTGGGGACGCTGGCAGGCGGGTTTGGGCTGACGGAGAACGTCTCATCTCTGCTAGGCTTTCCGCTCAAGCTGCTGTTAACTTGGGTTGATTTCTTCTTGGTGGCGTGAGGCGAGGGGGCCGGGGACGCCCCGGGGCTTTGGGAGGGGGAGTGCGTCGGAGTCGTGCCCTTCCGGTAGAAATGCGGGCTCCCCGAGGGACACTTCTCCTTCTTCTCCTCAATGATCTCCTTGATCTCCATGGGGTCGTTAAACCGCTGTTTGATGTAATCAGGGCCTGGAGAGACACAGTGAATGCACTGACTCATTCTAATGCATAGCATGTATCTTTAAGCATTTTTAATCCAGTGCACAGCGACTGAACTGTTGATTGAGCAAATCTCAAATGATGATACAACACTGAATACATTACGAATGTAAAGGAAAATGCCATTAAAGTAGAATGTACCAATTTTTCTCTTAAAATAACTATTTGAAATATTTTATTGTATGTTGTACATAGTATTTCCATACAATATACTGCAATATATAAATTGTGGCTTATTTTTCAGACATCTGGCATGAGTTCCAGTTTAGCTTCTCACACATCTAATCCATCGGAATCCATGGCAGTTATGTAATTTTATCTCTTGGGTAGCTAAGTGACACCCTCTATTTTGTCTTTCCACTCTAAAAACATTTGAGTAACACACAAATCTACGAACTTGGACTGAAAAGGTCCTGAAAAAGACAATAGTCAGTAGACAGGACTACAGTACAGGAGATGATGGAGGATTCTGGTACATGTTATCGAGGAGCCGAGTCGCGGATTACAGGCTCAGCCTCTGTCACCAGCCATACTCGTTTTGCTCACGTAGCTCGCAGTCTTATCGGGCGTGTACCTCTCTGAACATAGCTTTGTACCACTCCCCAAATACTAAAAATATCTCCCTTCTTTAGCCCTTAAAAAAAATAGAATGCAGTGCAAAATCTGGCTTCTGCCTGAAATCTCTGCCTCAATGTAACCAGACTAACGTACATCACTGTCAAGCAGCAGACTTCTTTGATCTCCTAACGGTGCTAATGCAAAATATTAACAAGGCAGCGACATGCATTTTCAGTGCCGAAAATTCCGGCTCCGTCCTTGACCTTCGCGTGATATGGATAGAACACGGTATTCCCTAGTCTCGGGTAATTAATGTAGAGCTTTACGTGCCCGGGTCAAGAAGTCACGAAGCATTCAGTACACAGAGTGCAGCTTTCGCACGCCGCATCTGGCTTTGGGTCCTGTCTGCACCACATGCCTAATCCCACGCAACCCGGCTGCTGCTAGGCATGAGAAATCCCCCGGGGGGAGGAGAGCAACAAATGGGGGCCACTTTAAAAAGGGGGGGGGGCAGGATTTTAATGTCCGAAAGGCTTAAAGCGTCTGCCAATTATAACTTCACACTATAACTCAATAAGTGTTTGTGCATTGTGGGGAGCTTGCTGTGTTTATGTGACGACGCCCGGGTACACTTCCAAACGTTTTCCACATTCCTCTCTGAGCAGAGGAGGTCAGATCTGCTCCTGCCTGGTAACAAACGAGTTTTCTTTAAGCTGCGTGTGAGATCGCACATTCGATTACAGGAACTTGTCACTTATAATCTGTGAAACACGTCTCAGTTTTTACATATGACCAATAGAAAAGACTCTCTGCCCACATCCATATTTTTAGTACTATCTTTAAAAACATTATATCACATTAAAAACAACATCTTTAATTACATGTTTAGATAACTCTTCTGTATTACATTTATGTATCTCAGAGATTAGCAGGTCATACATACTTTCAGTTTGCACCCTAATTTTTCCGGGTGCAGGGTACATATGACCTGGCCACCTTTTAAGCAGGAATCCACTGGCAAACCTTTAGCTGGACTGTGAGTTAGATGAAAGGTCAGCAGGGCCGAGTAGTCTATTAACATCCTAAGATCTGACTTCCCCCACTGTGAGGATTCTTACACATATCACTGGCCTGGGTGCCACCAGGCAGAATAGGGTACAAAGCTGGGGGAGATGTCAGAACATAGTCTCCAGTGCCCTGCGATGGATTTGCATCCTGTCCAAGGGGTCTCCTGCCTCGTGCCCTGTGGTAGGCTGGCATCCTGTCCAAGGTGTCTCCTGCCTGTACTCATGCCATGTGATAGACTGGCATCCAGTCTAGGATGCGCCCTGTCTCATGCCCTGTGATAGACTGGCATCCTATCCAGGGTGTCCCCTGCCTATTTCCCTGAGATATACTGGCATCCTGTCCAGGGTGTCCCCTGCCTCATGCCCTGTCCTTCCTGTGATAGGCTCCAGGCTCACTGTGACCCTGTACTGGATAGATGCTTATGGAGCATGGGTGGATGGAAGGGCGGATCAGTATCACCTCCTCAGGTTGCCCAAATAACGCAAAGACCTGCAGGCTGTGCCTGTGGAGATTAAAGAAACTCTTATTTTTGTTTGAATATTTTCGTGATACCATTTCTGGTTAGAAGCCTTTTTTTCTAAATGTAGAATATGACTTAATTAATTAATGTCAAAAATCAGCCACTGGAGACAAACTACCCCATTATACATTTTGCAAATCATCTGCACTATGAGGTTTTTCATCCATCTCGACTGAACTCAGATCCAAGTGCAGTGTATTTATATCTCACTCTAATCATCATCATTCATCCTGTCCCTGGTTACAAATGGGGCGGCTCGCGGTCCAGCTTATCTGGGGTCTCTCATCCAAATAAATATCCGTCTCTCTGTGTACATTTTCCCCCTGAAGAAGCCTAACTGTGCCTTTCCCACCAACACGTGGCCAGATCCGGAGCAGAGGGGAGATCTTACATAATGAGGACAGGGCATCTCTGAGGCTGGACACATCTGTGTATCTCACAGATTAGGTTAAAACACACGCTCTGTCTATCACAGGAATCCCATCGATTTAGACACTGTACCCAGGGATGTTCAGGAATATATAATATTCTAACAGAGCCAATTTAATGGCAACCACATGGCAGTGGCTTACCTGAGAGCAAAGCAGAAGTATGTCTACAGCAGGGGTGCATAATTCCAGTCCTGGAGAGCCGGAATCCAACACGCTTAGACGTAGATTTCCCTGCTCAACACACATCTTAATCGGCTAATTACCAGGTCGAGCAGGTGTGTTTGAATCTGCACTATGTGCTGCAAACTGGCCACCAGAACCGGAAGTGGGCAACCCCGGTCTACACCAACATTTATGATGCCCCCAACCCAGAACCACAATGAAAGAGAAACATGGGACATTAAACCCACCGCTGAGGCTGCATGTCTTGGTTGCTAGAACGGGCCGGTTCACTCTGAGTGGACTGAACTTCAGTTCCAGACAAAATACAACATCTCCCCGTTAAAGTCATATACCACCTAAAATCTGGGAAGGGTCACTGTCCTCTTTAATTCCAATTTGAAGGATAAAGTTTACGATCGTCCAAAAAAAGATGCAATGACATTTATGCACAACACATTCGACTAAAAAACACCATCGCTGGCAAAGCAACTGGAAGGCACTGGGTGCAGAATGATCTGGAGGATTTGGGAGGAGGAGACCAAGCTGGGGGAGCTGGAAGTGACAGATGCGATGGAGGGGGGGCACACTCTCCTATAAGGCCCTGCATTAGCTCCGAGAGTCAGCCCAAACAATGAGGGACAGGCCGGGGGCGTAATACTGCAAAGATGCGGCGACGACGTTATGCATGCTGTTTAGCTGAGCTATGCACACCCTGCCCCCCCCCCCCAAATTTACACAGAACATCGCCTTAAAAGGCAACACAAACTCAAGGCGACGCCAATCCAGCAGACGGCTCATAACCCATCAGAACTGAGAACGAAGCCGACGCTCTGTTTAATCGCCACCGCGCGTATTTTACAAAGGACTGCTGCCTAACAGAGGCGGCCGGCATCAAAAGGGGCCGACGTCACAGATCCTTTTAAAATTTCTGCTATTTTGTTTGTTACCCCATATTGAAATCTATATTTAGCCAGATAAGACCAGGAATGATACATCTAAGGGCTGTGATGCTCGGGGGAGGCTGATCTGATGACAGAGCCATGTAAAGCATCTCGACGGAGGGGGGACAGCGTTTCCACGGAGGACAGCGGAACGCGCCGGAACAGAAGAGGAGAGAACAGAACGGAACAGAACACGCCGCGAGAGACGGCCCGCTGCAGACGCAGGAACTCGGAAAGGCGCGTCCCGGATGGCGAGTCGCTCTGACTCAGCCTCCCATCCACCCTCATTTCACCGCATAATCTCTCACAGGCCTCTCATTTTTTCATGATCTGCATGTATAAATTAAGAATAAGTCCCTGTAATATCGCCTGAAGAAAATTCTGGAGCTAATGGCAATCATACTTGACAACGGTTACAATTTACAATGTTCATGTAAATTTATACATATTCTTATGCATTTAAGAGGACAGAATAATAAAATAATTCCAATCTGAATACTAATTTCCACTGCTTACAAACATTATGCCAACCATCTATTAATTTATAATTTTCTGGCTGGAAATGGCATAGCACACTTAGATAAACACTATATGACATTAAAATAAGTTATTGGGTGACGTGGTGGCTCATACCTCCAGGATCACAGGTTAGAATCCCGACTCTTTGCGTCTGTAGAGTTTGTATTTTCTCCGAGTATTCCATTTTCCTCCCAGACTCTAAGGCAGGGGTGTGCAATCTTATCCGCAAAGGGCCGGTGTGTATGCAGGTTTCTGGGATAACCTTTAGGTCAGCTGTTCAAACCCAGGTGTGAGGCCTCTTCAGCCAATCAGTCCTCTAATTAGTAACCTAATTAGGGAGTTGCAATGAAAACCTGCACACATGACGACCCTTTCTGTTTCTCAATTCCAAGAATGCAAAGATCGTACTTGTGTTCTTGGCAAGAGCATACTTGCTAACTTGCCACATAAGAACAAATTTGGGACGCAATGAATCATGGGATTGTTCTCATTAGCGAAGATGCAAACTGAATGCATGAGCTATGCACACCCCCCAAATATGAATGCATTCAGTCTATAAATGCATTATTAAAGCTTAATGAAGCTGCAATGAATGCACCATGAAGGTGCAGCTAATGTAAAGCATTACAAAAAGCTCACATTGGCTCCCTATTGGCACTTTCATCAAGTTCATGGTTTTTGGATCTGTTAACAAAATGGCATCTACATCCCTCAATTGAGAAATCTCACTCTAACTTGGATGTTATTCAAATTTTATTGATAAGATGCGTTTATCCAAAGCAACTTACAATTGAGAAAAACTAAGCCAGTCCCTAGAGCAACAAGGGACTCAGAACCATGCTTAGGGGCCCAACGGCCCTTAACCCTGGGATTTGAACCGACAACCTTCTGATACCAGGCACAGCAGGCAAACCTACTGAGCCACACAAAAAGATGCTTCACATGCAAGGCCCATTGATGTTGGGAAAAGTTACCCACCCACATCCAGTCAGCAGAATCCCTCTCAACTTTCAATAAACACGTCTGTCCAGAGAACCCCTCATCTAGTCCTTTGACCACTGACTAACTTTGTCTTCGACTGTGATGTCTTGTGCCTCCAGGACGCTTTTATTTGTGCAGTAGCCTTTGATCAGAATAGCTCTCTCATAGGATCTTTGTTTGTACCATGTTGCGTGGCTCCTACTCCAGCACTAACTCACAAATAACTAACATCCTGGTCCTTCACTGGGAGCTCAGCCTAGCCGCATTAATTCCGAGTTGGCTCCTTGACAGCTCGCGTGTCACTTTGGAGAAAAGCGTATGGTAAATAAATGTAACAGTAGCACCTGCTCGATTTAGAAAGAATTATCATCATGTTCAGTCTAATGTCAGTCAGTGTGAAATACCATTCAGATTTTGCATAGAAATTCTGACCTAGACAAGCAGGAATGCCATAGGAAGCTACCCCCAAACCTGGGTGCTGCTGGAAAGTGACACGTGGGCCATAAAAGGTAGCGGGCATTACCTCGTTTTTCCATAACACAATCAAGCAGCATGGTCTGTCCTCGCATGCTCGCGCAAAATGAGTCCTGGCGAATGGCTCTCATTGACAGCGTATTAGTCACGCGCTATTTTACCGCCGTTTGGCGGGGCTCCGCGCGGCCGGCACATCACGCTAAAAATACCGCCACACGCAACAGCCCGTCGCAAAACCCAGGGTTTAACTGCGGTAAGGAACGCCACCCCTAAACCACAATTCTTAGAGCTTCTTGCAAGTCCATCACTGCTACAATAATAGAAACAAAATTTTATTCACGCAAAAAGACTGAGCAAATTGTGTTAAACTGGCTTCCAGGGTTTTTAGGAACTGAATCACTGCGGTAGCATGACGTGCTGTTTGAGGTTTAACATCATAAAATATGAATCTGCTTAATTAATAAAATATTACTCTCTACAGGGAGTTTCGGCACGAAATGGACATAAAGTTCTTTAGTTAATCTACCGTAGCCTGGGTTCCAGCTTCAGTGGGGGGGGGGGGGGCTTTTTTCTGCCCCCAACCTGGTTCCTCTTTCCTCACAACCCTGGACTCAGATACCGGTAATACCCGACAGCCTTCTATTTTTCTGGAGCTTTCCAGCACACCCTGGGCGATAGAGCAAGGGGCCCCTGTGCTGTTTGTGGCCCTCTGCGTCGAGGAGATATTTACGGAGGATGGCACTGAGCTGAGAGAACAGAGGAGGCACACAGACCCGGTACCCGCGAGCGATGGCCGTCCGGTCGGGACAAAATCCACACAGACACATTTGTATGGAGACAAAGGACAAGTAAGCTTTCATTTCCCCGTAATGACGGCCTCTGGCGAGGCTGTGCTGCCTTTCAGCGACAAATTCTGGGCAGCTTACTGGTCAATACCAATGAGCTCTCCTTATCTCCCATCTGAGGAAACAGCTTAGTTGCACTGATGTTGAGTGTCACGGTGCTACAGACCTCTGCTCCTCACGGCAACGAGAGGGATGAGCAGAATGCCTAACAGAAACAATCAGCAGCTTCTGAAGCTTCAGGCGGGTTACCGTGAGAGGTTCTGCACATCTAGAGAGGACAGGTGCCCTGCGCTTAACATAACTGACTCCAGTCACCAAAAACCTAACTGGAAAAGACTTTATTGGACATGAGCGAAGGGGTAGATGCATGGAGTGAACTATTCTTGTATTATAATATTCAAAAAATTACCACTGTGAACGGGAGTTTCCATCAGGCTTGGTTCATTTTTCACATTGAATGAGTTTACAGACTCCTGTTTCACAAACCTTACACACCTTCCATGATCCCACCGACAGAAACCCGTCTATAACTCTTCCATGAACTCCAATAATACAATCCAGATTGCATTATGGTATGGGCTATAGTGTTGGAAGGAGTTGGGTGTCAGTGTGAGTTACTGGGTACTGTGACTGTCAGTTTAGGTTATTGGGTTGGTGAAAGTTGGGTGTCATTGAGGGTCATCTTGTGGTCTGGAGTTAATGGTCACCGTGGCTGTCAGTCTGGGTTCTGGGTTGGTGGGATTTGGGTGTCAGTATGGGTCCCCTTGTTGTTAGGAGAAACCAGTAACGATGGCTGTCAGTTTGGTTTACCAGGTTAGCTGGAGTCAGTGTGGGGCACCTTGTTGTTGGGCGTTACTAGTCAAGATGGCTGTCAGTTTGGGTTACCTGGTTGGTGGAAGCTTGGGGACAGCTCCCTGGCCACGGCCCTAGCGATGTCAGAGTCCTGGCGGGCAGACAGGGCGGCCTGATCCGCAGCTTCCCCCTTAGCCCTGGCATGAGAGGTCCTGGACAAAGCAGATAACAAGCTGTCAGAGGTCGGGTGTGGTGGTGGGCTGACACTTTGGGGTCCCATCCCTACACAAGCACATTGAAGCTACTAAAGTGGAGGTGAAACACATCCAGACAAATGTACTTCTTTCGTCATAAACAGACTACAGTATGGTTCTTGGGAAGCCCGGCTGGTGACAGGTAAAAACAGTCTGTGTAGCAGAAGACCAATGGCATTTTACGCTGTACTCCAACGAGACACTGAACTATCGAAGTGCCACATTCGACTGGTCTGTGATGCCCTGGCAGCTGATGTCATAAACCGAGGAAGCTGTATTTCCATGATGACCTAGAACACCTGACACCATCTGGAACCCAGTTCGCAGGGTTTCACAATATAAAATGATCACGAAGGACAATTTAAACCTGGCGCAGCGGGGTATGATAAGTGGCTCTGGGTGCCATGAACTCTCCACCCCCAGATGAATCCAAGGCTCGCTCGTGCAGGAGAACTTGAGAAGTTCAAACACGCTTGAACGCGTTGAGTGGCCAGAGCCCCGACTGGGGGGTTTCGGGTGGCAGCAAGGGCCCCTTCGCTCAGCGGGAAAAAGGAGAAAGATGTCATCGAAAGGACACAGATGACATCGGACCAGCGAGGCTCTGAACCTTACAAGGCCAGGAGGATGGACGTGGGTCAAGGCTAGCGGCTGGACCAGAACACGGTCCCATATGAACACCAAGGTCTGCCCATGACCATAGTGATCATGCTTGCTGAAGAGGGCAGCAATGGAGTCTTTATGCAACGGGTTCTAAAGTTATACTGCAATTCAGTAACTCCAAAAAAAACGGATACCATACAGTTGTTGGAGGCCTGTTCCGCAGTTGGCTGATGCAGCAGGTCCAGCCCGTCTCAGTTTAGGAACATGTTACACAAACAGCGTGTAACACAGGGTGTGTCTGGCTCTGCGGGGGGCGCATCCTTTAGTATTATGAGCCGGGACTGTTCTGATCCAGATTCGGGACACAGCTGCCAAATAAACATGCCCCCCCCCCACCCCAAACTGAAGGACACAGCAGTGTAATCCTCTGACAGTCTGGCGGACTTGGGTGGACGTTTCAAACCACCACTACCAAACTGGCTAGAAGCACAGAGGGAGTCTGAAGCGACAGGCAGGATTTCCTCCTATAGAGCGCATTTTGCCAGAATGCATTATGTAATGTGGCGCAGGAAATTCATAAGTGGATAAATAAATAAATACCCGAACAGGCGGGGGATTATTGAGGATATATTCAGATATATTCACATCAACAGGACAGATAGACTCGGGGAAGATTTACACGGCTGAGATTACGCCGCAGGCCGCGTTTAATGCGAAAACTCATTTTCAGCATGCAGTGCTGCCCTGGTTTGTCCTCCTCATCAGCTGGATGTGCCCCCCCCCCCCCCCCAAAAGGCTTCATACAAAGATGGCGTCTTTCTCAGTGACACAACACAGATGCACCAGAAAGCCGAAAATATGAGAGCCCAAATATGCTACTGGCCAGGCCGCTCCCTTCAGACATATCGCACCAAGGACAAAGGGGGCAGTTTTCCCAAACTGGGGGTGGGGGGCACAGTTGCCTATTTATAATATAGTAAGGGATGCCTGTGTTGAATGCTAACCCCGTGAGGAAGTGAACCAGACTGGGTGGGGGGGCGGGCATAGCCGGACGGGGAG